>JBAMHX010000006.1:3483186-3501419 GCA_037177515.1 Pseudomugil tenellus | reverse complement strand
GAAGTATATATCCTCCTCTTCCTCCATACAGGAACCTCCTGCCGGTGTGTAAGTGGGAGACACCAGCAGGGTTAGAAGCCGAAGCTTGTCAATAAAGTTTCCCATCAGATAATAAAGCACCGTGAAGACATCAGTTTAGGAAAACATAGGAGGGCAATCAGTTCAATCTTGAAGGGAAAAGAATCATTAAAAATGATCACAAGTTTGATTAATTAAGAGGGGGGGTTTCCAGGAAGAATTTCCAGTTTCTGGCTATAATCTTGCATATAAACATGAAAATGTTAAATGATCTGTACCTGTACCCTACAGATTGGGTTCTGCTGTACTTGGTTTCTCTGTGGACGTGTGGCATTTAATGTCGCTTTGAATTTCTCTGTGTTGCCTCCTGTATTTGTGTCTAAATAAAGCCCAGAGTGGCGTCAGACCTGCTCTCTATTGTACAAGTCGGGCATTTCCCGGTCAGGAGGAGGAAGGGTGGGGGGGATCCTGGCCGGACTCAGGTGTGTATTTATGTGTGGTCTGTGTAAAGAAAGAGGAAGAACAGAAATAACTGGATCCACATTGCAATGAAGGATTTTAACAGAAAGAAAATAGTTTCAGTATCGTTCTGTGTGTAGAGCATGGTTATTAAATCGTGTAAACCCCTTCCTGTGTGTCTGTAGGTACTTACAAATGTGATTTCACATACACACACATATTAGGCATTTAGAAAAAAATACATTTACACATTAAAACTACAGAAACACTGATTGACACACTAACTTTGTTAAAATCAACAAAAAATAAAAAGTAAGAATTTTGTTTATAGAAGGACTCCTTCACATTCATGCACAGATCAATGTTTGCGTATGAGAGATTTGGAGACTCTGATTACGCTTCTGGGAACCACTTTCACACCTGCAGATGCATTTAGATGCTGATGGAAAAGCTCCCTCATTTCAGTTTTCATCTGCCCTTCTTATTTAATTATTAATCTAAAATAAAGAGTGAAACATGAAATATCTGTTGAATCAGTGACACGCTGGTCTGCAGCTGCTTTAGTTTTTTATTTTCAGTTCATTATATAAAACAGCAGCTCAATAAGGATTTTTTTCTGCTCTTCATCCAAATTTAAAGATATTTTTGGGTTTTTGTTTGGTTGAAAAATTGCAGAAATGTGTAGATAAAGAAAAATTGAATAGGGGAAAAAATGCACAGTTTACAAATCATTTATACTTGCGCAATAGTATTGACTTGATTTTCTTTCCTCAGATAATGGCTTTTGTCGCCCCCCAGGTACGTTTTCCAACAAGTTGTCTGAAAGGAGACATTTGGTATCATGTTGTCTGTTTTCATTTTTTATAGTTTTATTTTCATGTTATTGTTTTTAGAGTTATTAAACTTTAGTTTTTATAAGAGATTATAGGCATTACGGCTATTTGAGTAGAATAGGGAGGGAAGAACACTGCTGGTGTGTGTTTGTGTCCAAATGCAAAATAGATTGTATATTTTTAATGCCTTGTCTTATTATATACGTGTGTAAACTATAAAAAGTATTTTATAAATAAATTTAAATTGTAGTTTTTTATCTACACTGCTGTTTTTTTTTTTTTTTAATGTATACACATACTTTTTATACTTAAAACCACTTTTTAAAAGTTTTTCAGGTTAAGTTTAGGACATTTCTCCCTGCACAGCATCTAATATTGACATAACCTTCAGCTAGTCAGTCAACTGGAAATCACTGTAGTCAATGACAACAGCTCCCATCTGTGGGTGTGTAAATGGATCAGAACATGCAGCAAAATGCCGTTTGCTGGACATTCACTGTAGTTTTAACTTTTCTCTTTCTTCAATTTACCTCTTTTTGCAACATAAATGTTAATGGTGTGAAAAGTTTAATTTAATATGATTATATTATATATGAGATTTATTAACCCTTTTCCCAAAATATCTTTGGTTATACAGTGATTTAATTAACTAGTAAGTACTGAAAAGCATCACACAACACCACCATTGTTCAACCTTTAAAGCCTGTAATAAGAAAAACTGCTCAGAAAACTCCAGTTTTTAAAACCTGAAGTTTTTATTTGACCCTTTTAAAAATCAGGAGAAAATTTTTTACCATTTTTTTTTACCACGTGATAGAAATATTGTAGCGTATCCTCCTTATTCCTAGCCCTTATGAGGCCTTTCGTGAATTATGGCCGCGACGTCCGGTGCAGGTTGGAACTGGCGTTTGTTTACATGTTAATAGTGCGAGCTAATACGGTTTCTTTGAGTGTTGGGAATTTAAACATGTGGGAACACCGCCTGTCAGAGCTAAAGCGGGATAATACAATCATACCACTGCCTACTGCGGACGAGATGGGATGATAACATGAATAAGTGGCCGCCAATTATATATAGTAGCATATCTAAAACCCAACATACCCAAGCGTTGTGTTCTGCCCCCCACCTGCAACAGTACATTGTGAATGCTGGCTTGTACCTCAGAACCGTCGTCACCTGTATATGTGCTTTATGTTGTAATCTTGGTGTGACTGTACTGGACCAGAATTTCTCCACTGAGGGACGACTAAAGGAAACATATATTGATATTTAGCTACTTCATTGAGTTGGTTGCTTCCGATGGTGACACGATGAACGTCCTGAAAGCTCTGCGGTGAATCAGTATCTACACAGTGATCAGCTCGGTTGCGTTTTGTTAAAAGAGGTGGACCACAGTCTTATTTATCTTAAAGCAGACATAGAGCCCAGCCAAAGCCTTAAAGTCCCAGATCACTGATCAGGGTGTCCATGCATTGCAGGACAAGTCAGATCTTGCAGCTACATTGCTGCAATACTGTTACTGTTACTGTTTACTAAGGTAAATGCTGATTATTATGGAGGTTTTAATAATAACTTTCATTGCATTCCCGTAATATAATGTAAAACTTCTTTTTTTTAAATGTGAACTTTATTTTTTATTCAGGATGAGAATGCTGTCAGACAGCGAAAGACAGGAGCATCATGCACTGATGTGTAGAATAAGTTAAATGCAGCCAGAAGAAAGTTTTTAGTCCTAATTATCTGGCGTCTCTTCTCTGTGATTTAACGTAGCTCAGATACAAAGTAGGATGCAGGTTTTCCATCGTTGGTCATTTGTCAACATAGTGAAATGTGCAAACATACAGCGTTTTGGTCTCTTTGAGTTTAGATTTTTCAGCCTTATTATTCTCGATTCCTCACCTTTTTGAAGACTATGGAAACTATACCGCTTGTCACAGCAACACATTTTTATTTTGTGTCTGTGTTTGAAACACTGTTGTTGTAGCCACTGATTCGGCTTGATCTGGTTGCTCGTGTAGCCTTGAAAAGCACAACAGGTTATCGAACTTCTCAGCATTATTTCAGTAAACTCCAGATTTGTAAATAGTAGTTTTATCTTCTGAATTGAATGCAAATTACTTTCAAATATTCCCCGTTTGGTGCTCCGCCACCTTGGTTAGTACTGTTACTTCCGGTGTCTGACTAGAAGTTGTACCCATAATCGTTCCTACAATAGCACCCCCATGAATGAGGTGGATAGTCCTCTGCTTCTGGTGTTCACCAGGGGGTAAGAGACCACTAAATTATACTGTGCAACTGGGTTTTGAAGGAAGTTTCTAGAATAAAGTGATGCAAAATGTCTTAAACAGTATGAAATAAATATGACGCATTAGGCATTAAGGGGTTAAAGGTTTAAAGCTTATAGTAGATAATATGTGGTAGTTTTGTCACCTTTGTCCAGGTCGGTGTATGACGGTCAGGAACATGGCCTGTTTATGGAAAAGCTGGACGTACGGATCAAGAATCATGACCGAGAGATCGAGAAGATGTGTAACCATCACTTCCAGGGTTTTGTCGACTCCATCACAGAGCTGCTCAAAGTACGAGGAGAGGCCCAAAAGCTGAAGGTAACCAGAGTGTGAAGGGATAATGGTAAAGCGTACGAAACCGGTTAAAAGAAGGGAATTATTTTAACTCGTTTTGCAAGTTATTTATTAAAATGTTTTATTTTATTGTTTCTGTTCATTTAATTTATTTCTTTTCCGCTTAGTGTCAGGTGACTGAAACCAACAGTCGTCTTCAAGATGAGGGAAAAGAGGTAAGATGACAGGTTCATTAGTATTCCGTCCAGACTTACTCGTGCTTCAGGAAACTAATTTACTGCTGATGGTGGTGTTGCCTCTTTCTTATCTTCACAGCTCCTCAGTTCGATGGAGGAGCTGCAAAGGTGCCGAGTGCAACAGAGAAACATCGCTACAACTATAGACAAACTAACCCATTGCCTTCCAGGTAACGCAAAACACCTTCATCAGTAGCTCTGTTCCAAATCTTCTATGATTCAATTTACACTCAGAAGAAAAACGTTATTTTATGAATAAATGATTCAGTAAAGATCAGCATAAAGTAACTTTCTCTAATGGTGCAGTTTGCATCCAGGATGAGAGCAATTGATTTCTCTTGATTTATAAAAGAGCTCTGCTGCACGGGCAGTCCACCATTGATGTTGTGTAACATGCATGCAGCCAGATATCCCCCCCACAACTCTCTTTACCTACATATAAAGTATTGAGGGGGGTTAGTTTACTTACTTTGCTATTAATCAAGAGTTATTACAGAAAATGAGTGTTATGTCTCAAACAACACTTTATTAACATTGATGTTGACATTCATGTCATTTTCACACGCTTGAGCTAAAAGTTTTACACTTATTCCTGTTTAGGAACCTTTCTCTCACCTTTTGATCTCCCGTTACACAGTCAGTTGCGTGAACCACAGTAGAACCAGACAGGAAGTTGAGTTTCTTGAGTAAATGTCACACCCCTATAATGGTTTATAAATGTGTGAAAATATAGACTTTAGGTTCACATGGATCCATTCATATGATATGATTTGCATTTGTTACATTAAAAAACACTGAATTTGTGGCTTTTTAAAATAGTTTTTAGCTTTGCCAGTGTGTCACAATAATTTGAACTAAGCAGAAACTTCAGTCAGTCAGGCTGTCCTGTTAGGTTGTTGTCTTCTTCTCTTAAACAAGTTTTACGTCTCTTTCTGATTTATTTTAGTTCTGGAGATGTACAGCAGACTCCAGGAGCAGATGAGGACCAAAAGGTATGTTTACTAATGTTTAATGGTTTATTATGATCAGCCAGTAAGCACTGCCCCTTCTGCAACTTTAACAATTGCAACCTAAATATAAAGTTTAAAGCTCCATTTATATATTTTTTTATATTTTAATATCACCAGCAGGATTTCACAAACTCCGATGAATTTATTTTTTTTGTATAGGGCGTTGATTAACATTTTCTATGAATAAAACGGCTTTAAAAACTCACACACAGGGTTTAGAAGTAGGTTTGCAGGGAGAAGCTGCAGGAATATTATTTTTAGTCATTTATCTAAGTTTTTATTAGAAACTAGAGCATTGACAGGATTTGTGTTTGTACAACGGTCAACCTGCTGCGGCTTATAGCATGAAACGAGGAAAAATCCTCGTTTTCCCTGATTTTAATCAAATACAGACAAAAGGAATCTTCAAATAATTTAATTTAAGACATGTTGTAAATAAGTGGGGAAGAATATAAGAAATAAATCCAAATATTTCTGGACCTTGTTGCATAGTTAACTGTGATTTCAAAGCATTTTTCTTTCTTTTCATCTTTCAACCACAAGATGGAGCCACAACACAACAAACTGCTAATACAAATATCTCCTCCTGTTCCAACTCTGACCTGTAGATCAGTCTGCTTGGTCATAAATTAGTCGTTTTGTTTGTGTTTTCTTCTCCCCGTCATGCGGCTGCTGCTTTCAGAGAGCAGGAAGAAGTCAGGCAGCACAGTGCTCTCAGAGGAAAGGGTATTGAGATGCTGTGGTGTGAAATGGGAGATGTTGTATCACTGACTATCCTTGTGGTGTTTGTGTGTTGATTTCTTTGTTTGGAGGAGTGTATCTCTGTCATAACCTTCACAGGGAGGATGTTGTGTTATTGCTGTGGGTTGTCAGTGTCTCCTCCCCTCACTTCAAATGATCAGGTTCAGTAAATAAACAAAAATATAATCCTAATTTTGTTCTGTGTTATTGCAGGTACTACCCTGCGTTGCGGACATTGGAGCAGCTGGAACAGACATGTCTTCCCCGGGCAGGGCAGTACCGTTTCTGCTCCATAATGGCAGAAAATATCCCAAAACTGAGGATACAGATCAGGGACACGGCCATGTCACAGCTGAGGGACTTCCTGGAGAGCATTCGGAAACACTCGGACAAAATAGGAGAGACTGCCATCAAACAGGTTAGCAGATGATACATAAACACACAAGTTATATTATATGGTTAATTTGCAGACATTTGCTAAAACCGTTCTATCATTAATGTACACAGGAAGCCAGAAAAATAATATAAATATATACATTTTTGCCAACAGATTAAAAAACTAAAACAATATTTATAAGAAGCAGGTTTTATACATCGTCATATATGCGTGTGTGTGTGCTTTATAGTTCTGCTGCCAGTAAACAAGTATGCCAACGCTGCAGGAGCCGCAACACACATGCAGATCTATGGCTTTTCAGCACTTACATCATTGTTTCTGTGTTTTCTGAGGCCAGTGGAGTTATATATGAGCATGTCGGCTTGTGTGTTTCTGTATTCTTTTGTTGTGGTATTCATAGCTCAAAGTGAGGCTCTTGTTTATTCGTGTTGCTCTTTTGGAAGGGTTGCATTGGGAATAAGATGATGATGGACAGATGAGTGGAGGACAACTTAGAAAATGGCTACACTTTCTGTTATATTCAACTTTTTCTAGTAATATGTGTGGATTTTAAAATGAAACTGACGAAATCGCTGCATTATACTCAGTTTCTTTGTTTTACACTTCAATCTGAAGGCAAATGTATTGATTTTTCACTACCAGTACAGTTAAAACTGGGCTAGCTGGTTTATAATGGCCACTAATGGACTCATTTGAAAATGAATGGCGTCAGTTTTTTGTTGATTTTAGTTCATTTTAAGCCAAAGATTGAATGACTGATGTTATATTTCTGTTGTGGTGTTTGAGAACTGATGCATAAGGAGTAACTTGTATTAGATGTTCAGGTGAATCCTGTTAAATAGAGGAGAAATGACACTTGTGTTTGTTTCCATACAGCTAAACGTAGATGGAGACATGATGACAGTTAAATCAATTACACTTTGCAGAAATATTATTAGCAGGCTTAACAATCAAATAGTTTAGTTTTCACATGGTACAGTCAATTAAAAATCATTCATATCCAATTTAAAGTTTATTTGTGTCTGGAAACAGCAGACAGTATGATGAGATGTGGTATAAGACACGTTCGTCTGGAGTAAAAGGATTACTGGAGTAAATAGGACAAGAAGGGATAAATATGGTCACTAGTAACGCTGCCAACGTGTTGGAGTAGTCCAGCAAGAAGGCAGATGTAAATGACCGTTATTCCTGTCAAGGACAAGGAAACTGGTTTCTTTAGATTGACAAGAATATAAATTTAATAATAAAGAAGTTGAACATACATTAAAACATGAAGGAGACAATACATTAAGACATACATACGTGTTACAAGGTTATAACCCGGGGAGAATATCTCCAGAGATCTGTCGTCACACAGAAGTCTGGAACTATTCTTCCCTTGTCAGATACGGGAGCTTTGTTTAAAGACTTTGGTCATGTGCGTCAATCTGAGGCCTGTTCTTATGCTATGACAACAAAACCGAGGTCTCGCCTAAACATTTCCCTGATGGAAGGACGCCGGCCTTGCAGATGGTTTACTAAGGTCAGAATATCAGTTTAGGAGCCTTATGATCAAACCTTTCAACTAGACATTAATTAAGAGCAAGATAATCAAGCTAATATATGAAATTCCCCAACACCGACCCGAATCCAAACCAGGATATATGATAAGACCGCAACACCAGAGGGATGGCAAGAAAATCCTCCAAACTTGGAGGTGTGAAGACCCTCAAGGAAGAGGAGTAAATATAGCACTGGGATGCAAGTAAAGTCTATTCTTATTGATTAAAGAAAAAGGGTTTCACACAATCAGTGCTTTTTGTTAGTCATATCTATCTGACCACATGGAAAGAATTAATTACAACCAAAATGTGAATAAATGTCCAACATGGGTGAGAATGAGTTTGGGTTTATCTGTAGAGACGAGCTGTTACTGGGAGCTCAGAGATGTTACCTTTGTTAGACTGAAGGCTTTCCTCCCACCTGCAGCAGCCCACCGATCCGAGTGTGTTCATCACTTCCAGCTGGTTTCAATGTTGCATTCCTGTGTGTATTCTTAGGTCAATAAAGGGTTCTTCCTCTCAAGCTGGCCGTGTTTGCTGCTGACATCGTGTCAAGTATCACAATTCTCCCAGACAGCAATATCTCTTTTACTGACTGTGTCAGGGAATATGAGACAGACTTAAGAGAAATGATGTAATGTTTCCAAAGATAAATCTCCTAAGTGTGTGCACATTTAGTGTTTGATGGTAATTTGCAGCTTTCCTCTAGATGTCACTAGAGTATTGCTTTTGAGTGCTGCTCTTTCTGGTTGATGGTATGTTGAAAAGTCTCCATGCTAGAATCTAGAGGCTCAGTCAGAGCAGATAACTGAATGCTTACGAGTAAGAAATCCGGGTGAATCGCATGTTTATTGCATGATTTACACCTATTTAATCATCTGTGTTGGATTGAAGACTCTTCAATGCATCACACAACACCTGCTGTAGAGTTTTTACTCGGATTGGTGCCATGTTGAAAAACTAAAGCTATGATTAATTTGACTTCCTCAACATCAAAATGTAAAGAAAATGAAACAAAGTTGTTTCTAAATGCCCCCATATGCAGCACTAATAGTCCCCTTGAATCACATGTGCATTAACAACCCCTCATTAACCCTTAGGTGGGGGGCCTCTGGGCCACAGCTTGAGAATCACTGGTGTAGAAAATCCACTTGCAGTCAGTGAAGAAGCTAACCGCTAACTGCCCTGACCACTAATTACAAGGGAGATTATGGAAACCCTTACAGTCCAGCAGACCTGATACTGGGATTATGTTGTATCAAATGTTGGGCTCAAGGAACACACACAGTGTAAAGCCCACGACTGTGTTTGTGTGTATGTGTGTGTGTGAATGTATCAATCCCTTCCCTTCCTTTGTCCCCTGTACACTTTCTCTCAGACAGTGTGTCTCTTTGGTGTGCTCTGGTCCAAATTAGCTCCAATTCGCTGTCTCCAATACCCAGTCGTTGTTATAGCTCTCCCAACTCTGGATGTGAAAATAAATAGATGTGGAGAGGAAGAGGTGAAAAAGGAGGAGATGAAGGAGAGTAAATGCTTTACAATGGAGCTATTGTCTGCTGCCACATACTCATAGAGGAGAGAGGAAAGAAGGGGATGGGAGGGAAGAAAGGAGAGAAGGAAGCATCACTGGGTGATTAAGAAAAAGTGATAGAGAGAAGAAGATTAAAAGTAGGAAGATTTAAAGGATGTAGATGTATTGAAGCGAAGGTAAAGAAGGTTATGTCTGATTGGTTTGCCAGTCCAGATGTGGTTTTAAAGGCTTTATGTGGCTTTTTGGTGTCCAGAATGTCAAAGGTGTGTTGACACCTGAAAGTCTGCAGTGAGGTCTGAAGTGTTAGTTTTTCTTGTTGTATTGTTGGGTTTTGTCTGACATTTATTTGATCTACATTTCTATAAATAAGAAACGTATTTTCTTAACTTTGTAGGATGGTAATTTTGTTAGGGATGGGAGTCTTTTGGCACCCGTACGGATGAAACCAAGTTAAACCAATCACAGCTGCTCCTTCTGTAAGCTGCTCTCTCATTGGTTAGAAGGCCACACTTTGTGTTTCTGTCTTGCATGTCTGGTTTTAGTGAAGTAACAGGTTGATCGTTTTAAACTTTGAGAGAAACTCATATTCTGTATTCAGGATAAATTCTTCGAAGTTTTGACTTCAGCAGCTAACAGTTGCGAGCTGTTAGCTGCAACTCCCTTTTAATATGTTGATTTAAAAATGTGTAAACTTGCAAAACATTTTGCTATTGTTTATTGTATGATTTGCCAAATCTGAAATGATATTAAGTAATCTATATTTTTATTTCACAATTTATTACTACTTATGAAAATGCTGTATTGCGTTTCCAAAGACCTTTCGAGTCCTCCATAAAACAGAGATGCAGCTAGTTAACTGGAAACCTAGATTTCCCAACATGTTTTCTGGCACTAAGAAAGAGAAAGATGTGACGTCGATGTCAGGAGGCTGTAGCTCGGGGGAAGAAAGTGCAGTTGTCTGTCAACCTGAAGGTTTGCGGTTCGATTCCAGGCTACCCCTGACTACATGCTGAAGTGTCCTTGGGTAAGACACTGAACACTACGACCCAAAAAAAGTAACTCACTTTGGATAAAGGCGTCTGCTAAATAACTGTAATGTAATGTTGTCCTGATTCTCCTCCCATGTGCTACAAGTCATTTTACTTGCTGCTGGTATTTCCATGTTCCGCTGTAATAAATAATGTTTGAACAGGATTTCCTGATACACACAGACTGTGCAGAACTACATTATCATCACATCATCCACTTTATGCATGTTGTCCTACTCCAAGCGGAGTTGAAAACCTTCTACCAGCTAAGCATATAAGGTGATGTGCATCTCAGTAACGGGTGTGGTCTAATGACATAAACACCTTATATCAGGTGTGCATAATTATTCGGCAACTTCCATTCGTTTGGCGAAACAGGTCAGAAGAGAGATTTGATGGACACTGAAAAGTGAAAAATAGTGAGATGTCTTTCAGAGGGATGCAGCACTCTTAGAAATGCCGAGTTTTTGAGTCGTGATCATCGAACAATCAAAATAGTTAACATGGTCGCAAGAAGTGTATTGAAAAAACAAGGTGTGAAATAACTGCCCATAAACTGAGGAAAATCAAGCGTGAAACTGTAAAGATGCCTTTTGCCACCAGTTTTGCCATATTTCAGAGCTGCAACATCACTGGAGTGCCAAGAAGCACAAGGTGTGCAATACTCAGGGACATGGCCGAGATAAGGAAGGCTGAAAAATGACCACTGAACAAGACACAAGATAAAACGTCAAGACTGGGCCAAGAAACCTCATGAGACGGATTTTTCTAAGGTATGGACTGATGAAATGAGTCTTAATGGGCCCGTGGTTGGATCAGTAAAAGGCAGAGAGCTCCACTCCCACTCAGACACCAGCAGGGTGGAGGTGGGGTACTGGTTTGGACTGGTATCAAAGATGAGCTTGTGGGTTCTTTTCGGGTTGAGGATGCAGTCAAGCTCAACTCCCAGTCTTACCACCAGTTTCTGGAAGACACCTTCAAGCAGTGATACAGGAAAGGACAAGAAAAACATGATGTTCATGCAGGACGATGTTTCATCACACACATCCAAGTACTCCACTGTGTGGCTGCCAGAAAGCGTCTAAAAGAAGAAAAATAATGACTTGGCCTCCTTGTTCACCTGATCCTAACCCCATAGAGAACCTGTGGTCCCTCATTAAATGTGAACTCTACAGGGAAAGGCACCACTACACCTCTGAACAGTGTCTGGGAGGCTGTGGTTGCTCCTGCATGCAATGTTGATCGTGAACAGATCACAACTCAACAATATTGGTTTCTCTGGTGAAAATAAGTGAAATGGGTAAATATCTAAGTTTCCTAATAATTATGCACAGTAATGGCCACCTGCACACACAGATATCCTCCTAAGATACTAAAACTAAAAAATCCCCACTCCAACTTCCACAAATATTCAGCTATAATATTTATTTCTTTTGTGTTCATTGAAATTATTGCTCAATAATAAAATTAATCCTCAAAAATACAACTTTCCTAATAATTCTGCACATCCTGTAGACTAGTTTAAAGTCAAGATTCAGTGCAATCTTTTTGGTTTAAGGTAGGCTTTTATTTTGGAAATTGATTTCTGTGAAGCACCCTGAGACCGCAGTTTTGTGAAAAGTCTCTATAAAAATATAGCTAAATTTTATTAGTAACACTGACAATTTCCTTCATCAAATTGACATTAATCCATTCCTTTATGAACGCAGGTTTAGGAGTATTTATGCCCAAAAGGAAGTTTTTATTTTTCTTGTCTTACCTGGGCCTTTTCCATGTAGTCCAGAACCAGTGGTACCAAATATGTAAAAGTAACAAGCCATTAAATCGGGCAATTGTTTTTGAATTTTTTAAAAAAAACAAAAAAACACACACACGCACTGAGAGGTAGCGGCATGTGTAAGGTGTAAGAAGATGCCATTAAAACCCTGATGGGATGTAATGTGATTAAGGTGTGTACTTGACTGCCTGAAGCAGGTAAACTTGGTTACTGCTGACTATGAATGTGACCTTTTCTTGGGATCGGGTACATCAGAAAATACCGTTTTGCCAGCTTCAGTGTAAAGTGTTAATCCGGTTAATTTTAGGACTTTGCATGTGTGTAAAGGCAATCGTGCGGCTGCATTGGCCAATCGCATGTGCAGGTGCGCTTTCCGGGTAGATACGTGTGTAACATGGATTTTTATGGATGGGATTTCCTTTGTAATACCTTTTGTATTACATTTGTGCTGTGTCCCTCTGTCTACTTATTCATAATTATAGCACTCAGACTGACTTCCTGGATCCTCTTTCATCAAAGCAGGTTCTCAGAAGGAGGGTCAGAAAGGTCAGGGAAGAAGAGGGATGAAAATGGGACAGAAAAAAAACGAGCTAAAGATGAATGAATCTGAAAAATGAGCGAATGGAAGGAAACTTGATACAGAAACATCTCCAAATGTCTTTGTCATTTGTTCACATCCTCCCAGCCTTTCCCCCACTTTCTCTTTTAGTCACATCACATTTCCACCTCTCAAAATCTGTCATTCCGCTCTCCTCCACTCTTTCCATTCCTTCTTCTTTCCATCTCCCTCCCTCTTGTTTTTCTTTCTCTTGTGTTCAGCAGAGGACGAGTCCTGCGCTTTTGCTGTGTGTTTGGTAGACGCACACAACCTAAAACACACACACACACACACACACACAGTTGTACACACTAATGGGAAACAGATTGCTGGGCCTGTGAAGTGGAAGAAGATTGATTACCTGTATCTAGTTACTGAACACACACATGCGTGTGCGTGCAGCGAGGGTGGCGGAGGGCACACGCTGGGTCGGTGTATTGAACCATCACAGGAGTAACCAAAATAGACTGTTATGGGTTGCTGTGTCACTCGGGGTGTGTGTCTGTGTGTCGTCTGCTGAACAGTGCTCCACAGTTCAGTGCATGATGTCTGGCTACCAAACGGTGATCTACAGAAGGGGACGGAGGTGATAGTTAATACATGATATGCAGCTTTATGACTTTATTTAGTCCAGCTTTACTCTGAGAGCAGTTTGGATTCGTTGTCTGTTGGGATGAAAACTCAACTTTGCGTCTTCAATATAACTTTGAAAATAGTTTTCCCAAACTTTACGTTACATTTAAACAATGGTGATAAGGAAGGCAGCGTCTTCAGCCCAATTCTTTTGAGTAAGATTGAAATTAATCTCCAAAGAGCAGTACAGACTTTCTGTTGAGCAGCTCAGACAGAAGCCTTCCAGCCTGTCCTCACTGAGACCAGATTAAATAAACAAGATAAAATCTGCTCATTAGTGAGCTTCAGAAGTCCTTTGAATTGAACTTTATTAGTCATTTCCCCGACTATAGTCTGTATACTAAGCTATAATAACCGCTACTGTTCACAGCTGTGTTCAGCCCACAGCGTTGATGTTTGTATTAATGCTCTTATTAAACTCCCAGTAAAAAGGAAATGAATCACAACAATGTTAAAAAAAGATTTTTTTTATGTAAATATGATCAGACTTTAATTCACCAACCAGAGATCTTTAAAAGGTTTGTGGAAGTGTATCACAGAGAAAAAAACAAGGTTGGTGATGCTGTGCATTGATTCAGACACAAAGATCATGTAGCTGTCTGAGAGTGAAGTGTGGGACTGTTCATGAAGTCACACAAAAAACCGTTAAAATTACTTAAGTCTGATTTTTTTTTAAATTTCCTGAAAGGGATAAAGTTTTTTTTTTTTTCGTTTCATTTTTCATTTCAATAATGAAATTAATTTTTCATTTCGTTTGAATTTATATCTGCTCAACAGAGCGAACCTCACAAACTGTGAAAGCAGAGGTGTGCGATACTTCTGCCACTCAGCATTAGAACAAGTGAGATAAGATGTTTAGCTGTTAATGTGTTCTCCTCTTTTCCTGTGGAAGCCTGATAGGACTGTCTGTATCCAATGTATCCAGTGTTATTCCCAAATTTTTAGGTTAGCAGTTTCAGCAAGAAATCTTGCTAAAATGACTGATGCTTACTGTTAAGCAAAAATAACAACTTATCAGGACATCAACACACCTTGACATTCATGGCCATTAAAAAAAAGACATAAATAACAAACAGGCCCAAATGAAACCACTTAACCTAAATAAATAAATATGAATGATTTATTTAGATCAGGGATGAGCAACTCTGGTCCTCTAGGACCTACAAATAATAGGAGTTTCCCTGCTGCAATACACCCGACACACATCAGACTTAGGCCTTGTCCACACGTAGCCGGGTATCTTACAAAACGAAGATATTTTTCTTCCATTTGGCTTGTCATCCACACCAAAACGCAGATTTACTCCTCATAATTGATTTGTTTAAAAAAAAAAAAGCTCAGACCAGTTTGAATATTTTTAAAATCTCCAGTTTTACATCTGCATGTGGACAGTTATACCCGGATGTTTTGGTGTGGAAACATAACTTTCTGCAAAACAGATTACGATGACGCCGCACCCGCGATCTTGTTTTACAACATGCACGTCCTCAAAACTCAATTAGCTTTATCAATTGTCCAGGCGTTTCGTGTTTGTTTAATATTACAAGCGCAAATACTACTGCACATAGATCTCCTCCGTCCTACCTCACATAGGACGGTCCATGTTGTCATAAGGGTTACCTGCACACTGTACTGTTGATCTGACAAGGATAGATTACAAAAAAAAGGTTTGACATAGCTATAAATGTGCTACACAGCGCGGCTCTGTGGATAGGTGTGGATGGATTTTTTATTAAAACACGAGGTGGTCTGGGCGCTGTTTTTTTCTACTAGTCAGAAGGGGTAAGATAAACGGTTTTATAAAAACTCGCCTGTGTGTGGACATGGCCTTAATCGGAAGACTTGTGAAGAGCTTCACATAAAACTCTGAACAAGTCTGCTGATAAGCCAACGATTTAAATAAGGTGTGTTGCAGCAGAGAAATTCCCAACGCCCGCAGGACTGCGGTCCTCAAGGACCACAATTTTCCCTGATTTAGAGCCTTGTTTCCCCTCTGAACTTTTCTCACATAAGAAATATTCAGTAGGTTTATGTTTATTATTGGGGACAAATTAAAAACTGACTCGTCTTGTTTCTTGTAGTAATTTATTGAAAGTGATAATTAAAATATTTTTACTCCAAACACAGTGATTTATAAGATTCAGAAACCTATCAATTGTCATTGTGTAGCATAAATGCTAATAGCATTTAGTTAAGTAAAAATAAGGTTTATTAAAATGACTCTGTTGTGAAAATCCGATTATATCATTGCCAGTAATTAGTTTTGATAAGTTTATTTGTTTACCATTTTTAATGCACAAGACAGTTCGAAGTGCTTTGCATAGAAACACCTAAAGTATTTCAGTTGTTGTAAAGGGAAAACAGCAAAAACTAGCAAAAATCACAATTTAAGTTAAAATACTAAAAGCAAGAATAATTCAAAGTTATTTAAGTTACTGTGCCGATGCCATAAATAAAGATGTGATTTAATGCAAAATAATACTTGGAACTACAAAATCATTCCAAATATTCAAAATCATCAATTCATTTGACAAATGACATCATTTCCATGTTTTGTCTTAAAGTGTCTTAGAGACGCCTTGCAGGACATATTCACATACATAGAAATATACTTACTTTGCCTTATGTCTCCTTCATGTTTACCACCTTCGTCCTGATCTTTCCTCATTTAATTCTCCATCGTGACTATGTTTCCCTTGTCTGCTGTCCCTTTTCTCAGAGTTTTGTCCACAAATGACGCACATTCCCGCGCTTGTGCTTCGAGCACCAAACTGAAAGCCTCCCCTGAAGAATAGTGCAACAAAAGCTAGGTTGTTTGCAGCAGAACCTGGTATTCTGCGATGGGTAAGGGTGAATAGTCGGGAGAGCGCGTGTGATAGTTCAAGACACTTGTTGAAGAACGCGAGAGCTGAATGAAACCACCGAATAGATGCTTTTGACGTAGGTGCTGACGCTTGTCGCTGCAGCCTTGCATACCTTTTGGACACATACTTCTTTCATTTGCTTTGTGTGTTTATGGATAGTTAATTTCCATATGGAAATAAAGAAAATGAACAAGTGAGGGATGAAAAAAAAAGAAATGTTTAGTCTAAAGAAGACTTTGTGTTTATTGACGTCTTCGTCTCTTTATGAACTGAAGTTCGATTGTTTTTTGTTAGATCTTTCAGTGTTTTGAGTTGTAAAAATAAGTGAAACCCTTTATTAAACATTGTACTTTCTTTTAGGAATTTGGCACAGTTTTGAACTTCCCGCGTCCTTGCTGCCTCCAACACTCACACACACCTTTGTGTGGAAAGGAATGAAAATTTCCAGATTTTCTTTATACTTATTGTCTTATATGAGTCATTTGTGTTGTAATTGTGCGAGTGCATGTGTGTGGGCATCAGATCAAAGATGGCATTGTGTTCTTAAAGCAGACTGATATTGTTCTTCCGGCTTTCTGCCTTTTCATGCACAGCAGCTTTTCTCATTATCGTTGTCATTAACCGCTCAAAATGAGACGCTTGAAGCCTTTGACGCATATCTTGAGTTCCCATTCGTAAGGTCTGAGCACAAAATGGCGGCCTACGTGCCAGAGCGGGTGAGGAAAGGAAGCCTTCACGTAGATCTTTAAAAGGACCTAAAGCGGATCTGGGCGGAGATGGAAAGATGTTCTCAGATCAGAGGGTTTTCCCACACAGCTGATGTTGGGGTTAAAGAGTTAACAGGACCAGTGTGTTTATTAATATGTTAAACATTTTTTTTTTAAAGACCGCTGTAATATGAAGCTTTGACCAGGTTTTACACACCTGCGTTTTGAGACAGAAATGTAGAAAGAAGTTGCAGTGATTTATTCAAATGCACAAACTGATTAATTGGAGTTTACAAGGAAAATCTTTAAAGGTGAAGATTTGAAATGTTTACATTATTCTTAAATATTATATTAATGTTCTTCTGTAGTTCCCAAGAAGTGTAGACGTTGGCTGCTCTTCTGTCCAGATGATCCAGATGAGGAGGAGTCTTCAGGCCTGGGCCTCGAGGGCCCATGTCCCTGCATGTTTTCTATATGTCCCTGCTGGAACACAACATATCTATGTATATTAAGCAAACATGTGCAGAGCTTGTCTGAGTCAGTCAGGTGTGCTACAGCAGGGACACTTGAAAACGTACAGGACACCGACCCTCAAGGACCAGGATTGAAGACTAGAGCTCTGGGCTCAGTGGACCTGTTGCCACAGATGTCTTATGGTTTCCCTTTCTTAAAAATAAATTCTTACAACCACTGTTCAGAGATAATTTCTGATTAATTGTCCCTGAAGTGTAGATTTTTAAATTGAAGGTTCTGTGTCATGTTTATTTTGCCCTGTTTCTTAAGGAAATGCACATCCTGCAGCATGCCGTTTCAGCAAATAACTCCTCTAATGTGTTTTGTTGTTTGTTCAGCAGTGTTTCATCCCTATATTATCATGAGCTTTTTCAAGCTTAACTGATTGTTTCTTCAAACAGCAGTGACTCTGTATTCCTGTTAACATGGTCATGTATAAGGACTGAGGACAAAATGAGTGAAAAAGCTGCAAATCTGGCTGCTTGAAAGCTCTAAACAACTAACTGCTGGATACAATAGTTTAGCTCAGGTCTGTTTATGGTAAAGACAACTGTTTTTATTTTTGCTTTGGATACTTGATCACATTTTTTCAGACATGAATTTCCTGTATTGTATTTCTGTTTTTACGATACCTGGTTCAACACTGCTGCAGAGAGTCAAATGCATCATTTCCGTTTTAAATATTCCTAATATTGACCTGGAAACAGGACAGTTTGGATCAGGAATGTCATCGTTCGGATGAGAATCTCTCCACTTTATTCAGT
>JBAMHX010000006.1:3465092-3476723 GCA_037177515.1 Pseudomugil tenellus | reverse complement strand
AAATCGTGAGAGAATCGTGATCTCAATTCTTGGCAAAAAATTGTGATTCTCATTCTACCCAGAATTGTGCAGCCCTATTATGCATTGTGATTAAAGTGTTAATAAAATAGGTAAATGTGTAGGAAATATCATCAGTTTTATTTCTGTAACATAGTTAAAATGCTCGTTGCAGCCCTTAGATTGTGCTTGCCAGCAGTGTGATTTGTTAACTTACACCGAGCAGGTATAAGTCATTGCACTGAAAAAAACCTTGAAATGTTTTCTATGTAGATTGAGGAAGCAAATATTTGTGATGTTTCATGAAAAACATAAAGTATAGATAACACAAAGAAAGATCAAAAGGACAAGTGGAAGAAAATAGAGGTGATATTTAGGAAGGGTAAAGATTGCAGGATGAAGGGAGGAGAGAGTGAATGGGCTGAAAAATGGATGGAGGTCATAGGGAGGGTAAAGGTGCAAAAACAGGAAGATGAGGGAGAAAAGAACATAGAGGAGGAGACAGATTAGAGAGAAGGGGAGGGAGGGGGAGGCAGAAACAGGACAGGAGTGTGTTCTGTCTCCCAGAGGTGTTGAAAGGATCGACCCGTTTACCTCTGATATCAGCTTCACCCATTTAGCTCTCTTTTCTAAATCATGTTTGTTAGAGGATTGTTAGATTAAAAACTGGAAAAAAAACACACAAAGCTGTTTTTGTCCATCAAAGCAGCGTCGGAACAGTTTGAATGAGAAGTCACTGGGCAGAAAAGTGGTTTTACTGGGTCTGGAAAACCACACACAGTCTTGCACAACAACACGTGGGCTAACCTGGATGAGGAATCCCATTTGCAATCATAATAGCCACGTTTTCTCCACACTTCTTTATTCTATGTTCTTCTCTTTCATTCTTCATCTTTTCCTTCCTTTTTTCTTTTAAATGTTTAAAGTTCTCCATTTTCCAGCATAGAGCCTGAACAACGCTGCTTTGTTACTCACACGTGCAGTGCAAGTTGAAAAATGTGGATTGAGTTGCGGTCGATGTAAACATCAGCCCGAAGGCCAACAAGCTGAGCAAAGAGGAAGAGAGGAAAGCAAGTGGTCCATCACTGGCCAGACTGGGAGCTCAGAGTTGCACGCCAACAGCTGGAGGAAAGCTGTTGTGGTGCTCAAAGATTTAAAGCCTCACCAGTGGGCAGAAATACTAAACAGGAGACAAATATATGCTTTATTTTGCCTTAAACTTTAGGTTGGTAGATGCTTAGTGTGTTTTCCATCGTATGGTGGGTCATTGCAGAAAGTCTTGATCCAGGTGTCTGAGTTATATGCAGCCAAGAAATAAACAAAGACTTCTTTAAGAAACTAGAGAAGCACTCAGAGCGCAAAGCTCCAACAAGCTCGCAGTTTCCCCTCATATTGGGACTATATGTCACCGTAGTGTTAAAGAATCCATCAATAGAGTCCTGAATCATTTGTTCCTTTACCAATTTAGAGTTTCCTGAAAATGTCATGAAACTTTTTGAGTTGTCTTCCTCACAGACAGACAAACTCTCCCGAAAACGTAACCTCATTGACGGAGGTCATTATCAGTAGAAATATGAAGCTGTGATTTAAACACACAAGGATGAGGAAGGAATGTGGGAATGACAGCACGTTAGGAGGAGTACAGGATGATGTATCTCTGCAGAGGACCGAGTGCTTACAGATAAAACCTCAAGGCCAGGAAAAGGAAAACAATCTCAATGTGACAGAAGTTACTCATTACCTTTAGGGACAGACAACCACCACGCCTCAATCAGCTTGACATGTCTTCATTTGTGTGTGCAGACAGAATCTCCTTTAGGTGTTTCAGTAGTTGTTTTCAACAACCCTGTTAGTAAAAATACCTACTGGAAACAAAGAAGCACATTTAGCCTCACACACAGCGTTGCTTTTGAAGTACTGTCCACTAAATATACATCAGTCCAGTGCTGATCCAGCCTTATCCTGATGTTAGGGGTTCACACACCTGTAGTATTTCTTAGAGTTTTGGGTTTGCACCTGAACAAACACGTTAACATAAATGAAAAAAGAAAGCGCCTCAGCTACATCTAGCTAACCAGTAAGAAGATTTCACTGCTATGAGATCAGAAACATGTAAACTCAAGCTTCCAAAATGCTACAAACTGTCAAAGATGAAGAATAACGAGAACCAGTGAAGAACTGGGTGGTTGACAGACATTGAACAACACACATATATGAAACTGGTACTGTTCCTGGTACTGGTAATAGTCTTCATTTATGTGTTGGTGCATTTCTGGATCTTCTCAGAAACAGGTGCAGACTTCAGGATGGTACTGATGGAGCTTCAGACGTATGGTTAATGTTGGGCAGTATTTTCACACAGTCTGGTTTCAGTGTCCCATCAGTCCTCTGTCCCTCTGACTCGCAGGGAGTCCAGTTTATCAACATCCAGAAACTGGGTAATGACTCTTTGTTTTGCAGATGTCAAATAAACACACCCCAGTGGATAACGGCTAATGCGGCTATAAAACCTACATCTGCAGGGTGATGGACGGAAGATGCTGTAAAACAGTGTGTTTCTATTAAAACACTGCTTTTATATTATGTGAAAATAACAAAAGCTAATTGACCTATTTTAAGTATAAAATGAGTAAAATAGGTCACCAAAGAGTTAAAAGCATTGCTCTCAATGTGAGTTATGCTGTTGAGTTTCTAATATATAAAATGTGGATTTGTAGAACGCACCACTCCACAGAACTGGTTCTGATCCAGTAAAACACCTTAAAAACTAGATTATTTTGCCTGCATGTGAACCGACAGAATGGTGATGACATTAGTTTGAATAATTCCTCTTTTCTTCTATGTCTAAGGGCTCCATGCTTTGCCTTGTTTTATTTCTGTAAGTTGTTGTTTTCACTCTGCTCACTTTCTTTTAATCCTCGCAGATCTCACCTCTTTTGTTTATACAGTTTTATGCAGGTCACGCATACAGTCACATAATCTCAGCCCCAGATTTAACCCAGACCTCTCTCTGAGGGAGCTCAGGACCGTATCAGGAAGAGTTCACGGCCATGTGATGCCGCTTGCTTGTTGAATGCACATTGTTCCACCAAGGGTCAAAGTGGGAATTAAAGAACACACACATGCTTTTGTCACCATGCGACATCAGACTTAATGTGCTTTATCTGGACCTTAACTAGAAAGAGCATACCGGTAGACGTTGTCACCTTTTAATGTTTTGAGTGGAAATTATGCAGCAAAGATGGCAGAAAGGAAATGCTGTTAAGTTACAGGGCTAACTTGACAAATGTCTGATTATTTTTGGCCCTCTAATTGATTTTTATAAGTCATGTTTTGGGATGCTTGTGCAGGACTACTGTAGGCATGATGTGTCCAGATAGCATGCTTCACTTTTTTTCTATCTGTTTTGAATAAATGACTG
Source organism: Pseudomugil tenellus (assembly GCA_037177515.1). Taxonomy (NCBI): domain Eukaryota; kingdom Metazoa; phylum Chordata; class Actinopteri; order Atheriniformes; family Pseudomugilidae; genus Pseudomugil; species Pseudomugil tenellus. The sequence continues at coordinate 3,473,305 of JBAMHX010000006.1, read as the reverse complement.
TGTTCACTCATGGCCCAGCTGAATGTTGGACCTGATCCATCTGCTGATTGAGAAAGTAGAGCTCAGTGTAAACTTCAGCGCAGTAAAACAAAAGCTACTGTTATCCTCTAAGCAAAGGGGTTCAAGTGCTTTTTCAGGTTAGAGTTTGTTCTTCATTACCGTTTGACTGTCTCTCCAGTGTATTCTGAATTTCCATGACGAGCACTGAGCAGGGAGACGTTTTATCTCCATAATGTTTATGTTTATTAATGTCTCTATTAATAGTATCTGATTAAAACAGTTGTAACAGATGTTTGTGAATGCACACACACACTCATCAGTATGAAAGTGGGATGATACATATGAGATTTATCCGTTAACTCCAGCTGACTTTGTTAAAACATCTAAATAAAGCAACAGAACGCTGCTTACTTCAGACGCGATGGACAATCTTTACCATTAAACCAATTTCCTTCTCTGGAACTTCAACGTAACACATGAACGTTTTATTGTTCTGTTATAAACTAAGAAGCATTTTTCATTTCTACAACTTGTTTGTGTGGTTTGCTCTCGTTCTTTGCTCTGGATCTGCAAAGAGTTGATAAGATCGCAACTCTGATCTCTTCTGACATTTATAAGAGCTTTAATGCTTGAAACAGACCTGCTTCTAAGTTGGGCTCCGGCTCAAAGATACAGTTGGTGAGGAAAACTGGTGGATTTAGTCAGTAACACACACGTGTGTTAAGTGTAGTGAATGTCCTACATCCTTTGTCCTGGTGACAGCAGGTGGTGGTCGCCACACAGTGTGGAGATTGACATGACAGTGGTGGTCTGTCGTGTTATCTGGCCCGTCCTGGACTTTAATCTGTCCTTTATCTCTTCAGCAGTGACTGGATCCTGGTTTGGGATCCCAGACAGACTACATGTCTGCTTCACAACTCTGCGATAAGAGACAGAAAGCTTCTGTGTAATGGAAAGAAGAGATATGACGTGGTCCTGTTTAGAAAGCTGATTCTGGTTAAGAGTTTTCTTTAAGTTTTGATGTTTGAATGGTGACATCAGCTTCCACTGAACTGCAATCAGCTTTCAACATCAAAGACACGTTTCCCTTTGCTCTTGTACGCACTCAGACACTTGGATGACCTTCCTCATCCTGCACATTCTCGTTACAGCTTGGAGACCTCGGACATTTAGTTACCTTCTTCACTTATGCTATCCATCAATATGGTGAAACAAAGTGGATCGTATTTTCCAGCTTAGCTGAGTGGATGAGATGTCGTTTTAAAGCATATTTTAATCACATAAAGGCCCAATATGAGTTTTCTAGTTTGATATACAAGATATTTGGAAACGTGTTGCTGTGTTTGTCCAAAACATGTTTCTTCCAGCATTTAAATAAGGATTTAGCACCATTTTTATGCTTTTAAGATGAAAAGGTCCTCTGTTTTATCCGTGCACACTTTCTCACCTCTGGTTTGTGTTTTAGGGTTTGCGTGATGCGTTTGAGAACTACTACAGAAAGCAGAGGAGGAAACAGGCTCGCCTCGTTCTGCAACCCCACTCTAACATGGTATGACCCTGCACTCTGGTTGGAGTTGTCCACACACTGCTAACTACACTCCTGCACACACTCCTTCACCCGACTCTCACACACCTTCCTCTGTCATGTTGAAACAAATACACCAAATGTTAGGAATAGGCTGAATTCCATTGTTTACTAATGTTTTTAACTCCATGTTCATCTAATAAAACAGCCCAGATATATAGTTTTTAAAAAAGAAATCTGCTCATTTTGAAGTTGATACCAGCAGCATGTTTAAGGAAAGCAAGGCCCAGAGCAAGAAAGTCTGGGAAGGTAAAAGGTTTGTCTGCTAAAAATGCCATCAAAGACATGCTGCATCTTGAAGATAATGACGGATTATAAAACTGAATACATGCGGGGACGGAAGTTTCACCTTGTAATGAGTTTCCTCTGTCTGAAAACAAGCTCATGTAATGGAGAAGGAAATTATCAAATCCCATCACTGAAAGCTAGCTCTGATATTTAATATTGTGTTAAAAAAATATTTAATATAGTTATTTAATGATCAATGTATTAAAGTTATTGTGCGTATAGAGAATTTTATGAGGGGGCAGAATAATGAAAAAATGGCTTTTAAATAGGTTTTTTCCCCAAACTTGCTTTGGATAATAGTAAGCATTTAGTTATTAAAAAGACAAATCTACAATGCTTAAAATATCAAAGGAATTTCAGGAAGTCTGTGTGTGGTGGGCGTAAGATGGAAAGCCAGTAGTAGACTGTTCTCATCGTCACTGTCTGGCAGGTCACTGCTAACGCTCCAACACCTTTAAACAGCATTATGATTGAACACAGCTTGTCCCCGAATCCAAAACTCCAAAGTTAGCTCTACCATGCAAAGAACAGAAAATAACCAAGATGCAGAAACGCTGCCAGCTCCTTTGGCCAACATGATGGAAAACCTTCTTGCCAATGAAAACGTACAACTCTTTTTGGAAATCACGGACATGTCCGCCGGGCTACGATCATCCAGCTTACCATCAGCCAACAGTTCAGAAGTCATTAGCTGTGATTGTACCGAGGAGCGGTACTGCACCTCTCTCTGTGAAGGCACACTTAATCCTGAATGATGTACACAGCTTTAGGAGCAACCTTTGCTGCCATACGAATTACTTCTTTATTTGACTTTCCAGGGATTTTTTTCCCCTTTTTTAAGAAGAGCTTTCCATTCAAATTACATTCAGCTTGTCTTGAAGGTGCATGGCGCTGCAGTAAACTGCTAGCCTGCTGCAACAGCAGATCTGTAACACACTCAGGTGAGGGCAAAAAATGTACAAGCTATTCGGTAGCTATCAACTTTGTAACATATAAGGAATCTGTGAAATACAGAACAGTAAGTAAAGTTTATTTATACATCTTCCCCAGAAAATACAGAAAACCCCAAAAACAGCTAATAGAAAGTCGGTAATAAAGGAGTAAAAGCTTGTCTAAAATAAGTGAATAAATAAAATCCTTGTTTAGTTTGGCCGTGGTAATATAAGTTATGATGTGTCCACAGTCTCTTCAGTAGTTGGTGTTAAACTCAGGTGTTATGTAGCTTCCAAATAAAATGCAGCGTTTTTTTAAATTCATTCAGTTCAGAAAATCTTTCACTAAGTGCAGCAAACTACATTCATATGAAAATGCTCCTTTAATCAAAACATTGCTTTTTCTTTATTTTTACGTTCGTGTCGAAAGGAAAGTGATTTTGATATTTTGCTTTAAAATGAGGTTTTTATATTGTAAATTAAATTCCTGTTAACTTAATGAACCTGCGAATTGATCATAGTTTTTATTGAATTTAAAATGTGTTTTTATTATTTTCACTTCAGGAATTGGACTCTTTACCTCTTTCTTTGTTTTCTTCTTTCTTTATCCATCTCTAGCATGAAACTCTGGAGGGATACAGACGGTACTTCAATCAGATTGTTGGGTAAGTTGTCTGTATTTTACCCCTGTTTCATTTGAATTCAGCTACAATGAAAAGAAAATGCTTTTCATTTGAATCTGACTAGAATAGATTTGGTCTGTAAAGAATCTTCAGATGACTTTGTTGTAAATTGGCACTGTACAAATAAAGCTAAAGCAAATTAAATGTTTCGAAATGATTTTTATGAATTCAGATGTCATTTTTGTGATGGTGTTATCCACAATGTGCTATCTTGAAGTCATCATTTTACCCATCTGTCCACACTGAGTTATGGTTAACTTGGCAGACGCTGAGCGAAAGAAAGAAACTTGTAGTGAATGCAAACACTCTGCATTGAGCAACACCTCATTTCATGTCTTTTAAGTGACTTTTGACAGCCTGACATCTTCTCATCTGTCCTCCTTTCCGGTTTCTACCTTTTTTCATCCCTCCTCTCCATTTACCTTTACTCTCATCCATCCATCACTCCATCCAGTTGTCTCCGTTGTATCTATACACGCCCGTCTGAACACATTGTCTCACACAGCGGTGATGATTGATGGGGCGTGCCAGATGGAGGTTCCCGTTTTGCTGTTTTTCCTTCTGTCTGTCCGTCTGAAACAGACGCTTCTATAAACATGACTAGGAGTGGACACAGACACACACTTTCATGTCTTTTTCATCCCAGTTTTCATCTCCTTTACTCATTTACGATGTTCCTCCACTTGTTCATTTATTCAGTCACTAAATCTTTATTCTCTATTTTTTGTCCTCTATAATAACTTGACTGCTTAAGTTTTCATTTTATATATTTTTGAAGCTGTTGCTGTATTAAATCCTCTAAACACTTGTTTATGTGCAGACGTCATGCATTAAAGTGGATATTAAGGTATTTTAAAGCAGAATGTGGTCATATATATTGAGAAGGAAGAGCTTAAACACGAGTGGTTCAGTCTCTCTTCTTTGTCAAGAAAAAAGCAAAATACTGAGTCTCCCTCTGCTTTTCATGTTATTTCTGCCTTTACCTGTCTATCTTACCTACTTTTGAAGAAGCCACAGACTTATCAGGAAACTCAGCAGCAAATAGATTTGTATCATATCCTAACAGGGAACCACATGGTGTGTGTGTGAGAGAGAGAGTTTGAGTGTGAGAGAGCATCATGTTAATCTGAACGTAGGTAATAAATGAGTAAAAGCTCGTCTAAAATGAGTAAATAAAATCCTTTTTTAGTTTGGCTAAACTAAAAAAGATACAGACATGTCGACACCAACATGCCTGTATCTATTTCCAATGCACCTCCTTATATTTACCCATCTATCATCACACTGGGAAGACACTGGGAACAGCACCAGTCCAGTAAATTTCTCCTCCAGTGGCAACAGAGCTACATGAAACACCTGACAAGGTGTTCTGTAAACAGAGGAAGTGTTGTTTTCTGAATCTGATTTGGGTGTTTAAGTGGGATGAGTGGGGTCGTGGGCCTTAACCGTTAGCTGTTCTGTACTTTACAGTTTTTATGAGACGCTTTCAGAAGCTGTTTATTTCACGGTGAGTTTACAGCAAAAGCTTTTAAAGTTTTCTGCAGATGCAAATGTTGGAACATGCTTAAAGACAGTCATTCAAAATGAACGTTTGTTCTCATCTGTAATGAGAGGAAGCTAAGCCACACAGCAGAGCACGGTACAGTCACCGGTGGTCTGGCAAGCCTCAGCAAGCACCGGTTTGAGCGATGCATATTGTTAATGGGCATAAACTAAAGTCACCTTGCAGGCGATTTGATTCATTCACACAGGCTTCATTTCAACAAAGCGACACAACATATGATAGACGACTGCAGTGAATTTCTCAGGCTTCATCTTTTAACGTGCGACTGGATGAGTGCCGTTTGCTTGGCTGACATTCGTGCTCAACTTTCAAACTGAAGATTTCTGGCAGCTCCCCTGGAAAAGCTGTCAGCATCACCATGAACTATCTGCAAAACAAGGTCTTATAATATAAAATGTAAGGAAATAAATATGCAGCGGAGAGATACAGTTACATTAATGTGAAGAAGACAATAGACTTTCAGTTATACTATAAATATCAGACATAAAATAACAATTCTCCATATGGTCCATATCGGATTTTAGAACTAATTAAATACTTACTCACATTAAGAAATTTAGGATGTTTTTTTATCATTAAAACTAAGCTGCATATAATAAAACTAACGGAAACTTGTATGGGATTTAAGAGCGTATGAAGCAGCTGATACGGCAGATCAATCATACTTTAACTGAGCATATTGGTGAAATGCTGTTGCTGGTCTGGAAGGTACATGTAAAACAACACCAAGTTGAAAATAAATATGTGATTATTAAAAAAAAGTCCATCTATTCAGGAAGGAAGTCTCTGCATTTCCACCCTGAAGTCCGACCAAGCAGTCAGATCAGAGAAACCACCTAAACCCAACAGCTACATCTGAGTCTCTCCAGGTCTCCATTAGCATGTTAAAATGACAGAGCAATTAGACTAATGGGCTCAACACATTGGGGGGGGCAACGTTGCTTTTTTTCCATTTATTTCTTATGAAACTTGCACGATGATGTGGAAATCGCAGCTCTCTTCCACCCAAGTGGCATTCAAGCACGTGAAATGATGCCCTTCATTTCATATTTCTACGTCCAAAATGTTTAACTTTCATTGCCATCGGCGGGCACTACAACTAATCAGTGACTACATTTTCCTGGAGCAGCCTTGAGGTCTGCCATTAAATAGTGATATCCACCAGGCTGTTTCCTGTTTTTAAAATGTGATGAACCCAAGGTTGTCTCTTTCTTTTTTGTAAAGTAGAGAAGCAAAAGTTTTGTCCAAATCTTCAATGTCTTCATCGTTTGCTTTATTTGGCACTCGATGCTTTGAAAATGTCAAAACTCCCTCCAGTATCAAAATCAATCAAATTTCTAGGTGACCAGTGATCTCAGAGCATGATGTGCGACATTAGCGCTGTCGTTGCTTGTCTCAACCCATGTGTTGGGTTTGACCTGGTGGCGTTATTTATCAACCACAAACTCGTCTGTATGCTAAAATTATTTTAGAGTATACTATGAGTCCGTCTTTCTGATGACTAAAACAGGACAACAATCCTAAACACAGTAACACACTTGTGGAATAATGACAGGAATCTGTGGTCCAGTCAAAGGCTGGAAATCAACCCACTTGAGCTGCTTTAGTGGGAATGTACAAGAGAAATTCACGTTGTGACACTGATATCGCAGAGAAAACTATTGCTTCTCGTTATTGCGGTTAAATGTGACTGTACAAGTTGAATAATAGTGTAGATTTGGCCTTTCATAAAATAATTCAGCTTTTTAGCTCAGTTGTAATAATGACAGTGAAAAATGTCATTTCTGGTTGTTTTTACCTCATTTTGTCTTTAAAATTGGGAGGAAACCGCTTCCTGAGTTCACCTAGTTAACACTTCTGTCCCTGTGGTTTAATTTCTACAAAATTAATAGTGTGAGAAGGAAAAAAGCTGCTGCACATCAATGTATTATTAGAATCTTTCAGTCTATATATTATGACTTTATACAGTAAATCGGTGTAAAGGAAGCAGGATATTCTGGTGTTTCATTAATTTCTTGGTGTCCCCGTCTCTCCATCCAGCTTCTTTGTTGTTGAAGATCACGTCCTCCACACCACACGGGGTTTGGTCAACAGAGCTTATGTGGAGGAGCTTTGGGAACTGGCACTGTCCAAAATCATCGCTGCCCTGAGGACTCATTCTGTAAGACTCACCGAGGACAAAACGCGTCTTCCATAAACCCGCTAAATGACACACAGTAACACACTCCTCCCTTTCTGCAGTCGTACTGTGACGACCCCGACCTGGTGCTGGACCTAAAGAACCTCATTGTCCTGTTTGCTGATACGCTGCAGGTATGTCTGGGATTTATATCTGAGCTTGAATAGTGAGGGAAGGAAATCTCGCCACTCCAGCTTATCCGCCAAAACTGTGGTGTTTTTGTATGTCTTGTTGAGTTGTTTTGGAAGGATATTTGACCCCAGAGGCTCATGAATCTTTGTTCAAAGCTTGTTTTGCTGTTTTTTAAAAGTGGATGATGGCCAGACTTTATAGCAAGGCTTTCTTTAACAGGAACAGAGGTTCTTCATCTGATGCTGGAGCGTCCTCCGTGTATTTATTCTCTGTATGAACTAAACTGTAGGGATTGTGGCTGATGGATGAGGAGATAGAGGGATTAGGGGAAGATGGAAGGGATGCGGGTGTAAACCGGATGGGAAAAACACCGAGACAAGTGAGACATGAGGAGAGAGAGGAAGTGATGGATGGCGGTGAAGTGCCCACAACTAAATCATGTAAAGTGAGGAGGTGATGCTGGATGACTGAATTCATGCTTTGTTTCTGTGTTTTGCATTTCTAACAATAGATGGTTACTATGATCAGACGTGTTATTCCATAAAGTCCTCCAAACCGATGTATACTTTTACATCTTCTCCACCCACTGCAGGTCTAAAAATGTATGCAAGCTTCAAGTTGCGTTGCGTAACAGTTTGGGATATCAGCAGTCATGTAGAATAATACCAGTTAATGTTTTGATAAATGCAGAATTACAGGAGTAGAGGAAACATTGTGTTAATATCATGTAGGAGACCGTTTTTCCTGTCAAGGACAAGGACACTGGTTTCTTTCGATTGAGAAGAATATAAATTTAATAATGAAGATAAAAGAAGTTCAACATACAGTTAACATTGAAACATGAAGGGAC
>JBAMHX010000006.1:3443054-3455904 GCA_037177515.1 Pseudomugil tenellus | reverse complement strand
GTGTGTGTGTGTGTGTGTGTGTGTGTGTGTGTGTGTGTGTGTGTGTGTGTGTGTGTGTGTGTGTGTGTGTGTTATCCGCAGGACTCTGGAAGCAGAGACAGAAAAAACAGACGCAGATTGTTCATCATCTCTCAGAAGGAGAAAGTGATCTCTTTTCCTCTGATTATCTATGTGTGTGTTTGACCTTTTCAGACCTTTATCTGTGTGTACTTCCCACTAAGTCCTTGTTTTTTTACTCCTGGCATCTCTAGTGATGCTTTGCTGTGTTTTACTCTTGTGTGTTTCAACACTCGTCCCCGTTGCAGTCGAAAGACGCCTGGACTTGTAGGACTCAGTGTGCAGTTTGACGCCTCCAGGAACCTGTTATTGAACAGGAGGTGATGCTTTGCCAGAGGAGCGCGCTGCCATGAAAAACCTCTCTAGACTCCTAACATTGTACAGAAATTTGTCTGAGTTTCTTCACCAGATGTCACCCACAGTTCAAACGTGACAAAATCGATGGTATGTCAGAGATGTTGTTAAGTAGGTCTGATTTTCCGCCATCTCTTTGTTTTTACAGGAAATTTGAGTCCATTTCAGGGTTTTTGCTTTGTTGGCCGTGTGCAGCTGCTAATGGGGTGTTTGTTCAGCTAAAGCATGACCGATATGTGCCAAAGTCTTTTTTTGTTCCTTTTGATTTTATCTAGTAATTTTAGAGAATATATTTACTTCTGTTGTTTGGATCTTGTGTCTTATCGGGTTTAAGATGCTGTTTGACCTTAAACGAGTCTGACAGCTCATGACATGGAAATGTTTTTATTGAAGTTGGCTGACATTTCAACTTTTTCCAAATGGATCTGCAGCCTGAAATTCACTTAAGTTGTTTGTGCTGGCTTTCAGATGCAGCAGTTCTCTGCAATAGTTGCTGATTCACTGCTGCTTTCTTTGCCTATGCATTTGCGTACGTGTGTGTGTTTATCTGCATCTTTGTCTCTGCGTGTGTCCGCAGCTCCACGGAGGTCGACGATATGATCCGCAAGTCGACAAATCTGTTGCTGACCAGAACCCTCAGCCACTGTCTGCAATACGCCATTAAGAAAAAGAATGTCGGGTTGGCAGAGGTAATGTGTGTGTGTGTGTGTGTATATGTGTGTGATCTCCAGTTCGCACTTGCAATACTCCCTCTGAGAGGCAACGAGACAATGTTTGCACAACTTCAGTGCATTTCCTGCTCATTAACCTTTCAAAAACACACTTCCTCATTTCACAGTTGTTTTATTTGCAGTTGTGCAGAACTTTGATGCAAAATAATGATGCAGTATGACTGTATACCACACCAACACTAGTATTATTATTAAATGCCAAATGTATGAAACATTGAGCCGAGATGAGGCGAGACTAAAGACTAAAGTTTTGTAACTTGAATCATTGTAAGGGTTTTGAAACGGGTACAAAGCTAAGTACAGATCAGTTTTACCTGCACATGTCCTACAACACATTAAATGAAAAGATGCTAATGAGGCTGTGTGTCATTGTTTTCTATTACAGCTGGTGCAGGTGATTATTAACACCACCCATCTGGAGCAGAGCTGCCACTTCTTAGAGGAGTTCATATCAAACATTACAAACGTTCCTCCAGACACAGTAAATGCTACTAAATTGTACGGGACGTCCACGTTTAAGGTAGATACTCGCCTCTTATTTTCCTCTTTTTCTTATTTTCCCTTTTTTTTATTTAAAGTTATTTTCTCTCAATAATCATTATACAATAGGTATTTTGTCCTTCAATCATTTGTCTTATTTAATTATTTTAAATCTTTTAGCTAATTTGTTCCTAGAATTTCCTTCCTATTTCTGAAATCTAGCACACTTTGTTTTTAGCTTCTTTAATATTTGATTTCATCCAGCTAAAGTAAGTCTAATAAAGATCTCTGTGTTCTCGTAGGATGCCCGTCATGCAGCCGAGGCGGAGATCTACACCAATCTGAACACAAAGATTGACCAGTTCCTGCAGCTGGCTGATTATGACTGGCTTGCTGCACCGCAGGCTGGCGAGAATCTGAGTGCCAGTGACTACCTGGTTGATCTGATCACGTTTCTAAGGAGCACCTTCAGTGTCTTCACCAATCTGCCTGTTAGTACACACACACACACACACACACATACACACACAGAGAGAGAACAAGGTATAATCACACAGATAAAATTTACTTCACAAGATGTTTTAACCCTTTAAAGCTTAATGTAATCACTTTGATCTATCACATAGTAATAAATAGTAACTATACCAAAAAAAGACCTCACATTTTTAAAATTTTTATTTATTTATTTTTTCTGCCCAGTTGATCTTCGGTCAGGCGTTCAGGGTTTAAAAGAGTAGTGCAAAGTGCTAAGCATCAATTTATGGGAAATTAACCCTATAAAGCCAAACGTATCATACTTTATACATCCAGCTCCTGAGACATTTTGCATCACTTTATGGTAGAAACTTTATTCAAAACACTGTTGTTCACCATATGATACTGGTTTCTTTTCATTTCATCTCCAGAAAGCATTGGATTACAATACCTTTGAACCATCACATAGTAATAAATAGCAAAAACTACCAAAAAAAATTAAAAAGAATTTTTTTAGATTTTTTTATGGGGCCAAAAAAGGTTTCATATTGTTGGGGATATTATGGTTTTGCCCCAACCGCCACCACCGCAGAGCCTTCGTGTTAACGTGATAAATTAAACAATATTCAATGTTGAGTTTTCATGTTTTTGATATCATAGAAAGGATGAACTGATTAGATTTTGAGTTATTTATCATTTGGCCATCAGGGGGCACTCAAATTTGAAAAGTATTTTGGCTATATCTCTGAAACTATCCAATTGACCTCAAATCAAGTGTAAATGAAGGTGCGACTGTTAGATGGTGTCCCGTTTTTGTTGTTTTGTAGGGAACTGTTTATCAAATCAAAGTTAATTCATGAAGTACTTTTCGTACAAAAGTCCTCCACATTAAAACATACAACCATTTTAAACACCTGCTCATAACTTCTCTCACATTCACTCACACACACCAACATGCATTCACCACCCACCATTTTGTCTCTTCAACTGAATATTATTAAGGAAATAAACATCTGGCTTGACACTGCCATGAGGAAACTTTATCTGGGAGATCTAGGATCCAACAAGACCACAGAGGCTGCCGCCACTAGAAACCACCCAGATCAGAAAGGCAGAGGTTTCTGCACCACATCCCACCATACAGATAAGGATGGTCTGGAAATAGTCAGTTTCCAGAATGAATAACCGCCATGAGAAAAATACCCCGTTTATATGTATCGAAATGAATAAAAAAACAGGTTTATAAAATATAAAAAGTTCATAAAAACAATTTTATTTATATATCAAACAATAAAACAGAGATAAATTTATAAGTAATTTAAAATCAGTAGAAAAGTATAAAGTTAAAAAAAAACATTCTATAAAATAAAGTAAGACAGAGAAATAAAAATTCAGTTAAAAGCGTAACGCGGTGGGTGTTGAGCTGCTTTTTTTTTTATTTAGCTCACTGAATGCTGCAACACCGCTTTAAAAAATAAATACAGCTCACTTTAGTACAGAAAAGTAGAAATCCAGTGATTTCAACATCTGATAGTATTTCATGTTTTATTCATGTATCCCCCACCTCGCCACTGTTGCATTACAAGAACAGTGAGAGCAACAGTAAATGCTTCGGCTGGAGTGAGGATATGTTACTTTTTTGTTGGATTGAAAAGAAAAAACTCCAGTGACCACTGCAGTTTGTAATACATCGTTCATATCACCAGAGTGTAAACAAATAAGACCAAATATCCTTAGAGGTATGTATTTCTTATAAGGGCTTAGTCACTCTTGAGGACTTCATAGAGCTGTTTGGATCGAAGTGCCTCATTATGCCAGCACGAAACATCACAGGTCAGGACAATCAGCTTAAGTTCGTTAGTGTCGGCTTGTTATGGGTTAGATCGTTAACATGGGGCCCTCTAAGCTCATTAAAGGGTGAACTGGTCAGGACAAACCTGAGTAGATTACCCAGGCTCATGCTACTGACGCTATAGCCCAGCTCTAAAGACCTTACACTTACTCCGGATCTTTTAGGGTCAGATTTACAGCATAGAGCTTGTTTCCTGGTGTAGAAATTATATTAAGCATCGTGAGCACTTCCTACTCCAGCAGCACCTCAAAATCAGAAGCGGTTCCTGTGATAATATTCAGAATAAATAAGAGGAATGGTGTAAACATTTCTTCATGTCACGGTCCTTGCTCTTATTATGTCCTCACATAGGACCGTCTGTCATGCAATCACTGGTCAATGTTGTAAATAAAATCAGTATTATTTAGCTGTTTAGGGTAGATTACAAAAAGAAAGGGTTTGATACAGCGCAGTTATGCGGATAGGGGTGGATGGACTTTAAAAAAGGAGGGAGGGAGTAAGATATATGGTTGTACAAAAACTCTGCTTCGTGTGTGTATGACCTTAGAAAGATTTTAATTCCCCAGTACAAGCTGGGAAAGTAAAGTCTGTACCTCCCTGCTTATGCTGCCCCCCCACCCAGACAAGTGAAGAACAGACAAGTGGATGAATCTGCTTTTGGATTTTAATGCTGAATATTTCTCCTATCTTCACTCTCGAGACCCCCATTTATCTGTGTGTCTGCTGTATTAGGACTAAAGCGTGGATGGATGTGTTGATAAAGCCTTCTGCAAACACACACACATGCACTCAGGTTAGCTTAAAGATGATTACACACCCAGATTTGGACAAGGCGGGTCACAAGGCCATAAGGCCACACGCATACAGTTGTTGAGCTAAGTGTTTTCCACCACTTCTAAGAGGCTTTTTTCTACACCCCCACAAGCCCTAGACATGACCCCGTCCACACACTTTCAGGCAGTTTAACACACAGCGTGGGGCCTCCTAAGTAGATCAGTTGCTATGGATCTGAAATACTGGGTGGCATGACCCGCTGAAATAGATGGTGATCATTTTAAAGTGTCATGTTTCACAGGGAAAAAAAGGTACTGCTGAAGTGCGGAGGTTCTGGAGGAGTTTAGGAAAGCGTAAGGAAATGCCCGGTTTACCTCTCTAGCGCTGGTCTGATCCGAATAGATTGGAGTTTATCCAGCTACAGAAACTTAGACCACATAAAAGTTACAGTAATACTTCAGTTCTTACTCAGTCATACATCAGAAGCATATTTGTTTTTTTTTTGCTGTTACCATGGAGATCATCATACAAGCATAGGCCTGTCACGATAACGAATTTTGCTATGCAATTAATTATCTCAGAAATTATTGCGATAAACGATAATAGTGCGCTAAGTGCTTAATGTTGTCATTTTTAGACAATTTTCAGCTAACATAATAATAACGCTGCAATAATCCAAAGTGCACGCTTTTAAGACTAAACGTTAATTTCTAAAGAACATTTAGTTTGATGTGCAGACTAGTTTATGGTCTTTGAGGGTTTCAGCAGTGTGTTTATCTGGAACATATCTGGTCTTTAAACACTTGCAGTTCAGCAGGTCCATTCAGCAGTTACATGGTGTCTGCTCATTTAAGGAGTCATGTTTTACATGACCACATATTTAAGGTGCAGAGTAAAACTGAATGAATGTGTCATCTCCTTCAGTATGTCGTCTTGCAGACGATGTTGTAGACAAAGGCATTGCTGCCTGTGAATTGCACTCATGCACTATGATGCACCGTAGTGAAACGTATTGCAATCCAGTAAATCCAGGTAAAGAAAGACAAAAAAACAAATACTAAATTAATTGCGACTATAAAACTTATTGCGCACATTTTTTCTTATCATGCGATTAATCGACTCATTGCTGCACGCGATTAATTGACTTATTGCTTATTGTGACAGACCTATACAAGCATATGGTGCACGTGTAGGCTAGTTCCTTAAAACATATCTTCTAGAAAGATCAGGATAAGTAAAATTCAGTCTAATAACAAAAACCGCATAACAATGTAATTCACAGATTCGCCACCTTTTACATAACATAATAAAATAAAAGTGACATGAAAATACAAATACTCAAATAACAGAGTGAGCATGTGGGGAAACGGTACAAATCTGGATGAAACTCAGTGTTTTGGCTCTTTGAATTTAAACCGACATCAGTGGAATAGTTGCCAGGTTTATCAGTCCACTTGTGCTGGTGCTTTTGGTTCTGCAGGTGTGTTTTCACATGAGACACTTACTACAGGCATAATAAGCAGGATTTTCAGGAATTTGAGCACAATTTCCTTTTTCATCCAAACCAAATGACCAACACAATAATTTTGTGAAGGCTGCAGAATGTGGACATGCTATCACATTTAGAGATCCATGACACTTATGTCCAGGTTGGCAGGTTATGCTATCATATTAGCAACAGTGCTTTAGGAAACTCCATTCTCATTGAAGATTTTTCAATAAACTTTACAGGTAAACATTTCTTAGCAATACAAAATAAATTTTAATCAGCTAATTTTCTCAAAAAGGAGAAACAGTGACATAAACTTTTTCTGGATGTTCTATCGATCTTTCATCATCTATAAAACCTGCTGTTAATTTGGTAAGTTGTCAGTGAGATACAACAACTTGACTGGAGTCTGCCTGTATCTTATTAATTTAATATTAAGACAGGTATTCACCTGTCGTGGTGTGTATTAGTTAAAACCAAGACACAAGTATAAAGAAAAGTTTCTAGTTTCCAAAGCCACAGTAGCTGTCATCATTTTAATATAAAAGCTTACAGACTGCATTATTCCTCCAGTAAGCATTGTTTCATTAATACAGTTTTTGTCCAGCTGGAAGACAAATTAAAACAATAGGACAACAAAAAAAAAGTACTAACTTCAGGAAAATGTTGAAAAGCAACTGTCTCAACCAGGGTGAAGAATGAAGAAGCAGCGACATAACGTACAACTTAACCTGTTACTAGCGTAATTAGTTTTTATTGCACACTGACGAGCAGGAGTTCCTTACAGCTCCTGCTGCACTTTCTATAAAATTGAACTCTTGTTTTGTAAAAATACACCATAACAACTGGCTGTAGTAACAAAAAAAAAGGCTGCACGTTCCAGTAGAAATGTAGCAGAAGAAAAGTGAGTTTGGTGGGGATCCAGCCTACTTAGAGCTGGTGAGATCAGAGAAAATTATTGATGAAAGACAGATATCTGAACTAGACCAAAAATCCAGGAGTAAGTGGTTGTTTTTCTTTTTTTTATGGCTGTTTAACATACAGTCTTACATGTTGCGTAACTCACAGGAAGGGCATTAAACACAAACGCACAATAAGCACTGAGGTAAAGCTTAGCATGACGCAGCAACATTCTTTCAACAATACGAGCCGTTCTGTACAGATACGTGCGTGTTTGTGTTGATGTGGCTGCAACTACCAGCTGGAAGCAGGAGTATACTGAGAAACCTCAGCGGGATTGTATTTCTTCAGACAGAATAAACACATACATGCTCTCTGTCTCGGCTGTCGCTGGAGCAGAAAGTCTATCCAAGAGCTAATAATTCTGCTCATTTGTGCTTTGCAGGGAAATGCTAATAATCGAGCTGTGCTCAAATTTTGATGATGGAAAAAGTCCTCGGGGGTGAAACTGATCATGTGAAAATTAGAGAGAATGTTCTGGACACATAACTTGCTATTTTTATGGTTTAGACTTTCCTTGATCAGCTCACTGCTGTTTCAAAGGAAAAGTTTGGCTGCTGTTTGAGTGTGTGGATGAGTTCTCCATGATGCCTCATCATGTTACGCGAAGCGGCTGATAGAGTTTGATTAACCGCATCTGCAGGGCCTGTGTACAACAAGTCCTTCGCACACAGGTGGAAAAGCTGCCAATGTTCTTGTTCAACATTTTTCTCCTTTGAATAAATAGTTTGGATATTTTTCCATGTGGTAAATGTCTTGGTTTATGTTTCTTGCCATAGGGAACGCCTGTAGATCACGCTACTTTACCGGTGAGTATCGGTGTGCTGTTGGAGTAACGGAGTGATGTGAAGCAACCCCTCACTGACTTCTTTAACCCTTAAATTAGACGTAAAGCTCCACCTTTGGGATCATTCACATGCATGTGATTGTCACTCTGACTTTATAGGAGGTCTATCAAACTATTTTACATAACAGTGAGTTACAGGATCTTTACCTCAGGTCAGAACAGGATGCGTAGTCATGAAGTACAGCACAAAACTGTACTTCATGCCTCCCTGTTAAAAGGGAGTTTTCCTTCCCACTGTCGCCTCATGCTTGCTCAGGAGGGGAGATTGGATCAAAGTCAAGATTTGATGCAATCTAGCTGGTGCCCTATAAAAGGCTATTTTTTGATTGGCCGCTCTCTGTGAAGCGTTTTGAGACGACATTGTCGTGAAATGGCGCTATACAAATAAAGTTGAATTGAATTGTAAACATAAAACTGTTAAATATAAAGAAACACAACAATGGAAAAACATTGAAGGGTTGGTTAGAGAACAATATAGAACGATGTTAAGGATTGAAAAGCTGAGCCTTTTTCTATGTCGTCCCCCCCCTGACCTCCTTTCCTACTAATACGAGTACTAGCTATTACTTGATAAGAGCTTCTTGTATCTATTATGATTTCGAGGCTAATTTGACATAATTAGCCCGATTAATGTACCTCAGAAATCCCTTATAATGCACATCCCTGGTATTTGTTTCACATATAAAGTCATTATATTTAAGCTTTATTTGCATAGTTTTTGTACATATCCATGTTTTACATTAAATCATCCACCACATGGAGAAAACTGGTCCTTGCAAGCAACCGTTCTGTAAGTTTTAGATGTGTCCTTGTTCTAACACTGGACCCCCCATTTGCTGCCCCGCCCTTAACTCTTTTTTTACCTGCAGTACATCCTGTTCTGCTGCTGCTGATGTTACCCGATGTTGTCGATAGAGACGATTTATTAAAAGCCAACTTCACACAAGCGAGTGTGTTTTACGTTTTTGAGGTTGTGTTTTGTATCTCAGGACAACTATTAGGAAGTCTGTTTTAACTTTCCCAGCAGTAGAATCGTAAAACGATGATGAAACTATTCAGAAACAATGAAAGAAAGTTTTTACCTCTATTGTACCGGGGCTAAAACATTTCCAGCCCTGATTTTTAAGCTGCTGAAGTGACGGTGCATGATTTGTTCTTTGTGTGCTTGTACAAGACACGTTGAGAAGTGAAAACCCTACAAGCATGCAGCCAAAATCCGAGTTATCTGCCATACTGCAGAAAATCGTTGCAAAATGCTTAACCCGTAGCTGCTCCCTTTACGCTCATTTCCATGTACACTGTGTGAGCATAGGGCTCAGACATAAGAAGATTCCCATCCTCAGTAATTTTCCAGGTCATGAATCAGGATAAGCACCTGTAGCGCTTTGGAGTCCCCTGTGACAGATTTCAGTGAAGGAGTTCTGAAATCTGGTATCACATGCCAGTATCGTATTTTTTGCTCTGATCCCACCTCTTGACTTTTGGCTGCCCTGACTGGCTGTTTATTTGACTGACGGGTTTCTGGATGGGCAGTGAGCATATTATACACCATGTCGAATCCCTTCCAGGAGCCGTGAAGCATTCTGATGTGGCATTGGGACTTACTGTGCTGTCGAGTTTCTAAATCAACCCGCTTCCAGCATCGCGACGCTGCAGATGAATTTAGCTGCTGCAGAATGGGAGACACGCATGCTAAACCAGATTCTCCAGTTTCACTCTGGTTGCTCTGTCAAATTAGTCTTAGAAATGTTTTATTTTATGATTTAAATTTAGAGCAAATGATACTTAAACATTAAGCTGAAGGGAGATTTCTAAATATGTTAAATTAAAAATGTTTTTGAGCTGCTCCGCTTGTTTGTAGCCAGATTCGTTTACAAAACCCCATAATAATCCTCCTGAAGTTTACTGGATTGGCCCATTTTCAGCAAATCCAGCAAGCTGGAGCTACTGCAGGTACTGGAAAGTTTCTGACTGAAACACACCTGACTCAAATGAAGGCAACATCCACAGCTTGTTAAGTTCTGCACAAGCCTGTTAAAGACTCAGTCATTTGAATGAGGTGTGTTTACTGCAGGGAAGCATGGAGTACCTTGAGGATTAGCAGATCCCTGAGCTACTGTATGTTAAACTAGTTAGTTTTTTTTGTTATTGCGTTCTTTTTGCACATGTATGAAGTCTGTTGAAATGTTTCAGATCATTCTCTCACACATACTGCTCCTAAACATCCTGACGCACCTGGTTAGTAGTCCAGGATTTTCCCTTTAACTAAATGACATCACCATGAAGCAGATCCTTAATCAGGCAAGTCTGCTGAACAAACTTTGGCATTATGATTAAATGGTGATTTTAAAAACATGATGCAGTCCAGATGCTAACCCAGATCTGTTCGCTTAAACGTGCTGGTCATAAAGTTTGAGTTGTTCCCGACCCAATCCCTGAAATGCAGCACCAGTTCTCCTTTCTGATAGGTGGTTCGCTGGCTCTGGGAGCATTCACTACTGGTTTTGAGATGTGCATCACCTCAGTAACCTGCCTTGGTGTTCCTGCTCAGTTTACATCTAAGTCATAATTAAGTTTTTATACAGTGAACAAGACGATGAGCCCAAACAAGAACAAGTGTTTGTCTGATTACTTATTTATACTTACAGGCAGGAGGAAATGTCAGAGTAACGTGGATGGGAATGTCAGAATTCTGATCTTTTTCCTGCAGAACGTTGCATGGTTACAAGACCAGCAGTTACTGGCTGGATCTGTCAGTGGTTTTAAAGTTGTGGATCAACAGTGTAAACTGGAACCAAGTGCCAGTTTTTCTTTCACAGGTTATATTTTATAAAGAAAAGACTGAAAGACACCCGATTGTCAAGCAGACAAAATGACCCTGTTTGCTGATTGTAGCAGAGACTTAATAACTTAAATCTGTATTTAGGTGGACAAAGAGATGTGTAAAAGGAAGAGAATAGTTTAGGGTTATGTATGTTTCTGTGTTATTCAGATGAAGTCATTGTGTGTAATAATGACATTAAAACACATTAATGCAGCTTTAAATGGTCCTGAACTGTGAATTTGTTCATTAACGTGTTCTCATGTTGTATCCATCCATCTACGTTCCTTCATCACTCCTCCTTTTCCTTCCTCTTCCTTAATTAATTCCTCTTTCTTGATTACTTACCAGCCCCTTCCTGTTGTCTGTCTCTGACCTCGGCACTTTTTTCCCCCCATCTTTTCTCCTCACATCCATCCCTCCACTTCGCCTGCTTTCTCTCTCTGTCTATTTGTTCAGCCGTTAGGAGCTGAGTAGCTTTTAATGAGCTTTGATGAACATCTCTTATTAGCTAGAGGAATGAAGGAGAGGTGGAGACTGGGGGGTTTAGGATGGAGGAGGGAGGTTGGGTGATGCTGTCTTTCCTCCTGTTGTCTCCTTACCCACGCTGCTGCTCTGATGTCCGTCGCTTGTGTTCTCGAATCCTTCTTTACCTCTCTCTCTCATCAGTTTCTCCTTTTCATTCTGATACATACAATCCAGTTCAAATAAAAAGCCTAGCAAAGGAAACCAGTGGATTGCTGTAAATGTTGACTTTGATTCAATCCCCCTGAACATTTCAGGACCTGGCTTGATGAGTAGAAAGCATCTTACTTGATTTTTGTCTTCTTCCCGAACCTTTCTTCCTCATCTTTCTGCATTTTCTTTTGATCTTTTTCCTTTTGCTCTTTTTTAATCTTTTAATGGTGTTTTTTTTTTTTAGTATTTTTCTTGCTCTTCCACCTGTTTTGCTTCATGTGCTTTAATCACTCTTATTTTTCTTCACCTTCGAACCCTTTCCTCATATACTTTCTCAAACTGTCCATTTCTCCCCATTTCTATTCTCATTTCTTCTACTTTTCTTCTTTGCATAGTTTTCTATTCTGTTTCTTTCCACATCCACGTGTCCTCATCTTTGGTGTCTTTCCCTCAGCGTCCATGCCACTCGCTTTGTCTTCATCTTCCTCTCCTGGTTAATTATTGCCAGTTGTGTGTGATGAAGTCTAAGGCCACACCGTTGGTGTCGGACAGACCTACCTGTGTGTTTCAGCCCGTCCAGGACGTGTAAACATAATTAGCTCATTTCACGCTTAATTTCACCCTGTGATAATTGACCCAGGGGTTGTCTGGAGTCTGAGTTCAGAGGCCACATTCGGATTGGAGGATATCCGGCCGGTCATACGTGTGCTTCACAAACATATGTGCCGGCACGTGTAAAATTAGATTTCACTGTGAGATGAAAGCTACCTCTGAATGAGCCAAGCTGTAGACCATTCACAAGGTCTGGTGGCCACAGTCTGGTGTAAGCTCTGTTATATAAGAGATCAGATGGATTTTTATGGATCTCTGAGAGGAAACCAGTTTATTACAGAAGCAGCAGTTTGTACTCCTGCCTGGAAAACAGAGGAAATTATATGAAAGCAAATTTAAAAAAAATAAGCATGATTAAAATGTTGTGTAATGAAAGCCTATGATTTGAACTAATGTGTCCATTAGTGTGGTTTACCTTCTAGGACACACTGCGAAATTAAAGAGGTAACCTTAAAAGCACTGAGACATAAATCAGGAAAACCCATCACTCAAGAGCACCAATGTGTATATATTGAGCTTTTTCCTGTTAGTTGCCTTTATTTTTATCTTCTGGTCTAAAAAGCGTAATGTTGAACTAAGTAAACACAACATTTCAAACTTGACCTGTCCTCTCCTTCACTGCTGAGGAGTAATGGCTGTGCTGCACTCTGAAACTCAATCTTCTCCACAGCTTGCTGCACACAATGATGTGGCAAAGTACTCAGCTAAACTGATGTGTATT
>JBAMHX010000006.1:3374811-3386987 GCA_037177515.1 Pseudomugil tenellus | reverse complement strand
ACACACACACACACACACACACACACACACACACACACACACACACACACACACACACACACACACACACACAGATCCAGCTGGGAAACTGAACAACAACATGATTTCTAGGAAATGTGTATTATTAGTGAACTGGGAGTAACTGGTTCTGTCTTGTGAATGAAATGTGTTTCGTTTCTTCGCACTTTGCTCTTACTCATAACGTGGGACACCTCAAACTGGGGTGGGCAACTGGAGTGTTAGCAGTTTCCCTGCTGCAACACACCTGACACACATCAGACTTAATTATGAGACTTTGCGTCCATCTCAACACGAGTCGGCTAATTACCCGTTGATTAGAGTCAGGTGTGTTGCAGCAGGGAAACGCGGAGCAGCAGACTTGGTGTTACATGTTTTAGCTGCCAGGCAGCGTTTTGCTCGTCGACTTGCACTCTGTCAGCAGTGAGTAGATCCAGAAAACAAATGTGCAGCAGAAACACAACTATTCTGTCCATCAGGTTTTCATGTCACATCCGGACAACAGCTCAACTCCACTAGGAAGGAGCATCAAGTATCATCTCTGTTGGAAGCCACCAAACATAAAAGCCATTAAGCATTTAAAGCTGCTGGAGATGCAGATTTTATATCGAAAAGCAGGTAAAGATCAGATCTAAAGGCAGATCGTTGAAGCTGCACTGATTTACAAAAGCCATCATGATCATAAATGAATAAAGTAGAATTAAAGAACACGCACACGCAGAAAATGTTTGTTAGTTTCAAAGTATCAGGAGTTTACAGGCTTCACAGGAAAAGAGCAGCTTCCTGTTGACATCACCACAGCGACTGCAGTTCTTTACGTTTTAATCAGCCTGAGTTTGAACTTTTCCCACAAGTGATGACGACTGTCAGCGAAGGCAAAAAGAACAAAAAGAAAAACAGAGGAAATTACTTGGAAAAAGCAAAACACCAAACGCCAACACTGAGCTGAATCATCGCCCTGCACTGCTGAACTCGGACACAAACGCTGCTGAAGCTTCATTTAAGCAACACTTTTCACTAATAAACACACACACACACACACACACACACACAGCTAAACGCCCACCTTATAGTCTGTAAGCTACCATGCTACATACCATGTCATGTAGCCGAGGGCAACGTGTCATCACGACAGACTGCGGCTACATGTGTTATCTATAAACCTAATTAACAACAGTGTGTGTGTGTGTGTGTATCACATTGATGTGTGGCTCATGAGGCTTATGGGAAATGTGTTGTTGGACACACACACATTTAGTCTCTTTTTCTCCTACAGTGTGGACTAATAGTTGTGCGATGTATGTTTTGTCTAGTCGGCAGCGAGTGTGCATCTGGAGCTGAACCAGTCAAACACCAGTAAGCTTCACCATGCATTGCAGAAACACTTTCCAGTTGTGTTTAAACTAATTTGGACTGATTCAATTATATAAAGGCCAAACTCTTCCTCCAGTTTAGACAAAACTTTAATAAGCTCCAGTCAGACTTGATCGTTACTTCCTCATAATGACGGAGTTTATTTCTGGACGAGTCAATTGAGTGAATGTTTAAGCAAAACTAAACAAGTTTCCGATTTAAAAAGCTTCTGATTTGTTCAGATACTCATATCTGTTGTTGCTCTGCAGCATCCTGATGCTGAGATAAGTCATCAGACTGACTTTTATTGGATAGAGAAGGCTCAGAGAAGTGAAGGATTCAGGAAGGACACTGAATAGAGAGATTATCTTAGAGAAATTTATCTTTCACAAAGACTATAAGCTGATGAAGCCTAAAGTGGGGCCCGCTGGCCAATCTTTATATTTAGAACCCTACAGATCTTGATGAAAACATTTCAGAGCTTAAAATGGATGATAAGAACAACATCTCTTACTTATGTCCATTAAGTTTCTAGTAATTTATATATTTATGGATATAAACAGCTCATTCATGCTGTTTCTGTTCATATCAACTTTAATAATTAAAAGCTATCAAAAATGAACGCATAGTGTATTTCACATTTGTGCAGAATATTTATTATTAATGTAAACTTTTATTTGCCATAATGGACAAAATACACTGTATTAGCAATTGAACAATAATTAAAATAACAGTTTACATTGACTTATGTTTCATCCTTAAAGCTGCAGTGTTTGGCCCTTGGATGCAAAAAGTTTGGGCCCCCCTCCTATCAGGAGGAAAACCTGCTTGTAAAAAGATCAATTCATCTTAGTGTTAAAATGTGTATAGTAAGAAGGGGAAACGTGGAACATAGGAGTGCAAACAAACAGCTGACTTCCAGAGAAAATGACGTGTTTTGACTTATTGTTGATCATGTGGTCGGCACCATGGCAACCTGCAGCAGATGCTCTGACTTCCTGTCTCACCAGTGGCGTCATTATCGTTATATTTTCCTCCTTGTGGCTCATTTGTTTGTATCATTTATCACTTATTTTGTCAGTGAAATGTGCTGCGCTCTGTCCCTTCTTTGCTCCTCATTCTTCTGAGGGCTTCTTTGGTTCAAACGTTAATCCTCCGTTTTGTTGCATCATCAGATGTCGCCACGTTGTGTGACGAATCTGTCTACAAAAAGATTCCCTTAATGTAAACCATCTTCCTTCCCCACCAGTAGCATGACTTGTTCCCGTGGAGCTTTGTATGACCCACAAGGTCAAATATTCCAGTGCGTATTGTAAAATAACTCGGATCAGATGGAGCCAATTCCTGCTAATAAATAATTACTTCAGTGAGGCCGCTTGAAACATTTCAGTCACGTGTAGTCAGAAAATAATCCTTTAAACTGGAAATAATCCACATTTTATGCCCTAAAATGATGTCATGTGGTAAACTTTACAGAATACAACATATTTACTTCAATAGGATTTGATGGGAAGATCAATTGTGTTTGATCAGATCTATTTATTACATAAAAACAACCACACAGCTGCCGATTATAGCAACAAAAAGCTGAAGAATCGAGATGAAAACATGAAACCTGATTCTGTCCACATGTAAGTTAAGATAAAAAGCAGATGAATGACGTCCAAAGCAACTTCTCACACACCAAACACATATTACTGCATGTGAATAATAATAATTAGTAATATCACAACAAATAGACATATATAAAAAGAGATCATAGTAAACAGGAAAAATCAGCTTCAGTTAAACAACATGACAAAGAAAGAAAAACACATCAAATCTAATAATAATAATAATAATAATAGATACTTTATTAATCCCCAGAGGGAAATGTAAGTAAATCTAATGTATTTAACATTCTTACACAAAGGAGACTTTTGCCAGATATTTAGGTTGTTCTGGACACTTCACCATTGCTATTTATGTGTTGCTTGGTAGTAACAGAACAGCTTGGTTGTACTTATTACACCATTATAACACTCGTTTATTTTCTTTGACAAATGGAGCAGCAGAGTTTAGTGTGTGTGTCGTATCCATCATAACCTGTTCTGTTACTGGTTTTTGTTTCGAGCTTCTGCTTCCCAGTTAGATGACAGATTAGCAGCCCCTGCGACAGCGCTCAGTGAGGATTGTAGGTCAAAGTGCTGGTTCTGGCCGTTTACGATTCTTCCACATGCTACTGAGCCCCCGTTTTTATATTATTAAATGACTAACCAACATGGTTGAAGCACAAAGAAACAAGACATCTGATCCATCAGACAAAACCAATCAGGAGTCGTTTGTTCATGGCGGGTTTTTATGGAAAGCAGCAACGTACTCTGGTGCTCATCCCGCAAACACATTCTCCTTACACACAGGGCTCAGTTTCAAAAGGAAAATAAGCAGAATTTCCAACGATATCTGATTTCTTTTCATGCAGTTTAACACATACCTTTTGTGTTAAGCTTTCATATATTAAGATTCTTCTTCTTATTATTATAAATACTATTATTAATATGTTATTACTCTTCTATTGCTTTATTACTGTTGCTGCTATAATAGCACACTGTTAGTATTAGATTGTAACTTTATTTTTATTATCTCACAAGTGCCATTAAGTGTATACTATTTTTTCTACTTATTACATCCCTGAACGCGGAGTGTCGGGGATACGATGGTTTCATCGTGACCACCGCCACGTTCACCGCTGTATCTGCCTTCATGTGAGCGCGATAACTCGAATTTGATACCCGGTATACATGTTTAGATCCCCGACGGCCTGTATCGAATTTCACGATTATCTGATTTATGGTTTCCCCACCAGGTGGTGCTTTATTCACGAAAATCCTATTTTTGTCTACATCTCTGGAACTATTTCTCTCATTGACTTCAAATCAAGTGCAAATAAAAGGTCATGACCTCAGGATGCATCCTGTCCTGGCGTCATACGGGTTGGTTCAAAGTTTCCACACCAGGTGGAGCTTTGTGACTGACTTTGTGTCACTTTATATTATTGTATTGTAATTGGAGGATTGGGGCCGTTCAATAAACCCCTAGCCGTCGCTTCCGATGGCATAGGCCTTGTTTACTTCATCTTATTGTATATTTGTGCATTTTTACCAGACAACTTAATTTCCCTTTGATTAATCAAGCTATCTATCTATTTATAGCATCATTAAATTATACTGCCATCCTGTAAATAGCTTTTTACTTACTGGTTTTTGGCATTAAGATCTGAAAAATATTCATGATTAATATATAGAAAAACATTTTTAAAAAGGCAAAAATAGATTGTACAAGAGAGAAAAAGTCTAGCGGGATAAAAAATGTGTCACTTAAGACATGTGAACATGTTTCACATGTTTCCTTCATACCTGTTAATGCGCTTTGCTAACACAAAGAGACTGAACAACACATGCTGATGAAGTTGATGCTCCTTTTACTGTGATTCTGTTTTTCTCAGGCTCATGTGCAGAAAGCTGGAGATCACAGGAACATGAGGTTAAACCCGCAACGTTTCCATCAACTTAAAACAAGGAAAAAGAAAGAAAGCAGCCTACTTCTCGAGAAACGCAGCTCTGATGAACTGAAGCTCTAATTAAGTTGTCACACACTAACCTTGAGAAGCAGTATGAAAGCCCACATCCTCATCTTATTCACAACTTTTCCCACAACTCCCAGTCCAGAAAACTTGGTAAGGAGGGACACAGCTACTTTGTTCTTGTGTAGTTCAAGGAAACTGCATGAAATCCTCATCTGCTTAACCACATTAAGTCACTGACCCCGTAACCCTGAGGGCATCAAACACACCACGGACTCAGCATAACCCCGAAATGCGTCCTCTGTACAGTTTCCATCTTTTCAGTAAAAAGATCTTCAATCCGTATCATGTGAGGAGAAAAAAAGACTTGTATATCTTTATTTAGTTGTTTTGGAAAATTCTAGGAATGACGCTAATTAATTGTGAAAATAAAGAAGGGAAAAACCAAACTTTTCCAAACTTCCTTCATTATTCTGACATTAGAGTTTATTAACATGGAGAACAGCACATCAGGACACAGTTCATTAGCAGCAAAGCTAATTTATCTGATCCCATGCTTATGTGAAGATCAAAAACAAAGTGGAAAACTTCCGTCTCGGTAAGATGAACCATCAGCCACATCTGCGACAGCTGGTTCTGCGAGTTTCTTCGTCACGGTGGCTTTCCTGTTGTTTGGTTGTTGTCCTCTTCAGTCCCGCCGGGCCGTTTTATTATTTATCCATTACCGCGGGTCTGCAGCTGCCCTGCTGCGCCATGCAGCTTTCATTTTCTTAATAGAGGTTACCTAAGAGTTCAAACGTTGAAGAAATGTGCAAAGCTAATTGGTGCAGGCTGTGATCGCACAGCAAAAAGCTTCACCCACCCATTTCAAATGGCTCTAATAAAAGCTTTTCTGATGATCTTCTTTTTCCACAATTTAGTTCAGTTTACTTTTATTTAATCTGCCCGTTAAAGCTTTCAATTTTCCAACAAAATATCTGCTGCGTTACCTCGAGGTTAAACATATTAGCCCTTGATGCTGCTGGGTAGAAATAAAACGAGGCACTGAAGCCAGAAACTGTCACTCAGAAGGTTTAAATAAAGTTAAAGTAGATTTGTTTGGATAAATACTTTTAGCTCAGTACATTTTAGGCTCTGAGTAATACTAGACAACATCTGAGAGAACCTTTGGGTTACATCATTAAAATGACATTTTTATTAGTAAATAAGGATAAATGAATATTTGTTTTGTTTTTTGTTTTTTACTTTGTAGTTGTTAAAGTTTTTATTTTTTACAGCTGTAGTTGCTTGTTTTGGTTAATGGTTGTGATTAAGATAAAGATTTAATAAATACTATTTCAAACCTAACCAAGGAACAACTGGAAAAAGCAACATTTTATATTTAGGTTCTTACTTGACCTTTAAATAAAATCTAAATAAAAATCAGCAATTCATCTGTTGGTGTTTTTACTATTTATTAGCGTGTGATAGGTCAGTATTGTTGTGTCATCTTCCGCTTTCCAGTATTCACCAGGATGCAGGAGACCAGTATCATATGGGGTTTTGTGCGATGCAGATGTAAATATGTTTGGCTTTGAATGAGCAAAGCTGCATTAATTATCTCCTAAAAGAAGTGAAAACATAATGAGTAAAGAAAATAAAAAAAACTTTAAAAGGAAAAAAGTGTTTATAGTGAAGTCAGGTTCATTTTGGGTTTGTCCCCTTTAGCTTAGTCAAGCCGCATATTTTTTCTGTTTTTTCCAGGCATGTAACGACTCTTCTGAGTTGTAGTCATTCAGCCATCTACAGAACTTTCCCAGTGAGTTGGCCCGTGGGTTGACATCAGCTCGCTTGCATATGTTGCTGTGTATAAAGTGAGAAAGCTGGGAAGTACTTTTTCTCAAGACGCTGCTGGGCAGTGACCACGTCACAAATAATGAATGTCACAGCGTCATCAAACGAGCCGGAAGTCACCTTTATGAAAGTTGCATAGCGAGAATCACTAATCTTTGACGGGAAAAGCAGGACTGTATTTCTGCAAAGTAGAGTATGGCCAAACTGAAAATGGGATTTGGTCCACCTAAGAGAGATTAAACCCTCTACTGGAAGTTAGTTGAGTGGTGTTTGAGACTGCTGTTATCTCCAACTTCACCACTAGATGTCAGTAACTGTAAAGTGCTTGCGGCTTAAACTAGACAGCTCATTTCACGCTCATTTTCAGTCGGATCCAAATCCCCGTGTACCACCACAGTCTGGTTCAAGGAAGTGAACCTTAGTGAAAAGAGGAGCTTATCTGGTTCTGGTCTTTCTGAGCACCAGCACGATGTTACATACATTCCTTCACACCTCGCTGTAAGAGCAATATCACCTTCTACACCAAAGATAGCTGACATCCATCCTCACCAGCAGCTGTCCTGCTTCTTTTAGATGTTTACCTGCTTAAACGCACCTGATTTTACACCAATGGGTCACTATGCAGAACCTGACAACAAGCTGTTGGATTCAATACATTCAAATCAGCCGTGTTGGAGCAGAAAAACATCTAAAACCTGCAAAACACAAGTTCTCCCAGATCCACATTCACAGGCCGCTTCATCACATCCACCAGTTCAATAACTTAACATAAACAGTTAGTGGCAGCAGCTCAGCACACGTACTCATGCAGACATGATCCATATAACTTGCTGATATTTAAAACATCCGAATGAGGTTCGACTGTTTCACATGTCCCGGATCTACGGTGGTTCTCACACACTACCTCCTCTAGGCGTTACAGACAATGATCTGAATAAAGTGAGCAGCAGCTATCTGGAGGAGACTGGGAAGACTGGTTGGAGATGATAGGAGGAGGAAGGAAACTCAAAACAGTGAATGCAGGTGAAGGGAACGAGTGTGCATCTAAATGCATGCACAGACATATGGCGCAGACTGAAGCTGCAAAAACACAACAAGAAATGTGGAA
The DNA here is from genome assembly GCA_037177515.1 of Pseudomugil tenellus. NCBI lineage: Eukaryota > Metazoa > Chordata > Actinopteri > Atheriniformes > Pseudomugilidae > Pseudomugil > Pseudomugil tenellus. The sequence goes on along the minus strand of JBAMHX010000006.1, from coordinate 3,379,113 downwards.
AACATAAGAAAATAACTAAAGATTAAAAGAAAATAATGATTAAATTCAGCACAAGTGATAAACTAAGGTAGAGCTCGCTCACTGGAAGATGTTTGACTACACAACCGTTTCCAGCACGGCAAAAACTAAAATCTAAGTATGACTAAACATCTCAAATCAAGGACACATGTTTATTTTTTTAACGTGAGACAATTATTCTTACTTAGTAGGTTTTTTTTAAAGATTTTTTACTTGTTTTAGGAATTTTTGTAGGTTTTTTCTTGTTTTTTAAAGCCAGTTTTTGTAGTGAGGGTGAACAGAGAGCGTGCGCTCCACTAACTTTCCTCACCCTGCTTAGCGCCGCACACCAACCATGTAGCGGCAGATAAGCTGCTGACGATCTTGTGTTCAGAACAGATTAGTTTCTGGGTGCGACTTGTGTTTTTATGAGCTCTCAGAGGTCACCAGTCTGACAGCGCTGTGTGTGAGTCAGTGTGTCGCTGTGATTTTTACTGTAAGTCAGATTTGTGTGTGTGTGTGTGTGTGTGTGTGTGTGTGTGTGTGTGTGTGTGCAGTGAGTCAGGAAGTGGTGGGTGATGAAGTCACAGCTTGACAACAGTTAGTACTCTAATATAAGTCAGGCTGTCAGCTCACCACCGTGCTAAATGTGTGTGTTATTCGTGTGGAAATAAATCTGTTCACACAGTCACCTTGTAGGAAGCAGCTGTCTCATAATGTTAATGATTAACAAGTCTTCATCCTATTCAAAGGTTGCTGCTTACAGAAGGGTTAGCTATGGTTGCTACAGGGCAGTCACTCTAAAACCGGGGGTCAAAGAGCCTCTGTGGAGAGGAGGGGGGGTGAATAAGAAGGAGAGAAATATGTAGTGCAAGATTTAAAGTCACGTTTGGATAAAAACAAACAAATTCTTGATCAGCGAAGCATGATTGTGTATGTAATACATGTGTGTGTTTTCCCACTCCCAGTCATTCCTGTACACTCCCACAACAGGAGTGGAAGGCATTTGAGTGTCTTCGCTGCTGTGGAGGATGTTTCAGAGCCTCCTTTTGGACTGGACTGCAGCACTGACGCTCCTGTCAGCGTAACATTGTTTGTGTTGGACTCATCCAACAGTAAACGAGTGTTTTTAAAGACCTTTTCACCTGCAGGTCTGAGTTTAGTCTGAATGCACCTGTTGCCATCTGCAGCAGATGAAATACCTGCGTATGCTGAGGTCATTGAATGCAGGAGCCAGATCTTAGTGGCTGCTGGCAGGTTTTATCCAATGCAGAAGGGGTTCAACTTAATTACATGTCCTCTGAAGCTATGGAGAAACAGTTGTGTGTGTGTGTGTATGTCAGTATGTTGTAGAGACAGTGAGGTCATGGCTGCCTCTCCTCATCTCCCAGCTTTAAATTTAAGTACCGAGTCAAATTTGGGTTTTATGACATTCTGGATGTCTTTCCTGATGTTTTGTCTCTGCTCGTTCTTCATCTCTTACACTCTAAAATGAAGACAACGTCTTTGATATTTGCAACACTGCTGATGTTTCGAGCAATTTCTAACTTTTGAATGAGACTTGAAGATTAAACTCAACCAGAGTGATTTTGTTAACATGTCTTTCATTCAGCCGCAGCACAGAAAAACTGGACTGTTTTAAGACAAGAAACCTTTCAGAAGGAGTTCGATGACATTCAAGCTTGTTAGAATAGAAAATCCATTTTGTTTCATGTGCTGGATGTCTACTAACATCTGCACGTTTCTATTAATGGTTGCAACGATTTATTGCTCTTTCGATGTGCAGTGGAGGTGTGTGACTCTTCAGATATTACATGTTTCCATCTGATTTCATGATTGCATTAATAATAAATTTATTTTAGATTAACCCTCTGGATACAGCCATTTCGCTGGCAAAATCCTTGACTTAGTGCTCTCTAAACAGCGATCTCTCTGCGACGGTTTAAAATTATTACTGTTTTCTTGTTGGAAAGACGTGATTTCGTTCTTCTGGAGCTAGCTTACTGGTGGAAGAGCGTCTGATTGGCAAAGTAAATAGAAACGGCTTGTAAGAGGCGTCAGCTGCAATAACATGAGTGGTTATTTTTGTGTTTATATATATATATATATATATATATATATATATGGTTTAGGCCGTTTATATTTGACCCCATTATCCTCAAGACATCTGTAAACATTTTCAAAATGTCCTAAAAAGTTATTATACTTTGCTGTTTTGCAATACATTGATGTAAATTTTTTTCTATTTGTTTTCTCTTTATGAGACAATACATTTTTTTATTTATTTGACCCAATTGTCACATGAATATTATGAAAGCTCAGTTTGTTCTGAAATAACGATGTTAAACACATGATAGGGAGTTACAAGATGATTATTTTATGAGCTATAATACAGGGGAGGATTACTCCCAAAAACCCCTTTAGACTCTGAATTACTAAACAGATCGTGTGTTTTCAAGTCTACTGTGTACAATAAAACAGCACAAATAAGCTAAACACAGTAAAGTATAAACATGTTATTACATTTTTTTAAACTTTAAAGTATAGTTAAATAAAGTTTATAGGTTTAAGCTACTCGCTGCTATTAAACTGATGCTCACAATCCTGCTAGTTTAAAAAATTAATAATCATAATAGACTCTGATGAATATCCATATAAATCAGTGCAACCACACCCTTTAGCAGCCACTTACTCACCAGCTGCTTATTCAATTAGGTCAATTCATTATCTAATAGCCAAGAAAAAAGTGTGTAAATAGCCGACAACGCCTCCAGTCAGACCTGCATGCTGTCCAGATACGCACAACAACCTGTTTCATTCTGCACCTTTCTACCTGCTTGACTGGATCATAAAAACATGTTTATCACGGATTACAAGAGTTACATTTGGTGCGATGAGCAAATACAAAAATGTCTTTGTGTAGAGGAATTTAAAGAGCGCAGTTCACACAGTTTTATCCAAACTTCATCTCTATGGGACAGTCTGAGGAGATGTGAGAAACACAACATGCAGTTTGGTGTAACTTCAGCTACTTGTTTGGTGGTAAAAAGCAGCTTTAGCGAGACATCCAGTTAGACTCAACCTTCTGAGCAGTTTTATTCTGCTTCACTGCTCGACTGAACCTCGATCTCCTTTTTTTCTTTTCATTGTGAATGTGTGTGTGTGTGTGTGTTCACTTCCTGTGTCCCTTAAAGCCCTCTAAAGCCTAAGCTAAACACTTTGGCTGTGAAAGGTTGTTCTAGGGTCAGAGGAAATTGAAAATGTGTTCCAACAGCAACACATCATCATTCACACACGCGCAGAGTCTCAGGTTGGAGTACCGAAGCAAGCGAACATGCATTAGGTGTTAAAAGCTTAAACGGACATAGCTGTGGAATGTAAAGATAAGGCGTTTGTGCTTATACAACGAAACACACACTTGTGCCGAGGCCACACAAAAGCAGTAATTATCTAACTTACACACATAACCTTGTTAACGGGCTAAGCAGTGCCAGATCTTCCCGCGCCTGACTTAAAATGTCTGCAACATTGTACAAGAGGTCGTAACCCTGTAATGGAGCGGATGAGGTCACCTACACCTCCAGTGGAGGGTTGACAAGAAGGTTTTGTCTCTAAATGCTGCAGATGATTGGCACTAACGGACATTGCTTCATGAAAATCGGAGCAGAAGTTTGTGAATCGGCCGTGAATAAGAGCTGAATTCTGCACCTGATTCATCAGCTCTGCCGTTTTATCAAAAGATGATGTTGGGTGATTTCATTTAACAGCCGCTGAGAGGAGGTGAGGATGAGGTGACATGTCACCGGTGTGTAGAGGTTAAAAGTTAAAGTTTAAGGAAGAACATGTTAAATGGATTATTAAAACACTGTGTGGGAAAAGTTCATGAAACGCTGCTTAGACACAGAGGTTGGTTGCTGCGTGCATGTTGTCATCACAGGATGTTAAAAAAGCTTCTCAGGCAGACGACGCTGCAGCCTGATGAGCAGGTCGCTGTTCAACAGTGAAGTAATACATTTGTGAGTTCTGGTTTTTAGTGCAATATCTTGTGGTTTTTATACATTTTATGTTTTTTTTTAGCTTATTTTTAGTCATTTGTGGTTATAACTGCAGCTTCACAACGAGAAGTGCAGAGTTTGCATGTTATCCTCGTGTTGTAAGGATTCTCTCCGGCTTCCTTCCACCAGCCAGTCATGCATGTTAGGTTGATTGGTCATTATGTCACCGATTGTTGAGTGTCGGAGATATAATGGTTTCATCACGCCCGCCGTTGGATATTTATACTGAGTAGATTTTATGCACTATATA
>JBAMHX010000006.1:3327366-3346384 GCA_037177515.1 Pseudomugil tenellus | reverse complement strand
GCTGTTGGGGTTATATAGTAAGAGGATGGCCGATTATGTTTTTATAATCGCACACACGGTTTATGTATATATATGTATATAGATATATATATATATATATATATATATATATATATATATATAGCACCTGTTGAATTTGTTTGACCTGCTTAAAAAGAAAAATATCACATTATCTGAGTTATTTTAGAAAATAAATTCAACACGAAGTATCCAGGCTTTAGAAAAATAAACTTTTCAAATCAGTTTTATGGATTAATAAAAGGATAAAAGATTTTGAAGCAACATAGTCTACATTGAGAAGATATTTCCTTGTAAAATGGCAGCAGCAGTTTATTGCTACAAATACAGACTGTATAATGAAAATAAAGAGTTTGAAACACTATAATGAGGCTAAATATCAACATTTGCTTTTGCTCTGTGGAGATGATCCCAAACTGCTTCACTAATCTGGGCTGCAGGAAGGATTAATCACTCCGTAAGATCTGAGTTTCAGTCCAGTTCTTGTGTCAATGGCATGCCTCGACATTTTCTTCTCGCTTCTCCTCCCTAAACACGGCTTCTTGGTGGAGACGGTTTCTGATGAGGCTACATTGATGATGGATGGATTAACTGCAGGTCCAGATACGCTCCTCAGGTCCTGTGTTGTTCTTCAGTGGATTTCACACACCATTAGTCTGCAGTAGTAGGACTTGACGTGTCTTTTGTCCGTCCTTTAGTTTTTAAGGACAAACTGCACATCATTGGGTGGCACACCAGGTTTTTCCTGGTAATGGCTCTTTGGGAATCATCATGAAAACAGAGCAAAGGCAACAACGGCTAACTGAAGATTGTGTTAGGCCAATACAATGTGTGTATGTGTGTGTTTTGGCAGTGTTCATTCCGGTTTTCTGCGTAATAAAACTAAGTCAACAGACAGAAGCGAGACGACATAAACTAAAAGAAAGAATGAGCGACTGGCTTACCGTCTGATCCACTGGACCAGAGATATGTGTGTGTGTGTGTGTGTGTCTGTCCTTGTGGTTTTCGTACGGAAAAACAATCTTCGCACAGCACATTAGCCTTTAGTGGATCAACAGAGCCAGCCAGTTTCCATATAACCCAGTGTTAAGCTGGGAAACTAGCTCTGTCAGAGAACCACAGTGGACGGGGTTTCCACTACAGGCCAGAATGAAACCCAACAGTCAAACCTGCACGTCATCAACATAAAACATGAAAAGCACACAGACTTTATCACTCTGGTCAGAAATAATCAACATATTGAAGAGCCAGCAGACAGTCTGCAGCAGTTTAGAGTCCTGTGGCGTCTGGTTTACCCCACATGAAGCCTGTTTAAACTTTCCAACCATATCAGGCTAACTTCTGATCCTGCTCAAATTCACAACCTGGTCTTTAAACTTATATATCCAACTTTAAAAAATGTAAAAATATGATTTATATGTTAAAGCTTGAGAGTTCATTTTTATGCCGATTGAGAAAATTCATGGAAACGTCTAAACTGAAAAGACTTTGCAAAGATTTTCTCCATGCAAAAAATACTCACTTCCATTATCCTAGTACAGTTCCAAGTCTGGCTTCTAGATCCACGCCTTCTCCAAAAACACCTAAATCAAATGGCTGAACTTCCTCATCTGCATACCATGCAGCGGCCTGATAATGAGCCATTCATCTGACTCAGGTGTCATGGAAAAGGGATGCATCTAAAAGTTACATGACAGTAGGCTTCGTGGACTTTGGCTTGGGCACCTCTACTAGCAGTAATCACAGCAGATATCAGAAAGTATCCCGTTTTATCTTAATGCTAAACTCTAGTTCTGCTGACTAACTAGTGAGACGCAGAAAACAGAGGTTGTGGATCTTTGTTTCAGCGGAGGCGGCATGACTGTAATGAGAAAAAGAGTGTTTGTGGCCACCTGGTAAACATTCAGAGCTCTTTGGGTCTCCAGCAGTGAAATATGCCACCGTATCTACCTACAAGTTGCTTATTTTTTATTTGGCTTAAAGTTGAGTTGTTTAGGGTGGTGTTGCGTGATTTGTCTTGGATTATCTGGTGATTCGAGGTGTGAATGCAGGCATGTGTGGTTTGGTTTAATTTGTCTCCATTATAGTGTGATGAACTGGCAGCCTGTCCAGGCTGCACCTGGTTCCTGGTTTCCACAACCATGAACAGGATGAAGATAGAAAAGCTGTCATGGTGCTGATGCAGACATTTATATCAAAAGTGATCTAAATCTTTAAACATCTCATTATAAATTTACTGAAAATCTTTAACACTGAAAACCTTACAAAGCTCCATATTTTCATGGGTTTACTGGAAAATAGTGCTTCAAATTTGCCTATTTTTTTGCCAATATTAGGCATGGATTTCACAGTTGAAAGGAATTGATAAGTTAAATATGAACTTATCGCATTTTGCTGAGCCTATTCCTTTCATTTAGGCTAAAATAATCAAGTCTCAAACTTGATTTTAATTTTATTCTAAATATATCCCTCATAATATAGATGATTAAAGGAACTTTCTGTAACTTGTGTGACATTACAAAAGGGATAAATAGTGTAGTGTTGTGGTCAGAAAGTTGACCTGCAGTGGAAAAATGTCTCTGTAGTGGAGGAGAGCTGTGCAAAATGTTGGCTGTGGCAGCTCGTTCTCTCTTTTGGCCTTTCTGACATACCTCTTCGTCTGCTCCAACCCTCCATTACCCAGATTCCCTCTTTTTATATAAAAAAACCTCCACATTTTCCTTCTCTCCTTATTATCCTCTGTTTTGGAACAGATGCCCTTTTTCTAAATTAGGGGGGAACAGGCAGTGAGGGGAGAGTGGAGGAGAAACTGACCTCTGCCTTGATTTAACACCTCAACATGACACCTTCAGCCACAAATAAACCAAATAATCATGCATGCTTGTTATTTTAAAACCTCCAAACTACAAGAAAAGGATGCTGCTTTGCCCACACATCTATGTTAGTGTGTTTCTTCTCATCACCAGTAGAGAGCACTGCCATTTTCAGCCAAGTCTATTTTTTTTTTTTTACAAGTTTTACCTCTGCAAAATATCAAATGCACACTTAAAAGGATTTGTAAAATGCATGTAGTGATGGAGTTTTTACAAGCACCCGAGTGAAGGGTGTTGTCATCTTCTGGATGTTGAGAAAATACAAATAGAAACTAGCAATGAACACAAGAAATCAAATGCAGTATCACAGTTTTCCATCTCTGATGCGTTAAAATGTGTAAAAAACAGGCTGTAAGCAAAGTGTTCCCTTATCAGGAGGTCATATTACTTTTAACTTATGCAAACGTTACACGTTTATACAGGCAAGAATATGTTGCATACATATGATCTGGTCATGCAAAGTGCACAGGAGGTAAAGCCATGAAGTACACTACAAAAACTGGCTTTAAAACAAGGAAAAAACCTACAAAAATTAGGTTACTTTTTCTTGAAATAAGATAAAATTTCTTTTTCTGTATTTCAAGGAACCTGTCAAGAATTCCTGAACAAGTAAAAAAAAATCTTAAACAAAAGAAGAATAATTATCTTACGTTTAAAAAATAAGCATACGTGTCCTTGATTTGAGATGTTTAATCTTACTTAGATTTTAGTTTTTAGTGGTTGAAACGAGAGATACAAAATTAAAGAAGCCAAAAATGCAATATAGTCTATTAAAGCTCCCACAGCTTCAAATTCTGCAGTTTACTCATTGGGAGTTTACTGAAAACAGCTAGCTTTAGGGAAGTTAGCTCTCCATTGCTGATGTAAACCTATCTGCTGATCCTCATCGGAGAAGCGGTCCCTCTCTGAGTCAACGTGACGATAGAGACGTGGAAAGACACACAACGCAGAGTGAAAGAGAAGAGAGCGAGGAGTAACAAGTATTTTTTAAGAGGATGGATGAAGGGGCAGGGAGAGACGGGAAGAGGTGGGAGCAGCGAGGGCACAGAAAAGAATAAAGAACTCTTTACATGTCTGTGGAACCAGCAGTTTGCAGCACTTTCACATAATTTAAGACATATGGACGTTATTAGGACAACTGTGTCTATGTTGGAGCGAGAGCGTGTGTGTGCGTGTCTTAAAGCCTGTGTCTTTGCACTGCAGGCTACAGAAGACAGTCACGTTTTTGTGGTGCAGCTAAATGACTGTTGTACTGAACAATCCCCCCCACCACACACACAGACACAGACATCCTGAGTGGGAACGTCCCACAGTGACGCTGCATAAAAACTGTGTTTGATTGACAGCCAGGTTGTGCAGCGAGATGCTGGGTGTGTGTGTGTGACCTGTATTTACCTTTCAGAGCCCTACCTCCACACACTTACTGACTCACTGGTGCTACAGTAGCTCAGCCCTGCTGCTCCATGTCTATTTCGGTCTGTGTGTGTCTGTATGTGCAGGAATACACAAAGCGCTCACACAAATTGAGCTATTATACATAATCCAGCGCAGACGGGCTAAATGGGTACACTAGCAACCTTACACAATCTCTTCTGGCTTAACCTGTATTCTTGTCCAATCACTCTGCGCTGTCTGCTTGGCCTGTATTTTAATGCGGACAGTGATGCTAATCTCATAAAGCCTATTTGTCTAGTTTTTGTGTCCCCCCCTCCTCTAAGAAACAAGCTCATATACAGCTTTTACAGACTGAAAATCAATGTCTGTTCCCTACAGACTGAACATCAGACCCATCGGTTCGTGGAGAAATTACTTCTTGTTGTTGTGCGTTTCCTTTGAGTTGTTGACAGATGCGTTGCCATGGACACTCTTTAACACATAGGATCGGTAATTAGATTATTCTATTTTATGCTCATTAGAAAATGTTTTTCTACTGACAATAGCAATAGGATTTTAATGTTCAATGGCGTTCACTTATAAAGAATTTTTTCTCATCTCTGGTTGAAGTGCTTCACAGATCCTGCTATCAACCTTCCATGCACACATTCACACACTTATGGCGGCAGAGCTTCCATACACAGGCGCTAACCTGGCCACCAGGAGCCACTGGTTGCCAACCAGTGGCTCCTTCAGACAGAGTGCGAACTGAACCCATGGCCACACTACACCTGCGCCACAGCCGCCCCCATATGTAGCGCACTTAGCATGCTTTACATAGACAGTGTTATTGATTCACTCTACGTTCACACACTGGTGGTAACGGTGTCGCAGCTAATCCACGCAGATGACTGGCTCAACCATCTTAGCTGCTGCCACCCAGATACACATAAATCAGTGCTGTGATGACGACAGAGTAGATTTGGATTCACCACAACAGTCTGCAAACTGCCCTATACATGGCTTTATGTTCGAAGACACAGAAACTTGTGACAGCAACAATATAAAGCTCATCGCAGGACTTTTACATGCCTGCAAAGAAATATAATATGCATGAGACTGTGCAACAGAGCTCACTGCAACATAATCCGGACATAACCAGACACAAACACTGACTTAAATATAACTTGTTTTTTTTTTTTTTTTTTATCTAGTTCATGTAAATTTTTACCACATTTCTTCTACATTAATAACATCTCATCTCCTTATAAATATAAGACAAACAAGATCATGTGAATAATTGAAAATAAGTTTTTTAGGCTAATTAAAATCTACATAAATCAGCTGGGTGGAAATATAATAACATACTGAAGTAACAAGAACTGGTGTTTTGTCTCAGACTCTTCTGAGGTCAGACAGTGTGTGTAATCTCCTGTGGTTGGGGATGGAGAGCAGGTCATGTAAACTGATCTGTGACCAGCAGCCCCAGGGTGCGGCAGCAAGAGGAAATGTAGCGCTGCTAACATCTCAGAGCGCTCTGATCTGTTCTAACCACTCCCCAACACACACAGTATATGTATCCCCATACAACGTGCACACGTAATTCACACGTGCACAGCTTGGCGCGCGAAGCGTCGGCTCAGTGGACCATTGTTCATTCATTCAGAGGGCAGCGGAGGGAGGGGAGCCGGGTGGGGAGGATGAGGAGACACGGTGGGCAGAGGAGGAGAAAAAAGGGGACAGAATGAGAGTGTGAGCGCCCAACTGATGGTTTGGTGGCTGGAGAATCTACCTCAAAAACCACAGCCCTCACTGGCCTGGCACCAAATCCCACTGGAAACTTCTTTCCCCTCTCGCAGCGTCCATTATGACTCAAAGAAGAGAAGCAGGAATACTTTGTCTTCTTTTATTTTGCCCCTGTATTGTGTTTGCATCAGGAAAATGCATCTAAAACAACGAGACACTTTGTCCATGCGCGCAGCACGCTGCACTTAAAAATGTTAATTACATTGATTCGTTTTTGATCGGCAACTTGTAAATGTGTATACTGCCAATATGTCCTTGCAGTAACTAAAAGCAAGTTAAGTTTAGAGTCTCTGCATGGTCAGAAAAGGAGTCCACGTGGTTTGTGTGCTTAAGATATTAACCCCTTAATGCCTAATGTCTCATATGTGATACATAACTTTTATTAGACATTTTGCAACACTTTATGGTAGAAACTTTATTCAAAACCCAGTTGTACATGATACAATACTGGTTTCCTGCCCCTGGTGAACACTAGAAAGCAGATGGCTATACGTTATAATACTTTGACTTTTCACATTGTAATAAATGGTGAAAATGCCAAAAAAAAAAAAAAACTCCCAGATATTTATTAATTAAAGGGCCTTAAAATTGTGACTTTTCTGAGCAGTATTTCTTATTTCAGGTGTAAGGAGGAATAACATTAAACAAATATAAACCACTTGAAAATAAACAACACAATGCACAACAAATCTACATGCGACTTTTGATGAACCCAAATCAAAGTGATGGGACTGACTGGCCACTCGTCGTTATGCAGAATTTGCTTGTTCAGATGTTCCACTCATTTTATTGAGCAGCAAATGCAAACCATGTGTACCAGTCACCCAACTTTGCTGGAGAATGTGCTGCATTGCCTCCCTGCAACTTACTGATTGAATAAAACCTTGTAATGGAAAAATCGGTCACGCTTCAATTGGAGAAGCAAGATGCCCATGATGGTTTGAGAAAGCTGCAGACCAACCAGCTGGCCCCAACTCCCTGCCGCCAAATAGTTGTCGCCCAACAAGCGGCACCTTTTCTGCTCTGTTCTCATTGTAGCTCTAAAAGGTTAGATGCATAAAAATGTTATTAATCCAAATAAAACCAAGCCTTTGGTGACTCCGTGTTAATATAAAAGCCCTTTTCTACTTTCCTCTCCGCTGTTCTCTCCTAAATCATGTCTAGGACTGCTTTAAAGGCTGTTTTGGTGGTTAAATCTGGTGGAATGTTATTTGTCCAAACAGCGCTGACGACTGATTCAAACAGAGAAATACTACGAGCAGCCAGGAAAGACTTCAGTCTGCCCTCTCCTCTCTCCTGCTCTCTCTGCCCGTCACTCTAGTTCTGCTGACTGCAGGGGAAAACCTCCACAATGTATAAGTCTGTAAAGCACGAGGAAGGAGGGATGTGGGGGAGAGTTTGGGGATAAATGAGGAAAAGAACATCATAGAAATATAATGAGAATGAACACATGATGGAAAGTAAAAGAGAGAAAATGCTCACAGAGCCATTATCAAACCCAAATATCAATCCACTCTCTCTTGGTCTGAACTTTACACCATATTTCACTTAATTCGTAAACATTTTCTCTGTCGTTAACAATGCGGCCTTCTCTGAGACGACAATGAACATTAAACATCTCTTCATACTAATCGCGCTCCTCTTCTGCACCTTCACACAATCCGTCAGTCAGAATTTGTGGAAAATACACAGGACACATCACGTAATCTGCATGCTTCCAGATGCTCGAGTTCAAATGAAATCTGACTTCATCAGCTCATAAAGGAATCTGGAAAGATTCAGCGAATGATGATGATCTCAATCTGAGTGCATACGAGACGTGGCGTGCGTGTGAAATAACACCCTCGGTTTCTATCTCTCTGCAGGTGTTCGCTAAAGTGTTCAGCCATGAGGCCTTGGAGTCGTACCTTCCCAAAATCCAGCAGGTCATCCAGGAGAGCCTCAGAGTGTGGAGCTCCAACCCTGAGCCTATCAACGTCTACAGGTACGGCAGCAGTTCTGGTGGTGGAGCAGGAGTTGGCATCTCTTACTGAAATACGAAGACAAAAAAAAAATGCTCAATTTAATAAGAGAAGGGACATGAAACCATTTCACAAGTACTCCTACTTAAGCAAAATAAGTAATAATTATTATGACTCTTTAAGCAGATTGTTACTGTTGTATCTGGTGGTGGAGGAGCTGGTTGAGTGTAGCTGTTATATATGAACACAGCAGATACATGTGGGTGTTTATGAGAGCTTTAATGGGGGGAAGAAGAATGACCTGATTAAGTTGGAAAACAGTTTTTGGACTTGAACTTTTTGAAAGTTTTACACTAAGTTACAATTGTTTGTGGCAGTGGAGTTGCTGCACGTGATTGGATGCAGAAATGAGGTGATTAAATAAGCTTTCTACTTCCTTCCAGGCAGATGTTTTTTCTGGCATGTTTTTTGTGAAATGGTTCTTTGTTTGAAGCAGGACAGATTATCAGGTCTCCTTTATTTAACTGTATTTATTTCAGGCTGTATTATTTAAACAAGCAAATTTAACTTGCTTGCAAGACATCAGAGGTCAAAGAAGTTGGACACCAAAGGTTTATTTATGACAATGTCTTGATTTTCCTTTTAAAGTGAGTTGTAACTAAATTTCTCAAACACAGAAAGCAGAATATTTCCCTTTTAAATATAATGAATCACTGTTAAATGGAGGTTACAGTCAAATAGAAGGAGTTGCAATATGTCTGCAATAGAAAAGTCTTCTCCAAGGACTAACAGGCTGTGTCTCCACAGAGAGAGTCAGCGGTTGTCCTTCACCATGGCTGTCAGGGTGCTGCTGGGTTTCAGGGTGTCTGAGGAGGAAATGAAGCATCTATTCTCAACCTTCCAGGATTTTGTAAACAACCTCTTCAGCCTGCCCATAGACCTGCCGTTTAGTGGCTACAGGAAGGTAAGTTTTTAAACTTATACCATTCCCTTTTAGTTTAGCTTACTTTTTATTTGCAGGTAAGGTAATAAAACACAATTTACTACATTTCTTAACCAGCTGCACCCGTGGCTGTACTCATCTGAGAATGAAACAAAAGTTTCTGCAAAAAAAAAACAAAAACAAAAAAAAAATAACACATGGCTAGCTTGACGGCTAATGTGTTTCTGCACATTTGCAGGGTATCCGTGCAAGAGACACCCTTCAGAAAAGCATAGAAAAAGCCATCAGGGAGAAGCCTCTGTGTTCCCAGGGGAAGGACTACAGCGATGCTCTGGACGTCCTGATGGACAGCGCCAAAGAGAACGGCACTGAGCTCACCATGCAGGAGCTGAAGGTAACACACCCTTACACAAAAAGAGACACAAAAGATGCAGAAGCATACATTGAAGAGAAGCTAAACACACAAATCCTTCAACTACATGCAGAAGTATGTAGACATATTGCACGGCCACTCTTCTGCGAATGACTCATTAGAAGATCTTGTAGAATATGATGGGTCTGATGCCCACCAGCAGACAGTAAATGTAAGAGAAAAACAGAGTCAGAGACATACACACCCACCATCTACCTATTTAAGTAACTAAGGAATTCTGTGGAAACTCAACTCTGCTGCTCTTTCGCTTTGTGGTTTCTGGGTGAATTCCAGAGGCAAAAATAAGTCAACACTGCCCCTGCTAGGGGTCTGAATGAGGCCTCCTGTACACACAAACTGAACTGGGGAGGCCCTGTCACAAAAGCCCTGCCTGAACCCCTCTCCTTCAGGTTTTTTGAAACACGCATATCAAAACAAACACACAATAATGAAGAGGCGTGTTTTGAAGCAGATGAGGTTTCCAACATGAGGTGTGCCACCCAGTTTCGCTCTTATTCATTCCACAAGCTCAATAACAGGCCCAGTATGGAGCAGTGGGAGTTTATACTGGATGCCATCCTCATACTTTAAATAACAAACAAAAAACTTATGCATCTGCTTTTAAATATATATTTTTGGTTACAGCTATTAACCCAATAACATATTAAAGGTGTGGGATACCTGATTGGTAACCAGTGCTGAAAATTTGATGAGTTTGGGAAATTTTTGACTTGATACCTTTTAACAGCCTTTTTTAGACAAATCTGAATAACACATTTATTAAAAATAAAAATATTTTAATGCATCACGAAACAAATAATCCATTTGTGGTTTGTGGAAATGCGGAAGAAAATGAACCCTTAAGGCTTCAGCACCACCCAGATGTGGAATTTGTTTATATTTGTTTTTTATTTTTAAAGTATTGGAAGAAAAGTAACAATAGTGAAGTAAAAGAAAGATTAATTCTGAATCTGTCACCACACTGGAACCAGTCATGTACTGGTTGCCAACCAGATCAAGATCCAATAACACAACAAGAAAAATCCCACTGATGCAACACCTTGTCTCCTTATCGCGCCACAGGAATCAACCATCGAACTGATCTTTGCTGCCTTCGCCACTACCGCCAGTGCGAGCACCTCCCTCATCATGCAGCTCCTCCGCCACCCTACTGTCCTGGAGCGCCTGAGGGAGGAGCTGAGAGTCAGGGGGCTCCTGCACAATGGCTGCCTCTGTCCTGAAGGAGAGCTGAGGCTGGACACCATCATCAGTCTCAAGTACCTGGACTGTGTCATCAAGGAGGTGCTGAGACTCTTTACACCGGTCTCTGGGGCCTATCGAACCGCCATGCAGACATTCGAGCTAGACGTGAGTCTTTCGAAACATCATCCTCATGTGCCATTTTTTTGTGAAAAGCTCCTCAGATACATGCTTCTATATTCACATCCTAGTTGGTACACTTAGAATAATTTGTCCCATTAAAGCTAAAATATGGCAGATTATGCTGCATAAATAACTTTCAAGAACAAATCTCCAAATTATGTTTCGATTATATTTAAAAGCAAAATATGAGCTATAATTTATCAAGTTAAATATCAAGGAAATTAATCTAAAAACTAACAAATGAGCCCAATTATAAAGCAAACTGTGTTTCTATAAACTGAGCATCTGAAAGCTGAAATCTTGACGTCATGATGGCTTCTTATAACCCGGCGCAATGTTTCTCTTCTTCCTTTCAGGGTGTCCAGATTCCTAAGGGATGGAGTGTGATGTACAGCATCCGGGACACTCATGACACAGCCGCTGTCTTTAAAGACGTGAACACCTTTGACCCTGATCGCTTCAGTCAGGAGAGGGGCGAAGACAAAGAGGGGCGCTTCCACTACTTGCCCTTCGGTGGCGGCGTCAGGTCCTGTCTTGGAAAGCAGCTCGCTACGCTCTTCCTTCGTCTCCTGGCTATCGAGCTGGCCAGCACCAGCCGCTTTGAGCTGGCCACTCGGCAGTTCCCCCGTGTGGTCACGGTTCCCGTGGTTCACCCCGTCGATGGGCTACAAGTCAAGTTCTACGGCCTGGACTCCAACCAGAACGAGATTATGGCCAAGTCAGAAGAGCTGCTGGGAGCGACGGTTTAAGGGCAGGAGATGGGCATGGTGGGGTGGAAGAGGGTGAGTGATGGGAGTCTTTTGGGAGAAGAATGAAAGAAGCAAAAAGCAATTCCTGAATCTTTTTTTTTAATCTCCACCTTTGTTCTGCCAAGTTGGAGGTTCCTTTCAGACTAAGTGCAGAAGTCTTCATCTTGTTGTTACGGCTGGTAATCAGGACTTTCCTTTAAGAAAGGAAGAAGCTGCCAAAAAGTTCTTAATCATGCTCTATTCTGTTTATTTTTGATGAAATATACAAACAAAAATATGTACAAAAAGCTATGTAATATAATTTGAAAGAGAAAGTGGGTAGTGCACAAAGGGACCTTTGGTGAAATGAAGTGTTGAAATTAGAAAGTGTGGAGGGGATGAGATAGATGAAACAGGGTACAGGATGAAAGATCATAATATGCTACCATTTTGCTTAAACTTAAACTCAGAAAACCTTTTTTTCTAGCAGGGTAAAAGAGTGGGATGCATAAACTGAAGATTCCCAGGTAATTTTTAAACAAGAGTTTTTTTTTAATAATAGCACCAAATGGATAATAAAATTATAGACAATTTAGAGGTTTATCAGAACAGCAAATAGTTTTTCAGCTTACAGACTAAATCATTGTAGCATATTAGATGCTGCAGATTGACTAGTTTCAGAAGCTAACTGATGCAGTTTATACTTTGAGCTTTCCCGGTAGACTGAACTACCAGTAAATGCTGGAGTTGAAGGGATATTTTAAAAAGGGATGTAAAGGGACAATATGTTGCTTTTTAACAACCTCACCTGCCATTTTTTAAGCATCCACCTCACTACATTTTGTGTTGCCATATTACCTCCCTCCACCCGTGTGCCATAAAGTGAAATAAGCTTTTAAATGATAAAAGGATTGTAAAGATAAAACTAGATGCAAACAGATTAAGAACCACAGTGCTTTGATTGAAGGGATTTGCAAGCCTTAGAAAGAGAAGTGTGGATCTGCAATTGCAGCAAAATAACCCCTTTTCATTTCCTGACTGTCGACCACCAGCGTTGTGTCAACATTCATGGCATCTTTCCTTTGGTGTCCATACCCCCAAGATGCCAAAGACTTGTTTTATAATGAAAGTGAATGAAGTGATAATGTTCCCATTTGCCAGCTGGAGGGGGGGGAGAAGTGCCAGGACCACTACACTTCTTTCTTTTTCATTTATTTCCCATTACAATCTCTTTTTGGGTAATTTTAACAATTAGAGGTACATTGTTAGGTTTTGGAACCAAGCACTCTTAGTTTAGGAATCACAACGACTCGGTTAGATTTCATCTAGTCCCACAATGACACAAAAACACCAGCAAAATCTGATATATTAACAAAGGATGCTAAAAGAGAAACTTATGCATTAATTTGTAATGCTTGGGGCTCTGACAGAACAGCAGGACATGCTGTCAGTAGAGTGAGAACAGACTGAAAGAAAAGAGAAAAGAGGATAAACACCATTTTCTGTCATTTAAGTTTTTCTATAAACTACTACTTTGCATTCAGATTGCAAACCCCCTTGAACTTTCTCAATACCCACAGGTTGCCCATTTGTATCAACATGAATGTTTCCCACATATGGCAAACAATACCCTCTTAATCCTGGTTGTTAACTCAGGTGAAGACTACAAACAGTACTAAGAATGATTAAGCTTCAGCTTATTAGTATTTATCTCAGACTGCAAATAAAATCTCTTAAACTATCATTTTCACTGTTTCCTTCCACCTAACATATTTATGCTGGTGTTAATGCTTTTCACAGGGCAGAAAAGGCAACAGATAATCTCATCCGACACCATATGAAAAGAAAGCAACAGTCCCAGTCAGACGTAATAAGGCCTGACTGGGCTGTAAACTCTAAACCTGTGCTTCGATTTATAAATTACACATTGACACTATATTTTCTTTGATGGTGACAAGTATATAATAGCAAACTTGTTCTCATGAAGCAGTGAAACTTGGGCTGAAGGAGGAGAAAATGGTGGAGACCTACATTCATGCTGCTTAAGTGTTGCCTTGTTATTCGGTTTGTGTTGATATTTGTGCTCTTTATTTTCTGGGCTCCATGGGGAGCCCTGAGAAAGGAGGGGACGGTCTTACTTGCTGCTCCTCCGATCAACAAGAATGCAAAGCAAAATCATTTCCATGGACTGATAAAAGATGTATTGCTTGAGGTGATTGCACACATGTACACTCTGAGTTTCTGTGTTCCAAAACCACAGAGGACATTTCCATTCTTCTTTCCTGCGTGGGAAAAGCGCTGGAAGATGGTTTTGGGAACTTTGGGACATCCTATGATGTTTGGACAGGGTTTGAAGCTCAAAAACTGAAGCGCAAGGAAAAAAAAAAGGACCAATGGGGTTTCAGAGGGAAGGTGGAAGTCACACTCAGAGGACTTTCTTTTATTGGACGATGCTGTCGTCCAATAGCATACCAGATGGATCTGCCTGTGCCACAAGTATATTATTTTCTACCGATTACACCACTGATTAGCTCATGATAGAAAAATATTAAAAGGATTTTTTTTCTCTTTTTTTGCTGCTTTTCTTGTGTACATTTTCTAATTGAGAGTTCTAGATTGCAATAGTTTGTACCAAGTGAGATTTGACTTTTCTTTTTCTTGTTTTATATATAACTTAGCTGATTAAAATATTTTGCATTTTGTGAAAAAAGGAACAAAAATAGGTTATAGTGTATATTAATTTGTACAATATTCATTAGCAAGCCATGGGGAAAATTAGCTATTTGCATCTACTAATAACCTAATATTAATGTTATTGTATGATTAATATTGTTGTTATAAGATATTTGAAATGCTATTTTTATTCTATTACAGATTTAGAGTTTTTAGCCTACATGAGAAGGTCTTTGGTAAATATTGGATGTATTTAGAATGTTATGTATTTCAATTTATATTGTAAAAGTGTTTAAAATGTTAATATTGTTGATTTGATTACTGTAATATTTGTTTTGTTATTCAGACTTATTATCACTGCATTTTATTTACTATTAATTATGGAAAACAGAAAGCACTTGCCAGATATTTTTTATTTTTAAGTGCCATGTGACTACACGTCCCTTTCCTCTCACCCTTTGGTTTATGAACCAGTCTTGTGTCATTCTGTACATATTTGTATTTCTTATTACAGGAAAATATGTTCATTTAGTTTAAATATGAATGTCTTCTAAAGTTTTCCTTTCCCTTTTTGTTACCAAGATTGTTACGTGTACTCCTGTAATAAACTATAAAGTAAAAATGATACACAACTTGTGAATGTTTTGAACTCCATCAATAATGTCAAGAACTAGGAGAAAGAAATGATATAATTTTACTTGGATAAACATTTTAAGTGTATCAGCAGCATTTTCTTAAGGCGTTTACCAGGTAAGGCAACAGATTTTAGTACTGAGTTCATAACATAGCGGTAGGGAGTAAATTATTTTAATAGTTATACTGGATTTTTCTGTGGTACAGATACATTTACATGTATCTCATATTTTAATGAAAAATATATATAATTTAATCTTGAGCCATGCATGCAGCACGTAAATCCTTGAGTCAAACTAAAAACAAACTTAGACAATAATGACGTCATGTAAAATATAAAAACACCCAACTTTAAGTCTAGTCCTGGAGATCTACCATCCTGCAACTTTCAGATGCATCCCTACTCCAACACACCTGAATCAAATGGAGTTCTCTCATCTGCTTGTTCATGTATCATCAGCTCAGCAGAGGCCTGGTGATGAGCCTTTCATCTGATTCTGGATGACACGACAATAAACGAAACATCAGTCTTAAACAAGAAAAAAAACAGCATCCAACACAACGCAAACTTCACTCTGACTGGTCAAATGATTTATTTCACCATGAGACCACACAGTCCAGACCTGAACCCCATTGAGAATCTTTTGGATGTGCTGGAGAAGGCTCAAGGTTGGACTCAAGATCTTACGACTCAATATATTGGAGAAAAATTAATGCAACAGTAGATGGAAAACGATCTTGTGATACTGCAGAAGCTTATTCAAAGAAAACAGGAAATGCTGCTGTAAACAAAGCTAAAGGAGGTTCGATGTAATATTGTAGAGTGATATTTTATTCCGGTTTCTTTTTAAAGAGAAGAAAACACTAAGTGTTTGCCTGCTGCAGGGTTTCAACCCACTGACTGACTGATCTCTTAATGCCTCCATATCTGTTTCTACTTCCCAGCCCACAGATGATTGAGGTTTCTGCACATCTAGAAGAAACCTGGTGTGATGTAGGCCTCGAGTTTTTCTTCTGCTTGATGGGAAACAGAAGCAGAGACCAAGAGAAGCACAAAAGTTATTGTTATGAGCATTGATGTAGAGAAAAAAACCTCTACAAAACACCAGATCAATGTATAAAACTTCAGAAACAACTGAAATACAAAATATGATCAAATGCCAAAGAGTTCCTGGGAGAAACGAGCGACAGAACGTTTGCCACAGTAAGTACTCCAACATGAGTGTGTATGTGCTGTGTCCTGTTGGCTGTGTTGTGGAAATTATTTGATGGTTTTCATGAAAGTCTATGATTAAACATTGCCCGATCTGTGTTTACCTTGTTTTCTCCCATCAATGCTACACAGTCTGTGCACATTTTGGTTTATTTACTTTATTATTTAGACAAAGCAACATTTTTTTTTCCATAATCTGCCGTCACACCTGGAAACTATTCTGGTTTACCATTAAGTTCTACACACATTCAATACAACATGCAGCTTTAGTGGGTGGGGGTGCAATAAAGAAGGACCCATGTGCGCTGGTGACCCCCCCCACCCCCACCCCACCAACCCCTAAAACAGTCTTAAAATGTTAAACATTGATAGTTTAAACTGTAAAATCTATATAAATGTCAGGGTGAAGCTAAAGCCACCAAACTGTCCAACTTCTTTCCTTATACTTATATCTCTACATTTCCAGCTGATTCTGCCCACATGAATATGACGAGAAAGCTTATTTTATGACTGAATCATTTCTGGAATGAAACATTACTGTTGCATCTTGATGTGCTCCAAGGAAAAACAAAGCAGGACTAAAAATAAACAGATTAGTGTGGATGGATGAGAAGGAGCTCAGCTGTGACTCTTTTCTTTGTCTGCAGATTAAACTTCAGTTATTATCCAACGAGCAGGATGCAGAAGCACACAGCTGAACCCCTCAGCTGCTGTAATGGATCATAAGATCTACAGGTAATAATCAGTCAGCACGTAGGTGCCGCAGTATCCAGCTGCTGTTGGAACAGAGGAATGACTGATCCAGTCCTGAACAAGAATGTAATCATGTTAATCAGAGACTCAGTGGAGGACTTGATGGGATTTTATCAACGTGCAGAAAAGAGACACAGAGAAGACTAAAGGATGACCAAAGGAAAAGGAAGTGACATTGGGTCTCATTCAACAAACTTTTTATGAGGATCGTAGCGTTCATGAAATCTACATGGTACCAGCATGTGTTTGTATTGTCATCTACTGGTCAGTTCTTTAAAATGCAATAAAACTACAGTAATCTTTTTAAAAAATCTTCTTAACGCAGACGTGTGCATGAAAGACATGTTGCCTTAATCACACGCATATCCCTCCAAAACAGTGCAAGGCATGAGTGACCAGGTAAATGTGGTCTTTCATCCTGTACATGGACTACAGAAGTGGCTTTTTATTCTAATAATTGGCTTCATTAGGAGAAGTATTGTGAAGATGTGCATCCTGACATGCTTATGTGATCAGACTGCAGGCTGCTGTCCAGGTTCAGGAGCAATCAATTGTTCATTTGTACATAAAACAGCTTTGGATCTCACGTTGAACTAACAAATTAAATCACTAAAAATTAAGTACATGTGCATGTTTACATACTCAGCAACTGCATCCAAGCCACAGTCACACAAAAAGACATGAACAGAGTTTCTGGGTCCCTAAAACCTTCAACATCACAGAGACACCCACGCCCCCTCCACACCAATGTTCATTTTATGGTGTCGGCATTATTCCGAGGGGAAAACACTCCTAAACACGTGTTTCCTCTTACACACCAACAACATGACAAAAAAAGATTTAACTGGAAAAGACATATTCGTGGTATAAACTGGTTTAATCTAACTGCCATCAGTGTGACAGGGTAGAAATTTCCCTTGAAGCTGGAGGAAACGTCAGGAGTTTTGGCTATGTAGATAAAACCCGGGGCAAAACTGCTCATGACAGTTTATGAAATGACACGTAGGCAGTTGAGGAAAATCTCATTTTGCCTGTCATCTAGTTTCATTCTCAGTTCATACACAGGAGGGTTCCCCCATCAGCGGCACCTGTTGGCACCTGAAGGAGGAAGCTTCAGTCTTGGGTTACGGTAAATACCGGGTAAGTAGAAAGGTTGAGTGTTCGGACAAAAAAGGACTGGATTCACACTTCCCCCTCTCCAAGGAAAGTAGAAGAGGAAGTTTGTCCTAAATCTATATAAAAGGTGAAGATTCAGAGGTTAAAATCTTCTGCGGTATTACAGTATTTATCAACTTGTGCTTCTGCCTTTGCAAGATTACACTTGTAAAACTGTCAGTACATCTCCTGGCAGGCTGAGCTGTCTGTTGGCAAAACAGCACATGTTCTGGTATGTATGATGTGTGTGATTTCCCTTCTTTCATTAACGCAGCATTTCTCTGTATGACATTAAGCTGACAGCTCCAACTGGTGGAAAACATCCACACATCTTCCTGCAGCTGGAAGAAGACGACCCTTCTTAAAAAGTAAAAAAAAAAAAAAAACTTCCTTTTTCCTTGTTCCTTAACGACACCATTCATGTAGGAGCTGAAACAGCATCTATGAAGGAAGAAAAGGTTTTTGGGAAATTTGCCTTGTTGTTAATGGCATAAACATTTTTTCATGTCTAGCAGTTTCCAATTTATTCTCAGCACATTTTGTTCCAGGAATTCCCATGTGAGAACCTCGCACTCTGCAATGTGGGTGCAGCCAAACACGCAAACTGAAACTTCCTCTCCTTTAATTTCTGTTTCACACTAATTTTACCATTCAGATGAAATTCTTATCAAATCATAACGTAAAATAAACCTCCAAAGAAAAGAGCAGATACATGTCATCTAGATAGTCATTTCATATGAAAAATAAACAATTTTTGGACCGTCTTTGAGCACTCTTCATCATGTTAGAATAGAAATCATGTACTCCAAATATACCAACTCTATTCAGTTTTAAAGACTGGTATCTTGTTCTTGTTTCTATTATTTTTACCTCTTTTGAAGCCTTTTTAGTCCTTTAGTGATATAACTAAATAATCAGGTATGGAGTAATAACTGGTTCACATATCAGGTTTATACTGAAACAAAAACTATTCCCTCAGCAGATTTACAAGGAGTGTAACAAATGCTAAACTAGTTAAACTAAACCAGACTAGCTGGTGAGGTAGCTGGACTCTTGGGATTTCCACAGGATCCCGGAATTAAATATATATATA
>JBAMHX010000006.1:3251275-3280890 GCA_037177515.1 Pseudomugil tenellus | reverse complement strand
AAATAGGCGTGTCTCCAACACTTTGCACCCGCTGTCATTTGCGTGAGCAATCTTAGTAGATCACGTACTAATCACGGTCCCGCCTCTCACGCTAAATTCTAGATGCCACACGCTAATTAGTACACGCAAAATGAGATTTTAGTAAAACCATATGTACAGAATGTTCCTGTCTTTTAGAAATGCAGAGAATCTTTGCTACGTGAAAAAGCGACATGAGTATTGTCCAGAAACACTGTCAACCTCTTTGGGCCAAAATGAAAATGAACTAACATGAAATGTACAAATACAAATTCAAAAAGTGTTACAGAATCAAAATAAAACATTTTTGGAAATCATATATGCTATGCATTTCAACAACATATCTATATTAGCTACAAGCCTTCCCTCGCTTCTCTCATGAAATCGGGTTGCATTGGGGTCTACGGAAGTGGCAACTTGAAAGCTCTGTCAATTCTCTGGCTAATGCCAACATGGTGCAACCCCAATGTGTTTTCATTTTTTTTTAGCTATTGTATAATAAACCCCTTCTTCCATCCCGCATTTTGGTCTTTCTATGTCTGGCACATTAAAAGATTTCATGACATAAACACTGATGATACATGATGGTTTGTCATACTCTCATCTGCTTTAGAACTATATATTTAAACAAGACCTAGGGGTATATCCCCGAACACCCCCAATCCTCCTATTCCCCAATCCTCAAATAGACAGAATACAATAATATAAAGACGCTCATGTTCAGTCACAAAGCTCCACCTTGTGTGGAAACTTCGAACCACTATGAAATCAGGACAGGATGCATCCTGAGGTCATGACCTTTTATTTGCACTTGATTTGAGGTCAATGAGACAAATAATTCCTGAGATATAGCCAAAAATAAGATTTTTCCTGCATAAAACACAGCCTGGTGGGAAAACAATAAATCCAAATATTGTGAAATTTAATACAGGTCGTACAGTATCAAAATCCACTTGGAAAATTGTTCATGTTATCACGCTCACTTGAAGGATATTTGGTGGCGGTCGTGATTAAACCATAATATCCCAACACATTCAGGGATATTAATAGCATACTTCGCTAGGGTATTTATTAATCTGAACTGTCCTAATAAGATAAAAATAAATAAACTAGTAAAAAGTATATGTTTTTGAATAACATCTGCTGCCATCATGATGGCATCTCTTAGAGTTTGGATGTTTCAGCAAGACATTACATTACAACAGCATAGTTTAGCAGAACAGCCAGCTGCTGGACTCTGAGCAACTTTAAACATTTAAAAATACAACCCAGGACTTTAAACTGCTTCTCCCAGAAGTGAAGCTTTACAGTCACTCTAAGGTTCAGATTCCAAAAAACGGTCCACACATGGTAAACAACATGGCCTTGTACAAATGTTTGGGAGACTCTTACATTGTCAAATTTTAATATGGGCTCATAATTTCCATTAAAAAAAAAAACACAAAAACGTCTCACTTTTAACATCTGGTATGTTCCCCTGAAAAGTGGTCAATGAGATTAGCAAATCCCTGCTTTTTCCTCAAGGTTTTTTTTTTTTTTGGTACAGTCAAAACAGTAATGTTTATGATGAATGCAATTACTCCATCAGGTCAAATTAAAACAATGATTGATTTCCAAGTCTAGCATTTTTATGTAGCGACATGCTTCAGCGGGAAAATGGAGCACAAGTCGTCTTTTACCTTGTGATGCTAGTGTGTGTCCCGAATGTAGATGTTGTGATAAAAGCCTGACTAGTCCGGTTATATAAATGTTTTGCAACTTGTGTCAAATCGCGAGCAGAAAGTAGGTTTATGTATTTGTTTTCACCACTCCTAAACATTCCTCAATGACCCACAAAGTAACCACCTCAATTTTTCTGTCTTGACTACATGACACACTGACCCTCTTGCATCAAAAATGCTCGCCTCCCTCCAACACAACGACCACAGAAGGCTTCCTCTTTAACCTGTTTATGAATAATCTGCCAATTTCTTCACGTTCCCTGTCAGGAAGCAACATGTTGACTGAGGGAATTCCAGAAGAAAACTGAACGGTTATTTATGATTTACCGAAGGGGAACGTTGGGGAATGTTTTCCAAGACAGATTTCCAGGAATGTGCTTAATGATGTATGTGGTTTGTCTAGGCTGCTGATGGTCAGAATCAGTGGAAAGAAACTGAGTGATGGAGGCAAAACGATGAGAGAAGTGCAAGGTTAGGAGATGGAAAAAAGTAGAGGAGCATTGCTAAGAGGAGTATTAGGTCAGAACAAAAGGACACAAAAGGCTGGATAATGACGAGAAAATAGAACAAATGGAAAAAAATATGTGGAAGGCAAACAAGTGACCAGAGGAGAAGATCATGTGCGCTGAGGATAAATAAGGTTGTTTTTATTCTTACCTCCACATGTAAATTAAAGCCACAGACACTTTAAAATGGCCATGCACTAAAGCCACTGCTTTTATAATCATTATTATCATAAAACCACAAATTGTAATATGTTTTTCTTTCTTTTAACCAACCAGACAATTGGTTATATTTCATACAGACCAATAAAACCAGCAAACTAGCCTGATTTTATTAAAGAAACTCCCATAATCATGAACTGCAATGAGCCAAGAGAATTTATTATGCAACTTTAATAGCTGACAAATGAGTAATATTCCATACAAGGTCATAAAATACATTATACTTGCAGAAAAGGGGCAATTATAAATGTCAACAACTGTAATGAAGTCAGCCACAAAGTCTGAGAGTTTTGCTCTGACATGGACCAAAACTTCTCGTATGAAGAAGCTATTTTCCTCCAAGTGTGAGAAAATGTTTCATAATGATGCTAACTCATGGTTGAGATAGCAGAGAAAGGATTTAGATACTTTTGCAGACTTAGAGAGTTTAAAAATACCAGATTCAAAATGGCAGAGCATAAATCATCCAACCAGCTTTGTGGCTCACATGCTGACATGCTGCAAATTTACTCTTTATTCTGGAAAACATTAAGAGTTTTTATATCAGTTCCACTTTGTTTATAACATGGCAATAAAAATACCACTGTGTTATATTTTACTTTCTAACAAACTGCATCCTGAGTGAAGAAATTGTGCCATTTTCATTGTTCAAGTAGTCAAAGTTAACTGATAAAATACACTGTTTTTTACATATTCAGGTGCTTTTTACTTACATTTAAATGCCCATCCATCATCTACTGATTATTCCCTGAACAGGGTCGCATGAGCCAATACCAGCTGACATTAGGCATCCTGGACAGGTCGCCAGTCCATCACAGGGCCAACACACACACACACACTCACTCCTAACGGCAATTTAGAGTCTCCGATCAGCCCCAAGGTGCATGTCTTTGGACTCCGAAGTACCCGGTGAGAACCCACGCTAACACGGGCAGAACATGCAAACTCCACACAGATAGGCCACCATCTGAGCTGGGAATCGAACAAGCTTTCTGTGAGGCTACAGCGCTAACCACTGCGCCACTGTGCAACACGATTATAATCATGTGACTCCTGCTCAGAAACAATGTTTGCAACACTTCCGTGTCACATGCTCGACACGTGATCGAAGTTGCAGCTCTACCATCAGCCTACTTGTTTCCTGCTTTCACTCCAGCGTCCAATAAACTGGGTCTTCCTGTACGACCATTACAGGTTTGGAAGCAGCGCCACATATTAACCACACCTTCCAGTACTCACTTCACCTCCTCCTTCTTCATTCAGCCTTTCCATCTAGTTATCCATCTTAATATTCTCTTACAGCAGCTTGATTTATCCGTTTCTCCCTCATATGAACATGTTTTAAGCCTTTCTAGTCCCATAGTGTTGCTGACATCCTTCATCCCAAGTCTCCTATGTCATCATGGCGTCACATATGACCCAAACCTTCATTAAACTTCACTAAACTCACATTATTTCAACACGGTTCCTGCTCATTAAAGTACATTTAACATGAAACTTAACATAAATATGTTTTCACAAACTGAATTTTATTAGCCAGGCTGTTTGTGATGGAAACACAGCTGAGATGGGGAAAAACTTTTACAATAGATGGATTAAATGACTAATTCTGTATAAATAATGTGCTGATATGGATCAGGTCAGACAAGTCTGATCCTCAAATAAGCAATGTAACCGTTTCCACTTGTTTAGTTGTTCTGGATTAACAGAGTTTCCGGAGGATCTGAAAACCTGTCGCGCGGGCGGACTTCTCGCTCTGCTTTGCTGTTTTTTCTGGAAGTGTTTATTATTTCGCAGTCTTGCTGTGTATTCCACCGGTGAAATGAACAAGCCGTGACTCTGTCAAACACAAATACGAACATGTAAACTGCAGCTCACACGGCTACATCTGACTTCCTTTTGAACTCACGAACAAACATAAATACACACACGCTGGTGTGCGACTGTGGTGATCTGAACCACAGCTTAACCTCAGGTTTGCCTTGTTGCCATGGCAGCATAAATGTTACACCGTCATGTCTACTATGGGATGGAAGCGGGGTGAATTCAAGGTTAGACCACACATTTGTCTGCATGTGTGTGAGACTTGGGTGACCTTTTGCTGCTGCTGTTATGCTCATGTGTCTGTGTAGTCACACGCTGCTGCGCATCCTACGTGTTTTTTCTGAACGTGCGTGTGACAGGCTGCAGATTGCAGGTCCGCCGCTCGGCATGGGGACAAGTCACTGTATAAACACAAAGTAAACAAAGACGTCTGACTCTTGGCTGCCCTTCTGCACAGTCATTTTACAGTATAAGTGTGTCGTTCATCCAGCTTTGGTGGGAGGAAACAGCTGCAGACCGGAAGGATTCCCGCAACACTTCCAAAAGGAATAGTCTCACCTGCTGTAACATTTAAATGCAGTCACACAAAGTTGGTGCAGTTTTATGTGAAATCACAGAGGAAAATAAATAAATAAATAAGACAGTCAGCAACAACTCCCATCCTGGCCTGTTCAGTCTGCTGCCTTCAGGAAGATGGGACAGAAGTCTCACACAAACACACTAAATAACAGTTTTTATTCCTGGGCTGTCGGTGATCACATTTCCCTGTGAAGGTTTGAGGTGATTTAGGTAAAAATTTAGTTTCAGAACAATAGGTTATATAATTTAATCTCTTTTAAACTAAATTTTCATATATTTTAATGAGTCAAATGGAGACACTTTGTGTGTACCTTCCCTTTTTGTGCATTTAACAGACTTTAAACTGTTGATGAGATGATAAATACCAGTTGAAAACTCCCACACAGTTATTTTTTTGCACGCGACAGATTGACAGGTTCCTACAAAAACAGATATCTGTTTTCATCTATTAAATCTACCCAATGGAAGGATTTCTGATCATGTATTATGCAACTGGATTATGTAACTTGAAAATAAGCAGATTTTCATCTTCCTCAGCTGGTTACCAGTTGCAGACAGTTTTCAGTTAAAGAGGCTACATTATGGAAGAGTAAGAGTCCCAATGTAGAAAATTTAAAGAAATCTTTGGAGGGTCATTTGATTGCTGATTTATAACATATGTATTCCTGTATTTATATAAACAATACTTTGTTGTTTTTATTTCTTTTTTCATGGAGCTTTGATATAAGCCTGTTTTTCTTCTTTGCTTTCAACTGTATATTTTATCTGTGCGACATAAAAACAACTAAATTACTCGCATAAAAATTGTTTTCTATAAGTAATTTTATACAAAGTAAAGACAAATGTTAAAAACATGGAGGAGAAATAAAATTTCGCCTGTCCATTTTTGTTTAAAGCGACTTTAATGAGAAGAATTACTCCCTCTAACACATTCAACTGAATAACGCCTCATCTGTTCAAACACTAATTATATCAAAAAGCCTCGACAGCACATGCACAAGTCAACGCCATAGCGTGCATGAGGAGAACAAGCATGGAGGTGATTTGTTGAAAACATTATAACCTCACATATAACCACACAGCTAAATCGGCTGATCCTCCGATCATCAAGGCTGCTGCATTATAGCAGGATCATGTTGCAGATGATAACGAGCAACATCATTATTATTTTTTTTATTTCTAACATGTACAACACAAAAAAATAAACTGAAGAGGGAAAAAACTATTAAACATTATCGAGCAACAGCTAATGAAACGTTAGCTTGATGCTAATTTCGGCAGCAAAGTGGAGAAAGCTGCAACTTCATCTTTTTAAAGTCTTTCTCCCTCTTCTTCTACTTCGCTCTGGGAAAGACTAGCCTGCGCCGGTCACGCTGCCTTTCTGTGATGGTGACAACGGCTAAAGCGAGGCTGTTGCGTACGAATACTGCTACAAACTAAACTGATCTTCCCCTCCGATGCTCCCTGTACGCTCGCAATTCTCACTTGGTGTCATTTGTCCCTTACATGTGCCCGTATTTTCAGAATGGCAGCCTGTCATGCTGCTTACACACCAACTTTTCCATCATTTGTATAAACATTTATAAAAATTCTTCACTTATGAGAATGTGTCATATTATTAATGGAGATCATAATACACAAATGATAACACATATATAAATGCAGACATTGATTTTTGGCCAGCAAAAATCAAACAGAAAATGTAAAGCAAAGTCCATTTGAATTTCCTGCGTTGGTTTAGTAGCTACAGGTCGTAGCTACAGCTCGTGACCTTTAACCCTGCCTGTCTGCACACTAGTTTCCTCTGCAGCATCCTCACGCCTGTTTTGGCTTGAATTAGGTATAGATAATCATGTTCCTTTGCTGTTGTTGCTCTTCATGTCTCATCTGATTCTTTTTCCTTCACTTATTGAGAAATGTATGCATCTTTTGAACATATAAATAGCAAAGCTAACATCAGATGCTTCAAGGCCGAAATGCTGCACATATACTGTAACATTTACATATTTGTGTAACTATCTTGTGTGTAGTATTTTGAAATATGTTTACAATTACATTCATTTTCAGGATATTGTTACCTAACGTGTAAATCACACGAGTTTATCGAGATGAACTAAGCTAACTTAGCAGCAGTTTGGTTTTTATTAAGCTACTTTACCAAAATGAAAGTTACACGGTGGTTTTAAATGTATAATGCCATTTTGATTATAATTTTACTAACTAGTCATGTTCAGTGTTATGGATCTACCTGAAACCCCATTTCCCTCTCTTTTGGCTTCATAGTGATCCAATTCCAGTCTCGTGTAGCAGCTAAGATGGAAATTTCTAATCCTCAAGTGGCCTAAAGACATGAGAGACAAAGAGACACTAACAGAGACAGAAAGGCCATGACAGTCTGTGTTTATGTGTATACTTTAAGCTGGAGTAAGTGTGAGTATGCAGCTCTGTATGAAGTGTTTAAAGAAGACGGAGACTCTTCTTTTCCAGTGACATCAGTGCAGAGAAAGAGGCTGCTAAAATAACCCCAGAGAGCCTCTAAACTCCTGTGTTTGTGTTTGCTGGAATCCCTGCAGGTCAGCCAAAGGCTAGAGGAGCACTTGTCCTGGCGTCTTCTTTTCTTTACTTTCCTCAAAGATATTTTTGGATGCATGGAAAGATAAACACTGAAAAGAGGGCACTGATGAGATAACGCAACGATGTCAGCAACAAGTAGGACAGAAGGGAAACAAGGGAGAAGCATTACAAGATAGCGATATAGAGCAAACGGAACAGATGTGCCAAATGTGTGATTGATGGGGCCTGATATTGAGAGCCCATAGCCTCCAGTAACTGATTGGCTGTCTGATACTCTTCCAGTCACTGATTGGTTGTGATGGTGTCACAGTCCAACAGCAGAGTCGTCCAGCGGGCAGAGAGAAGACACGGAAGCAAGGAGGGACCGGGATGTTGCAGCATTTCAGGTCAGAGTTACATGAGCGCTCGCTGGGTTTGCAGATGTTTCAGCATCTTCAAAGCGGTGAGGACGAGTGAGATAGCTGTTGCTGACGTCAGTAGACCAAACTTCAGCAGAAGGGTGCTTGTGTCAAGCACCCAGACTGATGTCACCAAGACACAGAGGAAATATGACACATGTGCTGCTTCTTCACAGAGCTGATGTGCTGGAAGGGACGTTTCAAGACAAATCATACTGAAACCTTACTTTCCCTTTCTCATTTCTTTGAAACAGGACTTTCTTCTGAGACATTGCCATCGAGTAATTTTAGCTTTTCTGTTTCATGAGGCTGTTTAGAGCTTCTGATTAGAGCATTAAACTGACAGACTTTTACTTGGAAAGAAGCTGTGATTAAAAATCGAGGTTTCAGCTTTCAGGATAAGAGAAACAGCCGTTAAAGTTGTGTTTGACATGTCAGCCAGAGTAGAAATGCTTGATTACATTGAGCACAAAACAAAACAAAACCATTTTAGTCAGCATTGATTGGTATTGGCTGGATGTGGAGGCCTTTAAGGACATTCGCTCTGCAAAGTCCTCTAATGAGACTGGAGCTGCTACGAAAAGGGTCATCAGGGCTGCGTGTGAATCTGCGGAGAAAACCACGAGGTATCCACAGGTACGCAAGTCAGTGGGTGATTTGGGAGACTCAAACACCCTCTGACCCCAGGATTCATCACTGCACCCAACAGACGTGTCATAAATTAATTGAATTTAGAAAGATTATTTATTTATTTATTAGCTCTTTTTGTAGTTTTTTATTCTATTTAAGAAACGAGAAGAAAGACATAAAATAAAACAAGTGCTTTCAGAGAAACTGTTTAAATGGAGGCAGACAGAACATTTGATTAACAATAGCGCCACCTTACAGGCAGGCAAAGCTAATATGGAACTTTTTCATCGAGGAATATGTCATGTCTGGTGAAAACTCTTTACTATTCCCACCATGAAGCGTGGAAAAGGCAGCGTCCTGCTGTATGGATGTTATTCATCAACAAGGACCAGAAGCTATTCAGTTAATTCAACCCTAATCAGCTTTATAGAGCATTCATCCATTTAATTTCTATATCGCTTAATCCAATTCAGGGTTGTGGAGAAGCTGGAGTCTGTCCCAGCAATTAGCAGGCGAGACCAGCGAGACACCCTGGACAGGTGACCAGTCCATCGCAGGACCAACACAGAGAGATAAACAACCACTCATGCTCAAAACTCATCCTTAGAGAGATTTTAGAGATCAGTCTAACACGCATGTTTTGGATGGTGGGAGGAAGCCGGAGTATTCAGAGGGAACCCAGGCGCACACACAGAAAGGCCAAAGTTCAAACGTCCCAGCTTGAACCAGCAATCTGCTTACTGTGAGGCCGCGTTGCTAACCACTACACCACCAGTTTACCATCCAATTTAGAAGAAGGCCTATGCTGTCGGGCTATATCCCCGAACACCCCCAATCCTCAAATAGACACAATACAATAATATAAAGACACACATGTTCAGTCACAAAGCTCCACCTGGTGTTGAAACTTTGAGCCATCTAGTTAGGAAACCATAAATCCAAAAATGGTGAAATTCGATACAGGTTGTCTCCTTGGAGGTATACTGATTATCAACTTCCAATTGTGAAAACTGTTATCACTCGCACACAAAAGATATCCAGCGAAGGCAGTTGTGATGAAATTATTATATCTCAGACACTCCGCATTCAGGGATATAATGATAACTGCATGAATACAAGTCCATTTCTAAGAAATAACAGACTTTCTAAAGAAACCAAAGGACTGGATTGATTTTAGATTGTGGCTCAATAGCTTCTCCCAGCTCAGACGGTCAGATTTGAGGAAGTAATGCTAAATGTGAAGAGATCCCAGAAGAAAAATCTGTGTCAGTCTTTTTTAGATATTTGACATGGCGATGTGAGATTCACCTTTTAACTGGACATTCACTATAAGCACACTGCAAAAGCAACACTGAAGAAAACGTCAGAGTCAAAGCTCAAACCTCTGCTGGTTCTGCTGGATTACAGACAGTTTGAGCTATCTTCAATTTGATCCACAAAAACAATAAGTCTAATGTTCATGTTGTTTTTTCTTTTCCAACATCTTCACTCGTTTTAAAGTTGATGAATGCTAAAAAAAAACACCTTTTTGTACCTTAATGTTCCTCATAAAAAAATCAACACATGCCTGTAACCTTTGATCCCAGATGTTACTGGCATGGGTAACATGCACATGTGTAATACTGAACAGTAGATCCAGGTTTTGGATGATGCATGCAAACAGTGTCTATTTCAGGGACGTCCCTGCTTATTTATGCCACATTCTGCATGTAATGCAACAGAATGACTTTGTGTGAAAAAGTGCTAAACTGGTCTATCTGCTGTCCAGACCTGATTCCCATATAAAATATGTGCAGCATTATGCAAAACGTCCATGTACATCAAACAAGAATGCAGGCATTAAACAAAAATACGTGAATATTTGCAAAACAAAAACAAAAGTTATCATTTTAAAATTAAACATCTTGTGTTCGTAGAATAAAAAGGAATTTGCAAATCTGTTTTTAATTTTAGTCTTACACAATGTCCCAACCAAATGAGGAAAAGAAACATTTGAACAAATACTGAAGAGATTTCAAAGTAATAAAACCAAATAATTCACTTTTAACGCAACATGTTGTCCCAATATTGTGCCAAAAGCGAGCGAAACACGTTTGGCTAAATTAGATCAGTTTATGTATCTGTACATATAAAATATTTAACAGCAGAAAGCAGCATAAGTCTGACTTTATTAGAAAATTAGAGGAGTTATTTAGGGATCAGATAAAATCCGTTGTGATCATTGCCAGACAATTCAGAGACATGCTGTAATGACAGAACACAGGCATATTTTCTACTATCATCCCTTTAAAGCTCAAGCCAAACTGGCAAATGCGCTCACCTTGGCAAAGCGAAGCAAACAGAATCCCAGAAATGTTGTTTTGAGGGGACAAACTTGGGGTAAATGGTAAGTAGCTAAGACCTGGTCAGGACTGGTTTGGCCCTGCAGTGGAATCCGTGCTGCTGGGGAACATCCAGAGACGCAGTGGGATGCTGGTTCAATCCGAGATGAAACTGCTGGCAGGAAACGGGACGACTATAAAACACAGATATGAAGATGTTTCCATGTCTCTGATGGTTAGTCCATCTGAGACGGAGATCAGGCAAAGGTTAGAGCGACAAATGAGCTTGAAGCTAAAAAGAATGTCATCGTAACGATTTGTCTCCTACTGGTTTTACTGTGGTTTGAATTGTTATTATTTATTTCATTTAAAAAAATACAAATTTAACATACTGATACTTTAATGCATTTGAAAGTTTACACCACTGGCTGCAGTTGAAAGGAAAATATTGGCAGGCTTATAGACAGCAAGGAAAAACTAATGATTTGTCCATCTGCATAAAGAGGACATTGAAAGGTCACGGCTGGCTCGCTCTGTTCTGCCTCATTGTGCTCTGTCTGCTTTATTCTAAAGGAGTTAAAAAGACCTGATCCATGAAGGTACAGTTTCAGCTGATAAAGGCTAAACATGACAGTACGAAGTATTTGTCACATCATCTGCTCCTCTGTTGAGTTAATGCAGAGCTAATTTTATATATAGATTACTTTCCATGTCTGGATCTGGACTGTCGATTCTGATTATTCCTTTTAAATGCCAATTAAAGTGTGTAATCCATTAAAACAGAAGGACACACCTCTGATCATGTGTTAGAAAGCCTGTAGAACATCACAAAGGTGGAAAACAACAAAAAACTCTGCAAACTAATAAAAATCTGCGCTTATCTGAGATTTCATGGAGGGGGCAGGGGTCTAAACGAGAGACCCAGACTTCACTCTTCCTGGTTACTTCTTCAAGCTCTCCTGGGGGAATCCCAAAGCATTCCCCTGTCCAGCTCAGTGTGTTCTTGGTCTTATCTTGATAAGATGTGCCTGAAAAAACCTCAACCGGCTGGATGACCAGGCTTCTTGGCTTTCCACTGAGAGAAAGTGCGGCCACTCTGCAGAGGAAATCTACAGCTCATACCTATAGATAATGGTAGGAAGATCAGCTGGTAGGCTCTGCTCTTTCATCGTTGTAGAATCTGCATCACTACCGATACTGCAACAATATGCCTGTTGTCCTCCTGCTCCATTCCTCCTTCACTCATGAAGAAGACTCCACCTGACGGATGATCTCCTTCATGATCTGAAGAGGAGATTTCACCTTTTTTCCAGCTGAGGATCATGGCGTCAAAGTAGGAGCAATGAGTTATAGCACGACCAGTCACACGAGGAGGTTGTTTTCATAAAACGGTACAGTGTATCACTCGAAAAGTCAGACTCTGAAAGAGATTATCAATAAAAAAAATACAGGTTTTAGTAGTAGTTGGGACGGTGTGAAGGATGCTGCGTGTCACTGAGCGTTACTGGTTTTAAGCAGTTGAGAAGAGAGCATAAAAAACATGGCTTCCACAAAACCACTACTTTGATTTCACAGCTTCGGAAATCTGAAATTTGCTTATTTTATAACGCTTGTACCTTCTTCTTTAAATGATTTATTTTAAACAGATGGTTGTACCAAGGCCATCATGAAAAGAGACCTTGTGGTACTATTTACATATTCCTTTTAGATATGCTGGAAATGAGCTTTTTTGCTATCCTCTAAAAAAAAGTAATTCATGTGCATTGTCAAAGAAAATAAAAATGAAAAAAACCTGAGGAGTGAACTCTGCCCAACAAAAAAGTCACTTGGGAACAACATGAATTAATAAGACCCAGATGATGCCAAATATATTTTGTTGTAGTGACCTCAACAGTGTCAGGTGCTCAAAAAAAACATTTTTAATTAATAGAAAAAAAATTTATCGGTACGTCCTCAAGCAAAAATAGAAAAAAAAAAAAATCTCTGCAGATTGTTACAGAATAGATTAACTTCAGAGCCTCTAAGCTGCGTTCTCCCAAAACTGTACGACACCAAAATACAGAGAGAATATTTCAGATTGCTCTCTTTGTTAGTCACCATATCTTGAAGGACATTTGCAATGACAGTAAAGCTGAAATGTCACAAAAATACGAAACATCATAATGATCATGTCCAGCAGATGTGGCTCTGACTGTATTTCTGCACTGTGGCCCAAAAACTGTTGACTACCCAAATCTGGACTCACAACAGTGTGCCCATATAAAATCAGATTTTAAAACCATCCCATGGATGAATGCCAGGTGAAAATACAACTTTTAATGAGCCCTTTAGTATGGAGGTCTAAACCTGACCGGGTCTCATTTCTCTAGTTTGGCCGCAACAAGCTGAAATACCAGCCAGATACAAGCACAGTTTATAAACATGCATTTAAAATGACTCCCGCATGGCTAATCTGAAAGCTTAACGTAAGCTAGGACTCACTGAGAGCCAAGAGATGGAACAGTGTGAAGTGACGTTTGCAGACAGAGACGGCTGTTAAAAAACTCTGTTTACTGTCAGACAAGAAAATATTACCAGAAGCTAACCAGTAATGCTAAAGTTACAACTGCACCTTACAGTAACCATTATCAACTTTTAATGGGCATATTGGATGATATTTATCCCAATGATAAACATGAACATGTATATCTATTCTAAGTAATTACATTTCACACATTTTATAGTTTAAAACTCATCTAATGCTTGTTAACAGTCATGTTGTTGTCAAAACTGTTATAAAAGCGTATACTTCTGTTTCTCTCAGTAACTTCGTCCGAACCTACCATCCCACTGAACAAGACCGTCACAATCCAGGTGATTTGTGTTCCCGTGATTATGCTATCAGACTGAGGACATTTCTCCGGGCCTTCAAGTATCTTTTAAAAACACATCTCTCCCAAAGATACCTCCACTCCCTTTGCGATGAATCGTGCAGTGTGAAAGCATAGGTGGTAAAGGGAGCTAGAGTGTGTGCCAGTGTGAGCTTTCAGGCTATTTACTGCACTTTAAAGGTATTTCAGTACTTCCAATCTCAATAGAGGTAGACCTTGTACAGGACTACGCACCTCCCTTGCTTATTGAGGTTATAATATCCCGAAAGTGAATATCCGTCGTGTGAGCGTGATAACTCGAACAATTTTCAAAATTGGAATTTGATACTCGTTGTACCTGTTTAGTTCCAAAAGGGGACAATCTGCATTGAATTTCAGCATTTTGAGATTTATAGTTTCCTCACCAGGTGGTGATTTATGCACGAAGAATCATATTTTTGGCTATATATCTGGAACTATTTCTCTTATTGACCTCAAATCAAGTGAAAATAAAGGTCATGACCTCAGGATGCATCCTGTCTTGATGTCAAACCAGGCTGGTTCAAAGTTTTAACATCAGGTGGAGTTTTGTGACTGAACATGTGCGTCTTTATTGTATTGTGTCTATTTGAGGATTGGGGTAGTTCATGGATAATATACC
This sequence comes from Pseudomugil tenellus, assembly GCA_037177515.1. Classification (NCBI taxonomy): domain Eukaryota; kingdom Metazoa; phylum Chordata; class Actinopteri; order Atheriniformes; family Pseudomugilidae; genus Pseudomugil; species Pseudomugil tenellus. The sequence goes on along the minus strand of JBAMHX010000006.1, from coordinate 3,266,590 downwards.
CCTAGCCCTCATCTACCATTATTTCCAAATGTTCTTATTTACTAATTTATTTATTTATTATTCACTAACTCTTCACACTAAATCTCTTTCTCACATGACAATCATCCCTTTTGCTTCTAAATCATTTTGACTTTCATCCCACATAGAAATTTCTCCCGTCAGTGAAGTGATGAGGCAGCTCTCCTGCTATGGTTACAGCCACAGATATAAACACGCTACTTCAGCAGCAGCGATACCATTTTTTACATCCAGACTCAAACACAGCAAATTAAACGCAATCCGTTAAAACAAAGCGCCCCTCTGTGATACGTTTCTGACAAACACTTTGTCGAGAATAATTTTCCATTACTCCGTCTCCCTTTTTTCCACATCCCTCTCGTTCTGGTTCAAACACAAAACATGCACATCTTTGCTGCAGACACATACGGACGACTGCCTCACAACACCTGAACACAATGAATTGAATTTTATACACAATGAACTCGTGTACCCTCATGTAATGTCTCTCTCTCACACACCCACATCTGGCTGTCTTCCTTTAGTTGTGGCAGAGGTAAACCAGCGACTTTTGGACAACATCAGAATCACTGAGTTCAAGGAAAACACACACACACACAGAGAAAAAGCCATGGTCCAATCCCATGACAGCATAAGTGCATACACACCCATGGTGGAACATTGACAAACAACATGATTATAATGATGATGAGGTCTTTGTTCATGAACTCTGCAGGACCTGCTCCTGGCTACTGTTGCTTTATCACACACACAAACCCACATAAACTGGGACAAAAGGGTTCCACTTTCAAACACACACTTTCCTGTTCACATTTGAAACCGCATGCACACATTTACACACGTGGCTGGTCGTCTCCGTTTGGCTGAGGTGACTTTTGGCCGGGATCTCAATCACCGAGCTCAATGAAAACACACATGTACCATTTCTGTTCAGTGCTCGCCAAGGATGCTGCGTGCTTTTGGTCAACTTCGCTATTCATAGAGAACCACAAATTTATCACTCAGCACTCGATGTGTGTGTCTGCATACGTGTGCGAGAAGACGAAGAGAGATGTGCGTCTAAGAAAGCTTTATTTTACAGAGAAGGGACCGGACAGGAGCGATGTATGCCTGTGTGTGTTTGTGTTCACCATTTTCAGCCTGTAATCATGATGTCAACCTAACCATCTGAGCTATGACAAATGCCCCATTCTGACAATCAGAGCAGAGATGCACATTCCTATGGGACCCTGAATGTATCACAGTGGCCATACAGCTCGGGCTGAAAATGGCAGCTGCATATGAACACACATACACACTAATCCCTGTGGTTTTGAGATATCCTTTGGCCTTGACTCAAATGGTGAACTGTAACTGACCTGTAGCTTTGACTGAACAACAAAAATGAAGAACTTCAAACTATGAAACTATAGTAAATACCTAAAACTAATATTTTTACTCTTGATAATGAATCTTTTCCTGATAAAAGTAACTTATGATCCATGAACAAATATAGTCAAAGAAATGTTGGCGCCATCATTTGTAGGTCTGTTGCATCTCATACCTTGCAGTTCGTTGTCCCCATTCACTCTTTTTTCTTGTTCAACAGCACCAACTATTTATGTCAGGGAATTTAACCTTTTCTATTTAATTGACTGCATGAAAAGCAGAACCACTGCATTGCAGAACCCCCTTTTTTTTTATAAAGGTTAATACAGCATCTGTCTTGCATCCTGTCTCTTCTCTGAGCTCTCGTGTCTAAAAAAGTCAAAGTTCGACTCTTCTCTTATCTCATACTCTTTTACTTTCTCTGTTTGCTTTCTTCCAATGATGTTATCTTGTCTTTTTTTTTTCTTTTCTTACTGGATCAGCCACAGTGCACGTTTAACTGTCCCATCTTATGCAAAATGAACTTTTAACCTTCTATTGGTGTTAATTATACCTTAAAACGACCCCTGAAGTAGTTTTATTTTGTAGCTTTATTCATTTGAAAAGAAGGGTGCGTCATCGGCTTTGCCTGACCCCACCGCTATGACGGGGCACCCTACCTAAAAACTTTAGAGCGCCACCTAAACTACATCACGGGTAGGCAGGGGATATGCCCTCTGTCTGAGGCTACTTCACGGGTTGGGCAGGGAAATAAGAGGGCCTCTTTGGCTGCTCAGTGCGGGTGGGGCAAATGAGCGAGATGAGCTGGGAGCAAGCCAAAGTAAGCCTTTCAGAGTTTCAGGTAGACCTCACAGGAAGAACTGATTGGTATGGCAAAACCATAGTTTGGTGCATGTTGAAAAATGCATATTATTATCATAAATATGCAAAGGAGAGAAAGTGAAACAGAAAATGTAGAAAAGATATGGGACCTTTTAAAAAGCCAGTAAGTTTATATCCAGTTTCTGTTATGTTCTACTCCAGCCTCAAGACGCTCTAAGAATGTACTTAATTGAACTCAGTATCCCATCAACACTGGTGCAATATCATGGATTCAGACATGAGCCACTCATTTGTTGACATATTTTAGCTGTAAGTATCCAGCAAACTTTACTGGTAACCATGACAGTCAAGATGAAATTTATAGAAAAGTACTAATGAACTAGAAACTCCACCTGTTAGGGTTTTGGGTTAGCTTGCGTTGGTTTCCTGTTTTATTTTGTAGTTTTTCCTGTTTTGCCCATTGCTTTCTGTTCAGCTTCCTGTATTTGTTCATTATTTCACCTGGGTTGATTTTGGTAATTGTTTTCACCTGTCCTTCGTTTGTATCCTATGTATTTAAGTCACTTGGTGCGTCTGTTTGGTGGCGGGATCATTAAGTAAATTCGTTAGTCTGTCAGTCACAGTTTCAGTGTTTCAGTGTAATTCAATAAACCTAGTTAACCTGCATCCTGGCTGCCTCCTGCTTCTCCTACTCACCTGCGTTTGGGTCCACCACCTACCCGCTTTCTAACACCACCATTAGAGGCGGCGGCTGGAAGTATATCCCTTAACACTCCTAATCCTCAAATGCATATACAAATATAGAGACGTTCATGTATAACGTCATTATGTGACACATCTGCAGGTCATGACCTTTCATTTGCATTTGATTTGATGTCAATTCAATGAATTGTTTCAGAGATATAGCCAAAACAGTTTCTGGGTTTGAGCACCCCCTTGAAACTCCATTTGGGGATATAAATATCAATAAAGTCTATAAAGAGTTGTATTTGAAGCATAATTGTTTTCTTAGTTTCCTTTGTGCTGTCAAGTTTGTAAGGTTAATAGACTTTGTTAGTTCATATGGGTGTATTGTGAATTTAAAGGTAAATTTGTGATGAAGTTAGCCAAAATGCATCTACATAAATACTGTTACTGGGCTTCTTCTGCTGGGTGACTAGGTCATGGGTGTCCAGCTCCAGTCCTAAATCCTGCAGATTTTCCAAGTATCACTGTTCCGACACCTGAATCAAATCAGCCAGTCATTGTGCTGAACTTAATTGGCCGCTGAATCCAATCCAGACGCATTGAATCAGGGATATATTGAATATCTGCAGGAAAGCGACCCTTGAGGACCAACTTTGGACACCCCTATACTAGATAGGGAAGTAGTTGTGTGCAGCTGTGAAAAGCACACCAACAGAGGTAATTATTTAACAGGCAAAGGTTCCAGAAAACAGTGTCACCATGTTTGTTGCTTTAGAAGTGAATATTAAGTCAAAATAATGTCTTCAATTCCCATCTTGTGTACTGGGTAATAATAAACAAGGGGTGGCTGCAATCCTGCAATTGCGGCTCTTGAGGGTCGGAGTTGGCCACCTCTGCCCTAAACTACCAGCATGCTTAACAGGAGTAGGATTTGGAAAGATTACAGTAGTTAAAATTAGATTATATTAATTTTAATAGAAACAAAGATTTAGTGGAGATTTAGTGTGAGGACGATCTTACCAGAGCGATAACCTCCATTGTATATCTTCGGACACAATTTGTTGTTGTGGGAGTTGGTCTGGCTACACAACGTTATACGTCTTTGTGCAGTAATGGATTATGCCTTTGGCTAATTTAACCTCCCACCAATATTAGACTGTACTCGATTAAATCCAACATAAAAAATAAGGAAAAATATCTGCTTTGAAGTCTTAAAGTTCATGTTCCAATTTGGTTTTGGCTTCTTTGAAGGAGACCCTGCTTCTCCAATACGACTCAGTGAGACTTTCTGAGGTTAGAAATACGATATTTAATGATATTAGCATATTACTTCCACCATCTTTTTGATTATGTTAAGACCAGACTGTGTTATCGCCATTCTACACCGAAAAGATACAATAAAGACCTTTAAGTTCTAGTTGGTTCAGTCAAAGATTTTTCGTGTCATTTCTTTTTGGGAGTGTGAAGATGAGCAGAACACCAGAGAAAAGCAGAACAAGTGACAGAGAGAAGCAAAATAAAATGTGGAAGGAAAAGAGAAAGACATGCTCAAGCTAATGCAAGGAAACTCGACACCTGTGGCTTTTGGGCTTTTCTAATCAAGTTTCTCGGTCATGAGCTGAATTCCCTCGATGCCTATAAAACCCTGTTCGCCCTCCACATGTCCAAAACGGTGCTCAGCAGTTACAATTCAGTTGCCAGGTTGTTATTAGCAACATGATATCAGAACTGAAGCCATTTATTCTGTATATTTCTCTACAAGAATGTTTACTAGCTGAATTAGAAAGTAAACTGTTCGCTTCAATAAGGTTTTGGATGCACTTCATTGGGCACAAAGGTATTTGGAAATGTGAGCTTTTCCACTCAAACAAATGAATGATGGAGCCTGGACGGATGACAAGAGGAGCTATCAGGTGACAGCAGAAATGTATTTGGCATCGCTCATGTCTGAGCACGCTTCAGTAGTTCTGAAAAGCTGAGTATTATATGATAATTGCTTTTTTTATGGTTAAAGTGAAATCACAAACATATGATATGAATAAAACAATGAAGAGGAGTTACTCTGGGGATATACAATATGATTACTGGACTGATTTACACCACGTTTATCTCAGAGATTAGGAGATCCTGATTAAAATTAGATGTTGATTAAAAAAGGCTTTTCGTTGCCTTCTCCGACAATAAGTATGTAAATGAGATGAAACCCACCTCACAGCTCATCCTAATCTTCTTACTCACATCTGCTTTTTATTTTATTGTTGAAATTTAACAAATCAGTCTCATTGCACTATGAAAAGAGGACAAAAAGAAAAATCAAGAATCAAATTTGAGAAGTTTTTAATTTTATTTAAAAGCCAAACTCTAATTTAAACTTGTGAGTCAACAAAGTCGCCACTTTTGATTATTATTTTCACAAAACAAAATTATATGGGCGTTTAATATTGACTTTTATTCCGTTTTTACAGATATCCAATAAACAGATGTTTTCCAAATGTGTTTTGCTGCTATTTGATATATTTTATAGCACTATATACATTTTAGGATACAAGCTAATGTCAAAAAGGCTTTATAAACAAACTGATTTGATTTGAACTCTTAATTTACGATACCACAATATTTGACTCACCCTCTCAGGACAACATTTTTTTTAAAAAAAATTACAAAATAACTTGAGGAAAATAAGGCAAAAACTTCACTTTGCAGCAAAAGTGACATCTGGATACATTTTGAAACTATTGCCAAACAAGTAGACTAGTCCACGTACAAGTTTCTAATGTTGCAAGTGATGCCGTGGTTTGATGATGTCACACCCACCAGAATCTTCGGAAGATGTATCGAACAAACAAACTTATCTGGAAAACTATACATAGCATCTCGTATATTTTGTCATTCGGCATTAGAGAAGAATTTGTTAAAGACTTTGATATATAATATGTGTAAAAATGGTCACTAAAGAAAGTAAAAACAGACACCGATAATTCCCGATGTTGGCAGATAATATCGGTAATATCTGATTTTGGGCAACTCCACAAAAATGTATTACCTTCAAATTTCTTAGTTTTGCCATTCAGTTTGTTTTTAAAGAAGTTTTTTATTTATATTGTGATCCTGATCATTAATTTTGCAATTTAAAGCAAAAACTAACAGAATTGGTGTCAGTGATACTTGTCCTTGATTTACTTGTTATCAAATCGATTTCTCACAATTCTTACAATTCTAAGACGCTTTAATCCTATTTAAGAGGTTTATTTAAATTCAGGTGTTGCCATTACTGGTTATTATTGCGATATTTAGGTTTCTGCATCAATCTAGTAATGGGAACACAGTCAATCAACATCACAGAAAGTGTTTGTCAGGTTTAATGTAAAACATACACAAGCAGATTACTGGTGTATAAGCGGATTTACACTCTCATGCTAACTGGTTGATTTCAGACACCTAAACCAGCTGGTGAGGTACTTTATGAGGGTTATTATCCATAAAGCAGCTTGTCGCTGCTGCTAACATCTTTCTATCTGTTTATTTATGTTACCAAGAAACAAATACCATCATATTCGCAAAAGACAGCTGGGAGGAGTGGTAGCTTAGTGGTTACAGTGGTTAGCTTAGGTATGGGCCTTCACCCGTGTGCCAGCTGGTCTGAGCACCTGGGGAAAGCCATTAATCACACAGATGCTTCATGAACACTGCTAGTTCACTGTTCTTTAATAAAACATAGAGATGAATAAAAAGCAGAGTCAAATTTCCCTTTCAGAAATAATAAAGGAACAATGATAAATATTAACATTAACAGCTCAAACTGTTTGAATTAAATCATTTTATTTGGTGCTTTTTTAATTATTTACTATAAAAGCAGATGGTTAACAGCAAGTCCTAAAGGTTCTCATGACCTGCCTTTGGTTTGTGTAATAAAAAATGAAAAATGAGAGCTTTTTTTAAAATTTAATTTAGAATAAGAATTATCCAGGAGATCCTAGGGTCTAAGACATAACACCCGAACAGAGATTTTAGTGTGTACGGTCTCTGATCATAATGACTGGAGGCTCCTTTTCCAGGAACAGATGCCCACAAACACACACTGAGAAGGAATAGTAGTATATTTAGTTACTAATTACCGGGACAGTAGAAAGATGTATGTGAATGAGAGGGTAGAGGATGGAGTTAAAACAAAGACAGATGTATATCATATTCTAAGGCAACATGAGGCTCATGTAAACCTAAAGTCAAACAAAATAATAATTTTCTTTTTTTATGGGAGGTTTCTTTTTTTAACATAAAAAACCCATTAACTTGGATCTGAAACTGCAACGGCACATTGGCGGCTTTACTTTATTCTCCACTAGAACACAGGATCTGATTCAGATGTTTAGGGTGAATTCCTGTGTAAAGTCCAGCTCATATACCAGAGAAAAGGAGAAGAGCTGGATGGCTGAAAGCCTGTGACAAATGCAGGATTATCCACAACCACTTCCTGTTACAGAGTTAAACAAACTGGACCTCCTGAGCTGACACACTTCAGACTAAATTCAGTAATCACAGTTATTACCCCTGATTAGCAACTCAAGTTGAAAAATGTGAGTGATTTCTGTAGTTTCTTTCAGGGAAAACCACTTGAAAATGTGCATTTATGTGAATTTGCATCCTGCATTGGACAGTTTGTAACAAACCTTTCATCACATCTGAAACCAATTTAAACTCTGTTGCTCTTTAAGTTATTATAATATAAAGCTTTTTGTGTTGCCTTGTGCATGAAAAGGGCTTTAGAAGCAAAATTTAGATTTGATGTAATGGACTATGTGCACAATATGGTGCCAGATTACGTTCTCACGCTGGGTGAGTACTTCCGGTTTACTCATTATTTCATTGATTTGTTCGCTCATTTAACTTTCTCCACAAAATATTCTCTAAAATATATTCATGTTATTGTCGAGGTGTACAACACCAATAAAACAAAACGTTCACACGCTTTAATGTTTAATTTATATACTTCATCTTAAGTGTTTGCCCAGCCAATTGATAATCTTGATGAGCGAGCACTGAACATGATGCTGTTTTGCATAAATAAAATATAAAAACGTACACATTCACTATCGGCAATTTTCTCCCACACTGCATGTCTCTTCTTTATTATTTTCCAGAAAACGTTCATAATCACCACGATGGAGTTTTAGGGCCATGCTGACAACAAAAAATGTGAAGGATTAATTTTCTTTTCGGATCAGGACATTCGCTTCATTTGATCATGGCCAAAAATAATTTTGTTAGTTTCTTCTCATTGCTCCTAAAAGACACAATCATATTTCATCACCCATCTACATTATTTTTCTTATCATTAACAATACTATGTCCTGATCCGAACCACACAGGCGCTCTGATCCAAAGTGCTGCTGCAGCTGCAGCGTCTCCGCCTGTCTTGCAGCTCTGATGTAAGGCCTCCTTCTCATCCGGCAGCTCAGACACTCTTACCTTTGTTTCTGGAACCACACAGTAGTCATGGTCCACTGACAATACTTCCATTTTCATCTCCACTTCAGAACCGGAATCTGGGACGGGAATCTCGGGCTGGGAGCGCCGTTCCCAAACACCGGGTCTGGGTGCAGGTATTGATACCCATTCCAGCTGAAGAGAACGGGTATTGCTTCCCTTCTGTAGCCGTTTCAGTCCCGCCGCCGTCACGTTTAGATCTGTGGCATTGAAATGCCGACAACTTCCCCGGGTGTTTTTAGTTCAGGGTGAAGTTGTTCCTCCGGATCTTCCTCAGACACTCAGCTCAGATGATCGGATAAACAGGGAATTAATGAAAACTTATCTTGTTGAAACGTGAAGAATGTGTACAAAAGGCACACAACAATGGACAGCTGACGTTCTAACTCCTTGAAAAGTGTGTCGCCTTTGTTGGACTTTTACCATACTCATTGTGGACAAAGTTAAATGAGCGAACAAATCAATGAAAGAATGAGTAAACCGGAAGTACTCGCCCACACACTCAGCGTCAGAACTTAAAACGGCGCCACATTTTCCATGTAGTCCGTTGAGATTATTTTTAATACATTTTTAAACAGTCACAGTTTAGAATTTTTTTCCTTTTGGACACAACTTTCTTCTACGGATACAGTACTGTGTGTTAAGTACTTTTATGTTTACACATGGACATCCAGGTCATTTGCCACCACATGAAACAGTAGATGTGAATATGGAGTTGTTAGAAACACAGGAACCGGGCTAAAAACACCCAATTAGCAGCCATGTTGCTAAAAATGCAACGACTTTAACTATAAAGCTACAATATCAAACACACACATCCTTCTACATTTATCAGCGGTTCACATTCATTTTATGGGTCCGATTCGGGTTACAACATGTACATTTGCATGTTTTGTGTTGACATTATTGACTGAGTAACTTTGGTTTGCTTACTTGTCCTGCTGCTGTTTCTGTGATTAAACAGTTGAAGTGCACCTTCCTGTAAACTACTCCCAGCAGTTTGGCCAATCAGAAGCATGCATTCTGTTACTGTGTGTTTCTAGCAGAGACCTACAGCGAGGTTCAATGTGATGGAAATAAAGGAGTTTAGGAACTTCCGGACTCACAAAAAATGTTTAGCCTGAATAACTATTAGAAAACACAGTGAGCTGAAAGATTACTTTTATGAAAAATATTTCTTTGCCCCCCACTTTTGAAATCAAAACTACGCCCTTGTGTGTACAGTACTGTGCCAAAGCCTTAGACAAAGAGACAGACAAAAGCACAAAAAATAAGGAAACTTCTGTTTAGTTGATCATTTCTCCCCTTTATTACCAATAAGTGTTGAATTATACATCATTGGAAAGTCTCATTAGTACAGATGTTTTTAAAGCTATTTAATGAATAACAATTTTATCCAACTCATTTCCAACACCAATATCAACCAATAAAAACAACATAACTTCTCAAATGTTTTTGCATCATCTCTAAAAATGCTTATTTCTGCTACAAAGTTGTTGTTTTTTCTTCTTAAAATGGGAGTTTTAGGCCCCAGGTGAATGAGAGGGGAACTGGAAATATTTTGTACTCCTTCATCAGCTTCGCTTTTACTTGATGGAGGTTGCCGTTTGTTTCTGAAACATTTTGTTTAGCAAGCTAAATCAGTGCTAGCTTAGCTCGCTAATAGGATAATCTTAATGGAAACAATAGCTTGTTTTCTTAAACATAGTATGCTAATTTTTTATGCTTTAAGATATTTTTTTAGCTAAATTAACCTCATAAATGACATTTTTCTAATTTGGTACTTAAATAAGCCACAAAGGCTGATGAGGGTGCTTGCTGTCATGCTTAATTGCTCTCTACACAGATATCTCTGTAATTAATGCTTCTGCATCATATTTTACTTTGTGCTGTTCACTTAAAAAGCATTATTGACAACTTATTTAACTGAAGTCTTTAAATGTTGCTCTTAAGATGATTTTATGTGTTTTGAATCTGTTGTATTGTTTTATTGTTTGTATTTTATGTGTTGAACACTATAGTATTACTTCTTGACCAAGTCTAAAAGCACTTATTGGTTTAATGAAAGTTAAGAAAAATAACAGGAAAAAATGGGAAAGACTGTAAATTGAGTGCAATTTTTAAAAGTCTATATTGTGCATTTTGATATTCAGGCAGGATCGAAGGGAAAACGAGAAAAATTGGCGTCGTCCTAAAGCAGAGAGATGAGCGACAGCTGCAAAACATATCAGTACATTTTTGGCCCAAATACAGTTGTTTTTTCCTCAGTTTTTATGCTTTCAACTATCAAAATTGTCTTTTTTTCTCATTTTCCTTTTCCTTACTGTTGTCTCTTATTTGTTGATCTCTGTAATTTGTTTGTGATCTGATTTACTGTGAGCTTCTTTAGTGTTTGTATGTGCTGCAAAAAAGTAATAAAAATAGAGCAAGCATAAGTTATGCTAACAGGATTACTCGACCGCCCTGTTTCATTTGATTGCAGAGTGAAGACAGGCCTAGTGTACATAAATGTGTGTGTATGTGTGCAGTATGTCTTTTTAGGTGACCTCAATTCCAGTAAGTGCAGATCAGAACTGGCTTCATACACTGATTTACTATCCTTCATCCACACGCACACAGAAAAACACGGGAGGACACCACCAATCATATTTGGATAACGCTTCCATATCTTTGACCCATTCACTTATTTTAGACGAGATTTCATCCAAGGAAAGGTTTCTGTGTTTAAGGCCTTGTCTCTCTCACCCTCGCACAGAAAGACAAATCGGCCATATGGTCCAAAAGAAGATGAGAAATGTATCCTCTCGTTGCTGCCAAACACTCAAAGTCATGCAAACATACTAGTCAGATACTCTTCCTTTGTGCTGTGGTTGGGATTCTCAAATTAGCTGGTCAGCAGTTGGTTGTATCCGGGAGGGAGGTTGTCAGTAGGATTCCCGTAAGTGTAGCAATTTGGTTTTTTTCTCTTTTCCCTTTTTTTCTTCGAAAACCATCTACATTCTTCAAATAACCATGACTCTTGAAATTCTTTTCTCTCCTTGTTTCGGTCTCATTGTGTCTCCACTTTCTGTTTGAACATTTATCGCGTGTTTTGTTTTCCATGTTGCGCTCTATTTTTTACCCCATCAGTTTTTTATCCAAGCGCCTAAAAGGATTTTAGACCATATTTATAATTAGGTACCCACAGATTGTAGTGTCAGTCAAGCAATTCTTGGAAACAGTGGAGTTCTGAGGAAGGAATGGTTCTGGAGTCCATCATAGCCGACTGATTTGATCAATGAAAGATGAGCTCGTCTTTGTTTTGTTGAAGTTAGTCCATTTGTTGTTCTGTTTATGATTACAAGCCCTTTGACAGCACTGATGTTCAAATGATTTTCTTTTTTTTTCTTGTCCCCTGACTTTTCCCAAACGTCGTTATTCTCACACACACACACACACACACACACACACACACACACACACACACACACACACACACACACACACATATATATGTCAATATAAAATTAGGGCTTAATTCTAATTAATTGAAATGTTAAAAAAATCAACACATTTTATTGCAGGAAGTCTGCAGGTTTACTATATCCTCCTCAGTGGATTACACAGATTCACACAGTAGTCATCACTACTAACTTTGCAACATTTAAGCAATATTTAGCAATACTTCAGATCTTATCAGTGAGTTTATTTTAAGAACAAATTACCATCTGGCTGCTGAGATGATCACCTTTGCTCCATGACCAGACTGAAGCCACTGGGACATCCCTCCTTTGTTTACTGTAAGATATTAATGATTGTTGAGTAGTGCGGATAAAAACATTTCAAAAGTAAAAAAAAAAAAAAAAAAATGAATGTTACATGTTATATCTGAAACTATCTGAAATGACTTTTTAACTTTCAGTCTTTTCAGTTTTTTAGTATTTTAAAATCAAATACAATTTTCGAGACAGTTTGAGTTTAAAATATCAATCTTTATGTGTATTACTTATTAATTTAAATAATCCCTAAAATCCATAAAAAAATGGGAGCAAATTTTGTGATATGATTGAAATGCAATTAATTTAATGTAATATATAATACATATGATAGATTTAATACAGGTCGTATGGTTTTCAATTCTAGTAAATGCATTCAAATAACATATTTCAGTTTTGATAACTGTGTTTTGTCAAAGTCTCAATATTATTTATACCTTTCAAAACTTTAAAATTAAATAAATTAAATGAGTTAATTACTGAGTAAAATCATTCTTCCAGCACCTTTATTTACCTAAATATTCTCTGGCACTGTGAGATGTCTGTGTTTGGAGTAATTTTTCTCACTACTCATCTCACTACTATCAACACCATCACCAGTGTTTGTATCCATATTATCTATATTTGGATTTATATGCATACCACAACCTGGCAGAGCAATACTCTTCTGCTTCTTCTTAAATAAAGTGAACCATGTGATCACTGGTATGAAATCAAAACAGAAAGAGTTTCAAGTTCCCACAAAGGCAGCGTGAATTTGAGTGGAGATGTAGATGAGGATGATGGGGATGAAGAAGAGCAGGGTGCATATTTGCACTCTGAGCTGAGAGTATATTGTAGAAATCAACGACAAATCAAAACTTTGAACATTTTTCTTTACACGGCAAGAAAACCACACATACCAGGAGATCAACCTCCATGAAAGTGATCGTGTAGGGTACCGTGATGGGTCGGTTTGAAACCTCCGTCTTCTGTCAGGACTGCGAAACAGCAAAACTGGAAGAGACAATGTCAATGTGGCAACAAGTTCCAAGCACAACAACTACAAGGTCGATACAGTCAGAAGCGATAGCTAGGGGTGTATCCCTGAACAACCCAATCCTCCAATTCCTTAATCCTTGAATAAACACAATATAATAATATAAAGTGACACATGTTCAGTCACAAAGCTCCACCTGGTGTGGAAACTTTGAACCAGCCCGGTGTGACATCAGGACAGGATGCATCCTGAGGTCATGACCTTACATTTCAGGGATGTCCAAAGTCGGTCCTGCAGGCATTCAATATATCCCTGATTCAATGCGTCTGGATTGGATTCAGCAGCCAATTAAGTTCTGCACAATTACTGGCTGATATGACTCAGGTGTGTTGGAGCAAGGATACATGGAAAATCTGCAGGATTGTGGCCCTTGAGGACTGGATGCTTTATTTGCACTTGATTTAAGATCAATTAGACAAATAGTTCCAGAGATATAGCCAAAAATGGGATTTTTCATGCATAAAGCGCCACCTGGTGGGGAAACCATTTATCCCAAAATCATGAAATTCGATGCAGATCATCTCCTGGGGGACTTAAACACGTATACTGAGTATCAAAATACAATTGTGAAAATTATTTTGAGTTATCACACTCAAACAAAGGATATCCAGCGGCGCGAAACCGTCATATCCCCGACACTCTGCGTTCAGGGATATAATAATAACATCAATAAGCTGCTGAGTTGTGGCGCTGCTCTAATGCTGAGTTGTTTGTTGCGCCACTGCAACATCAACAGCTGGAGCCAGCGGACATGGAAAACAACAAATGCCAGATGTTACATGAACGTAACACACATTGCAGTCATGATATGCATCATTTTAGCTTTGGAGCGTTACTCTTTAATCATCATAGTGGTTTTGTGGGGGTGTGAAGCCTTTGTCCTAGTTTTCACCACTATTTTCACTTCTGAACCGACTGAAGTATCATTTAACCAGATTCTGCTGAGCTCTTGTTCACCTGTTGGGTTTCTATTAGTATTTATTTTAGTTTCCCAAGAATTTTCTGATAGCTTGAGATCAGGATGTTTTCTTTGGGTTCATTTCAGCTTAAAAACTTCTGTTCACCTGTTTTCTGTGTTTAATGGAGGAACCATGCTGCGTTGGTCTGCCTGATAATTCATTATCCGACCCAGAGGTATTTGTATGAACAGTAGCTTGTTATATAAAGTATTTGTTTTCTTTTTTATTTCTTATTTCCACACATTTGTCAATAATCTGTAAATCTTTTTAGATTCCTCTTTATTTACCCCCCTCTTGCTCTCTGCACCTTCCATCATCTGAGTGAGAGAGATTTTAGCCTTTGCTAAGCACTTTTCCAGATCTTGTGTTTGTGTGGGTGTATTTCAGAGGCTCAAGCCTCTCAGAGGTGATGACAAGGACTCAAAACTCAGGGCTTTTCTTTCACACCATATTTTTTTGCGTTAACTTTTATAACTTCGTCTTGTCTTTCAGTCCCTCTTGCCCATTCACTTCCTTTATTTCCCAGTTTGATCCAATTTAACATTCCGTTTTTATAGGACTTCATGGCTCGCTGTCGGCATCCGGTCAGGCAAAACTGCGTATGTAAATGTCTTGTGGAGTGAAAAAAACAAGTCATTATGCAAAATGTTAAAGGAGATTTAGGGTTTATTATAAAGACAGGAGTTGTTTTCTCATTATTGCAGGGGTGATTTTCTTTATTTTTGGTGGTTTTCTGCATGTTTGCACTAAAGTTCAATTTCACTGATGTGATACAAACAACTCATGTGATTCACAAAATGCACATTTCTTCATAGCAGATTGCTAAACCCTAAATTTGCACCTTTCCAGCTACAGTAAAGCTAACTTTTGCTTGACTTGGTCTATAACATCGATCCTGACTTTGGGTTGAGAGCACAATCTACATCAGCAGCTTTCTGGTTGTCCTGGTACACTTGTGCTGACGCTAAAAGCAAAAATCTAGACTTACAGCCTTCCCTGCCAATGAGCTGTGAGTTACTGGAGACATAAAGAGATAATGAGCCATCAAATGCTGTGTATGATCCACTTTTCCAGAACCTTCTGTCTGACCACAGAACACAGAGCATAGAGCACACACACACACACACACACACACACACACACACACACACACACACACACACACACACACACACACACACAC
>JBAMHX010000006.1:3236530-3251139 GCA_037177515.1 Pseudomugil tenellus | reverse complement strand
ACACACACACACACACACACACACACACACACACACACACACACACACACACACACACACACACACACACACATTAGATTCATTCATAATTGACTCCCACTGCAACCCCATGTTACTCCGTCTCATCTTTCTCTTTCTGTGTTTCGGAAAATTGATATTGACGTTAAGTGAGGCAGAACAAAAGAGTTAGGAGGGGAAATTGAAAAAGGGATTGAGGAAAGAAAAAAAATAAAGTGATAGAAGAAAGAGAACAAAGAAATGATATAAGATGGAATAGAAAAACCTGAGTCAAGGCAGCTGGGATAGAAAACTTGACGTAGTCTTATGATCGCTGATGTTGGCTTTGTTTAAACAATCATTTAGGATTGTTTATTATGATATTTGTCTGTCAGAAATGAGTGTTATATTGTTTTCATTGTCCCCACAAAGCTTTACAAGAAGCTGGGGGTCAGCGTGAGACAGTAAAAAGCTGCATTCTGCTGATAGGAATCGATCTAGATCCTGAAGAAGGTGCGACTTTGGAGAACAAAAGAGGCTAATGCTAATGCTAATGCTAATGCTAAGAAGTGTGTAATGGAGCAAAACAGCTCCAAATCCAAAAGCAGCAGAGGGAATCCAGTTCAATTAATTGGCAAATATAATCACACATTCTCTGTTTAATCTCAACTGGACACATAAATCTGCACAGTTTCAGATTTTTTTTTTTCTTTTCTTTGCGTGGAGCCTGAAGACAGCTCGTCAAGCGGAGACAAACAACACAGCCAAGTCCCGAGTCGCGGTGGGAAAACAGACGCTCACATCATCCAACTCACAGGAGTCAAAAACTTGAGGAGACATTGGGAACATTTTGTTTATCAGCGAGTTTAAGACACAAGGTGTTTCGAAAGCTGTCCAGTACGCATTTGCTTTGGGTGTTAAGTGTCCAGCAAGACCTGTTCAAGGACAATGGTTATGAAAAATATTGTGGCTGGACAGAGAAGTTGGAGAGGATGAACTGATGAGAAACACGTGAGGAAAAAGTATAGAGAAAGATACTGACTGCAAGCAAAAACAAAAGAAAAGAGATGCACAGATGTTTTTCTGAATGACTTTGTCTCCTTCTTTAGCGGATATGTTGCCCAACAAATCTCTGTCAAAAGTCACAGAAAGGTTTCTTTTTGTTCTTTTGTTTGTGATGCTGATGATGTGTGTGACAATGAGAGAACAATCAAGTGTGTGTTATTGAACTCTGATAATTTATGTGTGTGTGTGAAGGTTTTATTTGTTTAAAATTTGTTCTTATTATGTAAAGCCTTGTCTTTGTTTGAAAACCTCTTTATAAATAAAGTTTGATTTAATTAGTAAGATAAGGAAGTTATTACACGTGTTTTGTACCTAAATAGCTATCACAGGGAAACAATGATATGTAAAACATGGCCAACGTGTTTCCAAAGACTTCTGTGTTTCTTTGATTTAATTTCCTGGTAAATTTAATCATAATTTGGGTGACTTAATAGCTAATTGTTTATACTTTTATTTTGGCGTTAAAACATAATACTTGTTTGCAGGAACCTGTTCAGCTCACTCTTTTTGTCTTCACCAGAGTGTGAATGCGTTTCCACACGACTCCAAGTGAACTGAAATACTTGTGGAAACAGAGTAGTTAGTTTCAGGTCTACGAAAAAGCACCAAAAGAGGAGCTGCAAACAGTGGGCACCAAGCCAAAGGAGGGCCTCCAAAAGCCAACCATCTTTAAATCAAGACAGAGCAGTGACAATCTTAAGAGCATGCAATGACAGATGCCGACCCGCCACACCTCCCTAAAATGGCCCCTCCTACACCTCTGCGCTGCGTTAACAAAAAGGAACAAGCAAGTTTATGAAGTTTTCAGTCTGGAAGTGACAAAAGATTAAAAAAGAAAAAGAAGAGAAAAGACAGATGTAAGAAATACAGATAATTCAGAAGTTAATTTATCTCAGAGCAGCTCAGCCAATCCATCTGATGATACTGCAGGCTGAACATAAATTCAATTTAGCTTTATTTATATAGCACCACTTCACGACAATGTCGTCTAAGGGCGTATCGATAGACATGAATTAGAGCCAATTTAAAACAAATATTCTGGCTAAGGGAAAGCAAAAGATTGCATCAAATCTTGATTTCGATCCAATCTCCCATTCTGAGCTGCATGAGGCGACAGTGGGAAGGAAAACCTCCGGAAGAACCCGGGTCACGGAGGGCAGCCATCTGCCTCGACTTGCTGGGGTCGGAGAGGACAGGAAAGACAAAATAATATACACTGCAGCTGCTATCCAGGAAGACCTGCAGATAAAGGATAAAGAAAGGATGAATATGTTAATGATGTCAATATTGTCATATATTTATACATGGACGATAAGGAGCAGAGAAAGAAAAAAAATAATTAGAAGAAGAAATATCAACACGGAACTTAGATATTATCAAATTAAAGATGTCTTGTTCAGTTTGAGTGTAAAACTATGAGTTAGTTTATAGAATTAATGAGCAAGAATGAAATGTGCGACTAAAGTGTACGTCCAGCAGGTTTTATGCTTCAGAAAACTACTCCTATATGTGTGTTACCAGCTGTGAACTTAATCCTACAGCAGGTAGTTTAATGTTCTCTGTGGAGAAACATTTTGCTGATGATTAATTAAAAGAAAATATCAAGTGGAAGTCAGTAAAAGAAAAGGAAGCTTAACAAGTGATTGTCATTTTTATAAGATAAAGTATCATAATAAAGAGAAAAGAATGGAGGGGCTACCTGTGAAACTTTGTTTGGGGCCTCCAGAGACCAAACCCTCTGAATATGTGTGTAAATGTACCACTAAGTAACTTAGAACAACCATGCCGCGTTCAGAGTATCGCAGAAAGAATTTTTACATACAACTATCTCCAGGGTTGATTGAAAAACAGAAGGTGTCCAGCAAGTGGACCTTTTGGGCCCCTTAGTAACACCTGAGTGTTATTTAACCACCAGAGCCTACTTCAGTATCACTGCTGACCAAGTCCATCACTTCATGACCATGTTTAGCTTCGTCTAACAGCTAATTCCAGCAATTGTCACGGAGCTGAAATGCATCTCCGAATGCACCCCATAGGCCTCCACAGTCACCAGATCTCCATCCAACAGAGCAGCTTTGGGATGGAACGGGAGATTCTCATCAAGGAGGTTCTGACAAATATTCAACAACGGATGCTTTCATGGGAATATGGAGCAAAATCTATCAGGAATGCTTCTTACTGAATCTATGACACAGTGAAATAAGGAAGTTCAGAAGGTAAAAGGAGGTGTAACCTGGTAGATCTAACAAAGTGGTTACACTGTGTTTTGTGGGAAAACAAATTAACAATCAGATGTAAACTAATGCTAACAGGCTGTAGCGTATGATTAAACCAAAATACAGATGTTTGGACACACATCCTCACAGTTCTCACATGATGACACTTGTTGAGAAAAATCTGCTAATTCTGTTCCTTTCATATTTGTATTTAGCTGTTTTGTGATTATTTTAGAAAAATAAGTTCAACATCTGAACCTGTTTATGAAAAACTGTGTGGTGTGGCTTCTTTACCTTTCTTCTTCATTTCCTATTCATTTCATCTCTCGGTGTTTCATCTGGAAACACTCTTTGCAAACACACACGAGGAAATTCACACCATTTTTCCTCATTGTCTTTCTTTACTCACTATCTTTCTGATCCACGTGTGCAACCTCCAGATCTCAAAAAATCTGCAGAAACGAAGAAGCGAAACACAAAGCCAGGCTTGTTTCTGCACGTTTTTTCTGTTTTCTTTATTATGCCTGTTACACTGCAGTGTACCGAGGTCACACACACACTGTAAACACACCACTGAGCTGAATGTCAGTGGTCATTGACTTCTAACAAACACATTTTTGTGTGTGTGTGCCTTAGAGGGTGTTATATTTTGTGTGGGTTTCTGTTACTGTGCGTGTGGACAAAAGCTTTCATGTGTATGTATGCCTACACGTGTATATGTGTTCAATGCTCTGTGTTTGTTTGTTCGTAGTTTAAATGGGGGTGCTGGGAGGTTTGTGAGAGGAAAGCTGATTTACTGGTCTCCAAACAGAGTTAACGAAGAGACGAGTCAACTGGAGGGCAGACAGCACACAGAGAAAAAGTGAAATGTATAAGATGAGATGGTAGATAAGGGTAGTCAGAAATATGAAGAAAAATGCAGGGGAATCAAAGCGATCAGAAAGGATGCAAGAGATGGAGAACTAGCAGAAAAAATAATCAACAGACAGTGGAAGAAATAGAAGCTCGGAAAAAAGTAAACAATTAATGAAGATGAAGACGTAAGAACTGAATTAAAAAAAATTAAGAGATGCTAAAATAGGCAGATGGATCAATAAAGGAGGTAAATAGAGAGTGCAGTGCAAATTATTTAAACCATATTGCTTGTTTTTCATCAGAGTTAACAAAGAGAAGAGAACTGGAGTCCCATTAACATAAAGCAGCAGACAGCAGGTGAGAACTCTACCACTGATTCATCGCAGAACCTCCTTCCTCAGCCTTCCCCTCATGATCTGTGATGCAAATGAGGCCACTTTCTGGTCAGAGCTCTACCGATTGAAGCAGTGTGGTCTCTTTTCTTGCACTTTCAAACGTCAGTCTGCTGTTGATAATAACCGCATTGATTTTTTAGCTTTGCCAAATACTTAATCCTACACAATGGTTACAACCCCAAATCTCCAAAAAGTTGTTGTACTGTGTAAAATAAAACCAAAAACAGTATATATGATTTGAAAATCTCAAAAACATATTTATTCTCAGTAGAATATCCATCTATTATCTGTATCGCTTATTCCAACGAAGGGTCGCAGGCAGCTGGAGCTACCCCAGCAAGCATTGGACGAGATGTACAGCCTGGACAGGTCACAACAGAACAAAACGTCTTCTATAAACAGAGACATTTCAGGCAGACTGTCACAACTGTCATAATGGACAATTTCACCAATCTGTAGCAAACCGTAGCTGGCCATCCCTGCTGCATATCAAAAGATTCAGAGAATCAGAAGGAAACTCTGACAAAGGCTGATGGTCAAAAGTGGATGATCACGCTCTTTGGCCGTCAGAAAACACTGCATTAGCGGACGGACGGTTATAGAGCAACATCTGCTTTCATCATGACGTGTTTTTCAGAGGAGACTTTACAGATTTCAGCAAAACAATGCTAAGCCACATCCTGCATCCTTCAAAAACAGCATGATGTCACAGGAGGAGAGATGCTGCAGAACAGACCTTTCACCAATAAAATATGTTCACCTGATAAAACATCCCGCAACAAGACCAGAATGGGACATTCCTCACTCCAGTGGAGTCACTCCAGTGTAAAACATCTCACTTTCAACATGTTTTTGTCCTGTCGGGAATAAAGCATGTGTTTAAGAGAAGTAAACATTATTGTTTTCTGCTTGTTCTGTTCAGATATGTTCTTTTCTTTCTCAACAATATACCATCATTGCAATTGACCCCTTTTCATATCTTCTACAAAATCCAGACTTTAGACTACACTTTAGGTTGGAAAGCTTCCGCTCCATCAAGTCTTTAGTTCCTCTACAGATTTTGGATAGCATTCATGTCTGGACTCTGGCAAGGCCACTCCAAAATGTCCATTTCTTGATCTCTCTGGCTGTTTGTTTTGGATGAAGGTCTTTTTGGATGGCCTAGTGCTGCTCATGGCCAGGACTTTCTACAGACTGCCTGATGTTTCCATTATGATCTTAATGTCATGTAATTTTTTTCATGACACCCACACTTTGACAATAATGACTGACTCATACACTGGACCCCCCCAATAATCCCATTAAAATCATCCAATTGGACTGGGACTGTCAGAATAGTGCTCTTAGGGATGGATGCTATGTCCCTATGTACAATCAATTTTATCCCATCAGACCACACAACTAATGACCAGAAAGCGTTCTCTTTCATCTCGGTACGTTTTAGTGTGACTAACTCCGAGGGGTAATATCTTTCTGGGTTTTCTGTGGTGAACGTCTTTGTGCTGTGTTAAACAGCTATGAGATGTTTGATACCAGAACTGATCAGATTCATCAAGAAAGATGAGGCACTTCAACTTGGTCAGCATTGGACGTTATAGTAATAGTTAATAGTAGTTCTAGTAAAACATTTGAAAGACACAGTTAAAGTGGCAAAACATGGTTAACAGTGACATGAGAGACAAAACATGAGAATAATAATGAGGTTTTTTTCTTTACTTTTAATGCCTGAAGATGGATCCCAATTCAGGGTCTGCACACTTCAGAGTTAGCAGACCATGTAGGCTACAGAGAGTAACCTACATGGTCTGCTAACTCCAAAGTGCATTTACTCTTAGTGAAATGAGACAGCCTACCTAGTGCACAACAGTTACCCATAATGCTCTAGTCCTCTGTTGCCTAGTAACTTCGTGCTCCATGTTTGTTCAATTTCTGATCCCATTCTTTCACAAAAAAGCACAAAAATATTTTTGAAAAATTACATAAAATGGCTCCAGTAATTTGAATTTCATTTCTTTTCATTTACCTGTATGTTTACATTACAAACATGTTGGGGCAGCGACCTAGATGAGCTCTCCTCAGGCTGAGAACACATCCTGTCAAGCTAACAATCCAGGTGAGACGCATGTAACTGAATTCATTAGTGGTTATGGAACACAATGCTGCCATTCCAGATTGTCCGCTGGAACAAATATATGTACATACACACATAACCATACAAATAAAATGCTGCTCTTTCTTTTCCATTTGCTGCGCAATAAATTCTGAAAAAAAGCTGGAAAGGATGCATCGCTTGTTGCCTTCGTTTCAAGCTAATCAAGGTAATAATTCAAATGAAGTGCGTATTTGAAGGGTGGATTCGAAGAAACCCTCCAATTAGGACAATACTCATCATCAAAGAGTCTGAATGTGAAAGTGGATAAATAATGGATACACTTTTAATGTAGTTAGCAAAAAAATATAAATCTAATACATTATTAAAAATATAAAAACTACTATATGATGATGAGGTGGCTGTGCTGAGTGAAGGCTTTATGAAGGCTCTCAGCATACACATAGTGTGATGATACTTGGTTTGTTTTATTATGCATATTTTTTTCTTTGTTTTGCTGTTCCTTGCAAAAACACACATCCATTTCTAAAAACAAAGTTTTATCAGGACATTCCACTTTTTTTTTTATAAATGTATCACTTGAAGGAAACTTGTTGAGTTCTTCAACTCCAGTATTGTAAGTTTTCCATTTCCCCCCCATCATTGACATTGTAATGATTTCTGCTTTTGAATGAAGCCATCCTGACTGATGATCTTTTTAATGCAACATCCCTTTAAGAGAAATAAAAATACTCTCACGAATGTTGTACCTTTAGCTGG
The DNA here is from genome assembly GCA_037177515.1 of Pseudomugil tenellus. Classification (NCBI taxonomy): domain Eukaryota; kingdom Metazoa; phylum Chordata; class Actinopteri; order Atheriniformes; family Pseudomugilidae; genus Pseudomugil; species Pseudomugil tenellus. The sequence goes on along the minus strand of JBAMHX010000006.1, from coordinate 3,243,742 downwards.
ACCACCGCAAAGCTGGCCTGGCCTGATGGTCATTCTTATACCATCCTGCGGTCTGAACAAGTCAGAATTTGAAAACATCGACCCTCCACGCTGCTCCAGACCTGATGGAGCCCGACAGCAGGCGCCTTTTTTTTTTTTTTTTTGCCATACCATGTTTGATTTGGTCGGTCCTGTGTGGCTGGGCTCACACAGTCAAACACCAGCCACAGACTCACCAAGGCGGGACTCTGTCAGCGATCCTAGCTGAAGCCAAAGGGGAAGAAGAGGAGAGCGATGTGGAGGAAAAGTGAATCAGAAATCCTCAACTTTAATAGAAGAGAAATCTTATTAATCACAGAAATCACAGCATGAACTGCATCACAAATCCACAGACAAGATATAACAGTGGACATAGATACCTGAAACACTTATTTTAACATAGAATTTCTAAACCAAAATCTGTTGCTGTGTGAGTTTATCTGTCTGAATGGTTGTAGCCATGATCCCATTGCTATCCCAACTTGCAAAGTGGTGCTAAAGGACCACCAGTGTGTCGCTGGTTCAGATCTAGGAGCCAAGAAGGACTGAAGGGAAGGTAACATGACCAAAGGGACAGACTGAAAGTTTATTATTCCCAAGTTAAACATCAATAATCCAATCTGCCTTGCTCTTTAAAGAATTTCAAGAAGCAAAGTTCAATATGGATGTAAAGTAAAGTGAGAACATCAGCTTCATTCTGCTGAAACTTAGTAACTAGTCAATACAAGTGGAACCACCATCACTGTTATATTTCTCAACTGTGGCTGGGAATCACGTGTTGGACAGCATTTACATGAAGAGACAGAAATGATAAAAACTGCTACAAAAAAATCATATCCTGTTTCTCCAAAAATATTCATGTTTATATTGAAGATTTAAAGAGAAAATGAAAAACGGTGTGATCACAGGAGACAAACAGAGCAGGGGTCCTTGAGATCAACCGTCCTGAAACTTTTCTCCAACACAGCTGAATGAAACACATGGCTTGTTACCAGGCCTCTGCAGAGGAAATTAAGACATTTCATGAAAAAAAACTTGATTCTACTTCTTCATGTGACGACTTTCTATCTTAATCTTTCTGCATTTGCGATGGTTTTTCAGGTCTACCATCTTTTTCTCTCTTTTCAAAATCTGTTTTGTCTCTCTATCACTCAACCTCACCGCTGATTCTCCCATCCCAGTGCCTGCCATTTTCTCTTTGATTTCCTCTCCTTTTTGCTTCAGCTCCGTCTTGGCCCCTGACCTGCTTTTTGTTTTCCGAGTGTCTAACTTTAGTGGACTGCTGCTGCTTACAGATCGAGACGGCCAGATTGAGGTGTTGAAGACATCCTGGAACCTGAATGGAGGCCAGCAAACGTGAACCAGACTCAAGGCTCAATGGTGTGTTTGCATGCTCATGTGTGTTTCTTGCATAAGTCCATGTGTGTGTGTGTGCATGTGTGTGTTCTGCAGCAGAGCGATCAGCTTTGAGCCAGAAGTTTAAGAGAGACAAGGAGGGAGGGAATTATGGGAAATGAAACAGCTGAACATGAAAAGTTTTGCATGGATAGAAATACAAAGAACATCCTGGACAAATTAAAATATTTTTATTTAGCTTCACTCACTGATATGTAATTATCCCCTTTCTTCTATCCCTCCATCCCACCAGAGTATATAGCCAATGCTTTCTTTAAAAAGCCACTTATTGATTTAATTATCTGTCAATGGACTAAGCATCTGTCTGCACTAATTACATGCCTTGCAGCATGGAGCAGGCAAGTTTCCTACAAGCCCTTTAATGCTCAAGCATCAAAATACAGTCATTTGTTTTTTTTTTACCTTCTAGCATACACATACTTGCCTTTCTATTGCATATTTTATTCACATAAATTCACCCTCACACCTCCTTTAACTTATTTCTCTCTCTTTCTGATTTAAAGGCAAACACATTGAGACTCAGTATTTCAGTCATAAACAGATCATAAAGGTCTGTCTTTACTAATGATTCAGCTAAAGAGAGAAACAGATATTCTGTTTAGACTGAATGTGGGCAGAGCGGTTCTTTATAGTTTGGCTTCCCCTGCCTTCATATTTTTTGTGGAAATCCTGCAGCGGGTTCCCAACCGGCACTCAGCATTTGACGGGTTTTCATCGCCAAGGGCCATATATTGTGTATTTAAGGTTTTCGTCTTGAAGGTTTGATATGAACTGAGCAGGTATAAGGAGCTGCGGTCAGAGCTCTAAAGGAAAAGGTAGATAAAGTGTCCTAAAGCAAAACACATTTACTGTATTCTGAAAGGCTGGTAAAGCTGGAATGAAGCAGATGGAACTTCACAAGAGCAATAAACTCATCTGTATCAAAAACTGAAAGTGTAGCATTTATATCTCAAAAGGATTTTAGCTTGAGAATAATTCTTTGCAGATGATGTGTAGTTTATTCCTGTAAAAAAAGGAATGACATTTCTTTGAAGCTTTTATGTTCATTCATGAATGTTAACTTGCAATCTGGAGGATATGCTGCTTTTTTTAAAAAAAAAAACAAACAAAAAAAAAACTTGTCTTGTCCAGCATAGAGGCAAGCAAAATGAGAATCTGTCCGCCGTGTCATGCTATACGTGCATAAAGTTCCTCTTGATAATCTGAATTCTATATTTATTTTATTTACATCTTAGTTCGACAGTTTCTATGTATTGCGGGACACGACCGGAGGGGAAAGAAAAAAAGAGAAGAAAAAAAGAGAAAAGTAAAGAGAACACAAACAGAGCATAAAGAAGAGACTGAATCACACCACAAAGAAAAAAAACGCAATCTAACCACCCATACTTTGCCATCCGTCACACCTGTACAGAAATAAAAAAAAAAAAAAAGGATCTCACAAGCTCCCGCAGAATAAACGAATATGAAAATGGAAGAATGACTGTTACTTAATAATCTAAAAGAGATCTTAGTGACTGTGTCATCATGCAGAACGTAGGAGGTGAAAAGTGCTCGCAGGAAAGTGATCATGCTCAGGCAACCCCCTCTACTCAAAAGGTCAGAGGTCGGCCAGGAGAATCCCGAGACCCGGACACACGGCAGCCAGTTTCAAAGACCCCAGCCACCCCAGCCCAGAACCAGCCCAACGTCCACCAAGGAGGCGGGAGAAGGAGGTTATTCTGCTTCTTTGCTCAGAAGAAGAAACCTTTTAACCAGTGTCAACCACTATATGCTTCGTATATACCAGTCTCCTGAGAGACATAGAAATCAGACAATCATGGTGTGAAGAATTTACTATAAAAATATGAATAATGAGTTTATTTTAAACTTTTTGATAGAAAATATAAAGTCATCTTTACTTCCAAATGTGACATATAGCACACATGAAATTTCTTTCCTCTCTTGTGCAAAAAAAGTTAAAAAAGAATAAAAATATAAGTTAAAAGAAGGCCCATTTTTTAATGGCCATATTCCTAATGAGAAGCCCTCATTAGTAAATGCAGCACAAAACACTGTTTTATATAAACTGTTTTATTGAATTCAAATACAGAGTTTCAGGAATAACAAGAACTTAGTACAGAAGACGAACATGAGATTTATGGAAAATAAGCAAAGAAAAAGAGGTTCATCTAGAGAAACCCAAACCCAAGAAGCTGGAATTTTGCTTTCCAAGTGGTTGACTGGCAGGTGATTTCAGGGAAATGTAATATAGAAACACCACAGCAAAAGAGTTTTAAGCAACAAACCCAAAGACAAATCCATGAAAAAAGATTTGAATTATAGTAATTACACATCACATTAAAATCATTACAGCTCAGCTTTGGTATTTCTGAAAGCAGCACAGCTTTTTGTGTTTTATGACACAGCCAGGAAGTCACATAATAATCCCAAACACATGCTGCTTTTAGCTTCTGGCATTGAACAAATACCTATCAGTGACTTAGCTCTTCTGTTCTGCGTTTGATACAAAAGAAAATAAAAGATTTACTTTAAACTGCATTACATAACCCCTCCTTGTTAGAGGTGAGAGGCTTTTATAAAGAGGTTTTAAGGGAGAACCTGAGGAAGACATGAAGCAGAAATATCTTTCACTGACTTTCTAGTTCATTTATTTGCTTTTTTGTCTCTTAACTTTCTCCATGTCTGTCTTAAAACCTTTCATTGCCAACCATAATACCACACAGGACAAGACTGAAACACACACCAACAGAAAACCATATAAATACTTCCACATTACTGGATCAGTTGAGGAGAGAGAAAAATGGATGGAGGAAGGTGGAGGACAGATGGACTGCGGTGTTCCACAGGGCAAAGCGAGGAAGAGAATTAATAGACTCACGGTTATGTACCAGAGTGCAACAACTTGTTCTTTCCACTCTCATGAGTAAACTTAAATGTGGTTAAAACGATATAAAGAAAATAACCACCATGTTTTGTTTAAATGTGTTTTAGCTGTATCCATGTGAGCTAACTGGAATATGATGCTTTCAACAGGAAAAGTGGAGTTTTGACAGTCAAATCTGAAAAGACAAGCTTCTCATCTCCTTAGTATCTCCTTATGTTTTCAAATAATATATGAAAACATTTTAATGAGGCTAGACTGGAATTTTACCAGTATCAGCTTAACCAGAACTAAAGCAGTCATTTCTGAAGGAGGGAGAGGTCAAATTAAAATCAATGAATTATAGATGCAAGTTTGTCTTTGTGTTTAAAGTTTAAAGAAGCCACAAATTCATGACGGATGAGCTAATCACCAGAGCATATTTTGGTTCGAAATATTAAAACATAGACTGAATACGTACCAGTAAAGGTTACAGCTCCTTTGCAAATCGACAGGTGCCAGAGTCACATGCATGTTATGGTTGTGTTTACAATACCGTGTGCTGATCCCACAATGCTCTTTGTTATGTAGTCCACTTCCTGTATTTGGTCCACTTGTAACAGACTGAGATCTGTATTTGTGGTTGGACCGGGATCGCTACTTTGATTCAAATGAGAATTTGTTTGATTCTTCGCAATACGCTGGATTTGAATAAAAAAGACTGGTGTGAATGTGTCCTGAGTTCAGCCCTCCAGATTTATTTTTAACCCTGTTGATATTTATTAGAGGTATAAATTTGTGGAACAGCTGTCAATTTTTTTTAAAAGTGTGCTTCAGTTTCTTCATTCAAAAATGTGTTTAAAAAATAAAAAGTACTGGATAATTAAATTGGAAATATGGAAAATTGTACAGATCATGGATAGATAGTAAGCATGTGCTTCAGCTAATATCTTTTGATTAGCCTTATGATATGCATCAATATTTTGCGGTTTCTAATTTGGACTTTTTGAAATTACTTAAATGATGATAAAATAAAAAATACATGATAACAATATGTCAGTATATTCTTAGTAATATCACAATTATGTGTACAGACCCATTGTGGGGATGTTGTTTGATTTACATCAGGCCAACAGTTCATCATTAGTTATTATTCAATAGGCTAATTTCTTATTAAATATAAAAGATTGCTTTTGAAATTGAAGCTTAAACATGGTGTTTGTGATGTGCCAGAAATCCCAATTGGACTTTTTCATGTTTCATACTGCTCTCTGGCATCATAATAAATAAGCATTCACACATTCCTGATGGAGGTTTTATATGATTAAACAGTAGACGTTTGATGAGGAAAAAGTGGGGTTAGAATCTCAGTTACAAGCTTCAAGATATTTCACAAACTTTAGCTAGTTTATATGCCACCTTGTTGCCAAGTTATAACTCTCACTAAAAGTGTGCGCATGTGTGTGTAATCTCAGAGGAGGTCAAACAGTAGGGGAGCATTTTATATCAAAGTCTAACAGGCCAGACTGGCTCTGTTAGGCACAATCACTCCCGCCTGACCCAGAGTGTGTAACTGTGCCTAAATTGGTCCAGTATGATCATAACAATGTCATCAGAAACTTTGGGAGAGCTGGGAAACAAGCAAACAATGTATGTGTGTGTGTCCAAGTGTCAGTCTGTCTGCAGTCATGCATGCCTGTAGTTCCACAGTATGTTTGCAATTGTGTGTGTGTGTGTATGTACTAGTGATGTTTTCAAGCAGGCTTGTGTAAATCAATTTGCCATTTTACCATTTATAACTGCTGTATGTTGTTTGTGAGATAGAACAGAGTGTGTACGTGTCAGAGCGCACATCCAAAATGAACAAGCCGGTTGTTTCTGAGGTCGACCTGCAAAAAAACACTATGAGTCAGAAATATGGAAATCTCAAAGACCGGAATTCCTCAGTTTGCTTCCAAGCATCATTCACTCACAGCAAGGTCAAGTCTATAAAATGCACACATGCACGGAAACACGTACATGCAGACAAAAAGGCAGTCAGTGTAACGTTGGTGAACCATGCTGGTATAAATCTGATAGTCCCAACATAACACTACGATGGCCACAAAAATGTCAACAGTCTACTTAACCCCCTGGAACGGATGTGAGGGGGAACAACAGAGAGAGAGAAAAGAAAACTGAACGATGGATAAACAGTAAAGAAAGAATGACTGAAAGAAGGCCAGAGCTAAGGCAGAACTGGGAGGAAAAATCATAGAAGTATCAGGTACCTGGAAAAACAAGAATCAACGCCTACATGTTCCCTTTGTTTCTCTTCTCAATGAGGTTTGATTAAAACTATGTAATATTAACATGGCCTGTGCTGATTGAAGCGACGTCTAGGGGTATATCCCCAAAAGCTCCCAATGATCTAATTCCCCAATCCTCGAATAGACACAACACAAAAATATAAAGCCCCACATGTTCAGTCCCAAAGCTCCACCTCATGTTGAAACTTTAAACCAGCCCGGTATGATGTCAGGACAGGATGCCTCCTGAGGTCATGACCTTTTATTTGCACTTGATTTGAGGTCAATGAAACAAATAGTCCCAGAGATATAACCAAAAACCTGATTTTTCAATTTAATTCAGCCTTATTTGTATAGCGCCATTTCACGACAATGTCATCTCAAGGTGCTTTACAGTGATCAACCAATTCATAAAAATAGCCTTTTATAGGGAACCAGCAAGATTGCATCAAATCTTGACTTTGATCCAATCTCCCATCCTGAGCAAGCATAGGGCGACAGTGGGAAGGAAAACTCTCTTTTAACAGGAAGGCAAAACCTCCAGCAGAACCCAGCTCAGGTAAGGCAGCCATCTGCCTCGACTCGCTGGGGTTACAAGGACAGGAAAGACAGATAAATATACATTGCAGC
>JBAMHX010000006.1:3213769-3229931 GCA_037177515.1 Pseudomugil tenellus | reverse complement strand
CCTTGTCCTGGGCCGTGTATATATATATATATATTTCTGACCTTTTATTAGGCTAATGCGGGGGATCAACAGTGACACTGCAGCATATGTTTGATTTAGAGTACAGTCACTGCAATATTTATCATTCAATCCCATTTTAATGAAAATATCTATTATTTTGGTGCTAAAAGGGTTAAAACCTCTTTCATCAGCTGTTCAACCAAAAGGTCAGCTATGATAACACAGTTAAGCAGGAAAGAATCAGTCACCAAACAATCCCACAATAACATTAATCCAGATTTAATTAACATTAAGAAAGTGGCTGCTTTATTGCTAATTTATTTAAGTTTTGATGTCAGCTTTTTGAATTTTGTAACAGCATGACTATAAATGTTAGCTAAGCAGCTCAGAGGGTACTATAATAAAATAATGTGTTGCATTGCTTCCAAGTTCCAGTTTTATTCTTTAAATAAAAAGAAGAGTCTGCTAGCAAACTAGCATTTGTCTGATTATACTGCTAGCTTAGCCGCTTGCTAGTTGTCTCAGTTACATTATTTTTATTTCTAGATTTGTAAATAAATAACCAATGATTCTTTTGCATAAACAATTTTTGCACATTTGGAGGGCTAGACTGACATGACTATGGGGTGCATGCCTCTTTGCACCCCCAATAGCATTAATCTCAATAGCTACAACAATCCTGATAGGCTGGTGAGACTATCTGTTCACATGAAGCAGTGCCACCTACTTTAATTGGCACCACCTCATTCAAACAGCTCTTCTCACTAGGAGCACATCAACCAAATACAAATGTCAATACTTCTTGAGATGACAGATGACATTTGCAGCACGTAGCTATATAAACAAGCAACTGACACATTGAATGTTTATACAATGGACATATAAGTCCTTGCACTAATATAAAATTAAATAATTATGTATTAAACCTATACAGAAATATAATAATATTAATAGGAACCCCTATATTCTTTAAATATTACGACACCACATTAAAGTTCAGCATTTTGAGACATGAAGTAAGAAGTTTTTACTGTCTATGGGGTTCACAGGATAGCAGCACAACTTTGCACTGTTTTTAATCGACTATCTTCCAGTCCAGCTTTATTTATAAGGTACTTTTAAAACAGCTGCACCAGATCAACATGCTGTACAGAAAATTAAACTAAAAGCCACAAATGACAATCATAAGGGCAATTTGGCATAAGATAGAATAAAAAGATACAACTTTTTTTTTAAATCCCAACATAATATCAATAAAAACAACTAAAATAAGAAAAAATATCACATGGTGTTACATGTGAATCTTACATGGTGTTGAAAGCCAAAAGGAAAATAATTATTTTAATCTGATAATGTAGACACTGTGGAGGAGGTCATCAGTTTGGTGTTTAGTAGTTTAAGTGTTGCTGAAACAAAAGCATGATCCCCTCTGAGCCTCGCTTGCTTTTACGCATCATCAGAAGCAGCTGATCAGCTGACCTGAATAAGCAACTACGTGAATAAGGCTGGGTAAGCCCTGAAAGGTAAGAGGGAGCAAAAGCAGATCCACAATCTTCTTTTTTGAAATTGTGACTCTCTAAAAGATTAAAACTTTGGCCCAGTTATCATCCCTGTTTGGGAACTAAGCTCTGCCAAAACCAGAGGATGTGCGCGAGCTCTTCCCCCTTGTTTTGACATTACACAGAAACGCGTCTACAGTGACTCTCCAATGCCAAGAGCTCAGCACTGTAGCATGTGGTTTCATGCATATCGTCATATCAGATTTAATAATCATGGCTGCTATCGTAGGATAAAGCTATTGGGAGTTAGAAAAAAAAAAAAACTTTGACAGAATAATTTTTACATTTAAGGTAAATATCCTAAAATATTAACATCTGTGTGAAGGGAATCATCTGTAATTTTACAATCGCTGAAATGCATGCCAGGTGATGTTTCCTACAAATACGATATCAGGAATAAAGAACTTTACCTTCTGTTGCAGAGTCAGATGCCCAGCACAACCTTGATTGGGTTTCCTCTGGTGCTGTGGTTAATGTTACTGTCTCCACCCTGGTCTCATTCTGGCTTCAGCTGGAGTTTAATAATGTAGAGTCCGACCACAGAGATTTCACAGATAAGTGTTGTCAACTACTTAAAAAGCCAAAAGTAATGCTGCCTAGTGAAATTTACATTGTCTTTTTGTGTGTGTGCAATGTTTATAGGATCTCTAATAGAGTTTGACCAGAGATGCTTTACAGATGAACCCACAGTGTCGTCTCCTCTCTCTTCTGGTAAAAAGCAGAAAGTCAATAACGTGTAAGAAGCACGCATAAGACCTTAAACAAGTTTCATTTTTAGACCTCTTTATTGACACAGTATCTTTCTGTTTCGTGACTTTTCATCCAAAGGCCGAGGTGGGGCAGATTTAAAGGTCTAGTGCACCCAAAAAATGTTTTTTTTTTTATTATTTAACTGTGATAAAACCAAACCATAAAGTTAAAATTAGATTTTTTCTTTATTTAAAAATGGAGATTTTGTTGGTAAAAAGAAAATCACTCAAAACGTCTCCTCCGGAGTAAAATCCGGTAGTGATGTAGAGGTAAACTCTAAAGATAAAAACTCACAGCATCACCCTCCAAATAGATACCTGCCTCGTAGGCATGGAGACCACGCCCACCAACATACATGTATGGACGCAAGGTTTTTTATCTCACCTAATCTCTAGTTTCGGACTCTTAAATTTTTACAAAATGGCTGTGATTGGACACATTTGTCCATTTTACAGAGTTAAAGTAACACCAGAATTAATTTTTTTCTGATGATCCTCAGCAGCTCAAAACATGGCAGCTAGTAGCAGCGCAACTTGAAGCGGCTCTTACTGTCGCAACCATGGGCTAGTCGTAGCTGCTGCTACAAAACAGACTGATCCGGTTCTGGACCACTTTGTTCTTCCACCACTGCATTGAGCAGCTGAGAAGGTTCAGGAAGGGAAAAGCCTTTCTCCTGACCGCTTTTTTAATCTGCATCGCTTTTCAACCTGCTGGTGGCTGCTGAGCTGCAGTCTGTCACTCAATATTTTAACCCCCCCCTCTCTCCACCTACTTATCGTCCCCCCCTTGAGACCTGGCACTCCCAGGCATGCAGTTTCTGGCACTTTTCAAAATTTGTTGGTAGGTGGAGTTAAGCCATAAGAAGTGCATGTAATTCTTACTTATATACAGTCAATGGTTTAATTGCACTTTAATACTCCGTTCAATGAGACAGGTGATGATAAACATCAGTTTTTCTCTGTCACTGCCAAACTTTCGACACACCAAAATATCTAGCAAGGAAGTCAAAACATTTGACTGGTAGTTCACTTTACTTGGGCAGTTTTCTAAGTAATTTCTGTAGTTTTTCCACTTGCACAAAAAAAAAATGTAAATATTGTATTACCATACCAGACTGTGGGGACAATCTATGATCTGGGATTTGCTGCAGGTGATTTGGTCGACATTCGGCAAGAATCAGGTCAGTTGCCCATCTAAATATACACAAAAAAGTAAAGGGAACAATTAACACAATGTAGCTCTAGGTCAATCACACATCTGTAAAATTGAACTGTTCACTTAGGAAGCAACACTGATTGACAATCAAGTTCACATGTTGTTGTCTAAATGGAAAAGACAACAGGTGGAAATTATAGGCAATTGGAAAGTCACACCAATAAAGGTTCTGCAGGTGGTGAACACAGACCACTTCCCAGTTCTGATGCTTTCTGGCTGATGTTTTAGTTACTTTTGAATGCTGGCGGGGTTTTCACTCTAGTGGTAGCATGAGACAGAGTCTAAAACCAACACAAGTGGCTCAGGTACTGCAGCTCATCCAGGACAGCACATCAATGCAAGCTGTGGCAAGAACAACGCAGCTTCAGGATTGCTACCTCCTTCTTTGTGCAAGGAGGAACACGAGGAGCACCGCCAAAGCCCTGCAACATGAGCTCCAGTAGGCCGCAAATGTGCACGTGTCTGCTCAAACAGTAAGAAACAGAGTCCATGAGGGTGGTATGAAGGCCCGTCGACCACGGCTGGGGTTGTGCTTACAGCCCAACACTGTGCAGGACGTTTGGCATTAACCAGAGAACAGCAAGGTTGGCAAATTCGCAACTGGCCCCCTGTGCTCTTCACAGATAAAACCAAGTTCACACTGAGCACATGTGACATCCTGCAGCATGACCAGTTTGGCAGTAGGTCAGTAATGGTGTGGGGTGGCATTTCTTTGGAGGGCCGCTCAACCCTCCATGTGCTTGCCATTAGGTACCTAGACGATATCTTCAGATGACTCAGACCATATGCTGGTGCGGTTGGTCCTGGATTCCTCCAAATGCAACACAATGTTTGACCTCATGTGGCTGCAGTGCGTCAGCAGCTCCTGCAACATGAATGCATTGATGTTAAAAACCACCCACTTTTTTTCCCCTGTCTTTCATTACTGGATGAACTAATTAATTCAGGTGTGTCTGACCTCAGTAACCATAACGGCAATGCTCAGACACATCTGGATTAATGAGACAAAGGAGTTGTTCTAAGTTGAGGAAATAGTGGACCTGTGCATAAAGCCAATTGCGTACATCTGGGAAATCATGTCTTGCTCCATCCACCAACGCCAAGTTGCACCACAGACTGTCCAGGAGCTGGCGGACGCTTTAGTCCATGTCTGGGAGGAAATCCCTCAGGAGAACATCCACCGCTTCATCAGGAGCCCTGGCCCCTGTAGGGTGGTCATACAGGCATGCGGAGGCCACACACACTACTGAGCCTCATTTTGACTTCTTTAAAGGACATTACATCAAAGTTGGATCAGCCTGTAGTTTTTCCACTTTAATTTTGAGTAAAACTCCAAATCCAGACCTCCATGTGTTGATACATTTGATTTTTATTGATAATTTCTGTGTGATTTGGTTGTCAGCACATTCAACTATGGAAAGAACAAAGTAATAAAAATATTTCATTCATTCAGATCTACAATGTGTTACTTTAGTGTTCCCTTTATTTTTTGGAGCAGTGTACTAAATTGTCGCGTCAGAGAGCAAGCAAGAGGAGGATGGAGGTGCGAGCAGTTATAGTTTATCCAAACAAACGTAAAGAGTCACTGGAACAGAGACGTAACGATAAAATGACCCAAATCTTACAGGTGGGGGAAGATGAGGATGCGATGCAGGCTAGGCATTGAACCCACACTGAGAATGATATGACTGGAACTTAAGTAGGGCTGTGAACAGGTGAAGTAAACAAGCCAGTACACAGGTGTTACTGATCAGCAATCTGGCGACGCAGACCATTGGAGAGGAGAGGGCGTTACATAAATGACCGGGTTATTCTATCAGAAAGCATGTAACTGTAAACCAGATTACACATCCAGATATTTAAACATTTATTTGGATTCTTTTTAAAAGTTTATTCAACACAAAATATTGCAGTCTACTGCATCACACATTTGGAGTTTCATTTCTTTCACCTAATGAGCTCGCTTCAGCACTAAATTAAGGCAAACATGACAAAAAAATAATCATCTCTCTAATAAATATGATTCTGAAGAGAACAGCAACAAGTTATATAGCGAAGAAGAATAGAAACCTCTGAACTTCCTTTTTCCTCTGCTGTTTTTAATCCAGTCGATCAACATGGCATCCAGCTGAAACTGAACAATCCGGCTCTGACCGTTCTCTTACCTCGCAGTAACGACTGTTTTTGTCCCTCAGCTGCCAAAACTCACTGCTCTCATTTTAAAGAAAGGCATTTGAGAAATTTTGCCCACCTGTGTTTCCTTAAGTAGGGATGTCTTGGCGAGCCGAGGCGCTTTTGAAACAGAAACATTAAAGTGTTCTACTGGGTCTTATGTGGACGTACAAGCTGGCAGCTGACTGTGTGTGTGTGTGCATGCACACGTGTGATTATACAGACTCATTTTATCAACGGTTTTACAAGCACATGGACGCAATCGCTGATAGGTAAATAGAAAAAAGGGAATTGTGCTATAAATACCAGGAGGAACGTGTGCAACAATGCTACAAAACCACAAAAGAATGTGTTTTTGCTCCTTAATGAGGTTCATCTAAACAATGAAGGCGTTAAATAACAAGCCTCTTCACATGCAAGGTGGAGACATGAAATGGAGAAACGGGGGGCCAGGATTTTTTATAGATGTATCGACAAAAAGATCAGGAGAACGATCCTCCGAGCGAATATGAAATGACGCAGGTTAATTAAAGTAGCTAATATGTATTTTTTTAAGCCTTTTTGGAATCAGACTTCAAAGATTTGTGAAACACATTTGATTTAATTTAATATCATAGTTGCAAATATGTTAGTAATGGATTGTAAATCCAATCTATTAGACATGGTTCCTCATTGTTCAAAGCATTCTGCAGTAATACGAAAAGAAACTGATCAGGACTCTGGCGCAGTAGGAGGTCAAGCAGTCTGATGAATCCAGCTTTACTCTGTTTTAGAGTGATGTGAGAGAAGAGTCATATTTAAGGATGCAGCCCTCCTGCCAATGACCTCAGGTTCTGCAGTTCAGGTTGAAGTTCAGCAACATTGGCCCCGTTTACATTGGACTTTTAATTCCTCTTTAATACCGAATAAAATGAATTCCACTTTAAACAGACAAAAACACCTACTTCCAAGTGGAATTGTTAATTCAGAATTAAACTTAATTCAGAATAAAGTGTCTGGTTTATTCTCATTTTAAAGTGGAATTAAATCATTCCTGTCTCATGTAAAACCTTAATTCCTCTCGTTCTGCGCATGCTTACAGTCTCCCGCTGCAATGACCCACATGTGCAGTCTTCTGCCTCCTGTTGTTTGGTAAATGCAATAAAGTTGTAAAAAAAAAGTTAGCCTCCTGTCTTCGATATATTGAAAATCCTGAATGACCAGGTTATTCCAGATTGTTCCATCCATCCAGTTTTTCTTCCCTGATGCCAGGGTTCTTTGGAGTCAAAATGTGAAAGATGGTTCAGGGATCATGCACCTGAACCCCACTTAGAGACTTAAAAGACCCTGCATGCAGTTCAGTCTCCCATCAACACTACAAAATCAACTCATATGGAAATAAAAGTTTATTTAAATGATGCCACAACTGCTACAATCAAAGTTAACGTTGATCCAGCTAATTAATGTACAATACCTTCTTTTGACTGGGGGGTGTAGATAAATACTATTGTTTCAAGCTCGGGTCCTCAATATCTTAGCCATAGCGAGGACTGCACTGTTCCAGAAGGATATATTTGATGATGTTGCTGGAATCTGTTGGAGATCTGTGCTCTGATTACCATGGTTACCTTTGCTCCCCACATTTTAAAACTTTCTTCTTAACGGATTAATCTGCTCTTTTCCCCCCTTCATCTATTTCTACTGCCCTCTTTCAATGGTTTGTGTACAAGCACGATGCTCGGTTGATTAGCCATCACTTGTTTATCCGTCTCAATCTGGAAGTCATACAAGCTCTTATCCTCCATCTCATTAGTGGCATCTCCCATCTTGATCCAGGGGCTTCCAGTCTGAACTCAGTACAGATGTTCCTGTATACTATCCCAGCCACATGGTGATGGCATCCCATCTATGCCTGCAACTTACACCCTATTGCTATAAGCCCAACAGCCTTCCTGCTTCTGCTTAGTGTACAGCCTCATTTATTAAAACTAATAATTACTGTAAGTCTTGATTGCTTTGCTAAACCTGAAAATTCCCAAACAGAGATAATTAGCAGCAAGGATTTACCTTGTTTTAATAGCAAACAGATTGAAGACAAAGTGAAGAGACAGAACGACAATCCTCCTAAGACCACTGGGTTGTTTCACAATTTTAATGAAAGCGATTTGACTCTAAAACAAAATTTAATGGGCTCTTCTGCTGCCCATGCTGCAGCTCTTCTCCAAGCTTTTATGAAATCCGGCTGGTTAGTTTGTGTGTAATCTTGCTAACAGCTCTGATCACATACCTCGTAGGAGTTAAAGAATGAACTTAATGGCAAATAGGATCTATAAAGCACACGTTGAAAGAAGAGAAAACAGCAGAATTTACAGGAATAGAAAAGGAAAAGCTAGATCAAGGCAGAAGAAGACAGAGTTGAGATTTAATGAAGGAGGTAAAACACAAGTTTTCTTTCCAAATCTGAAAAATTTCTTCTTCTTGATTCCCCTTGATGATGGTAAATCTTATATTCCACATTATACTGCCTGCAGTCTGCGTGCTGCGTCTGTAAATCTAAAGTGTTTTCTCTGCTTGAGTGGAATATTTTTTTTCTAATGAGTTTTTTTCTGACTCTTAACCAATAGACGAAACACATAGACACACACTATCAGACAAGCATATGGTAATGCAATCAAGCAGGAGAAAGAGGGCTTGCAGAGGCCAAGAGAGACGCACATATACGCTAAGTTCACTCCTACTTTGATCTACAGTGTATTTGCATTTTATTTTCGCAGCACATTAGTTTGCACATAAATCAGAATACATGGACATTGAAGACATATTCGTGCATATATATATATAGCAGGCAGCGTGTTTTCTATTTTCAATGCTGCCTGACTTGCAAATAAAAGCAAAGTCGCATTCCACGGCAGATGAAACATGGTGGTCGTCAAAACAGAAATCTGTGAAAAGAATCTTGTAAACATCTGCGTGTGCGAGCTCACACCTTCTCTAAGTGACTGTGCATGTTTACATACTGCCTGTGTGGACGTTTGTTCACAAGTACACAGAAGTATGCATGTGTCTGCTTGTTTATTTGTGCGTCTGTGTGTTGCAATGAACATCCGCAGCACAAACACCATGAAGGCCGCAATCAAAACATTCAGGTTTTCATCACAGTTCCAGGAAAACATCAAAAAGGTTGTGACCTCCCTCTTCCTCTCTATCTCTGGCCTGTGAGTGGAGTTATGCAATCAGATATGATCTTCTTTATCATCTATCGCTGTTTATTGTTAACGGCTGCAGATTCACCTGCCAGACAACATGTTCTCCATAACCTTCTGACATTTGCTTCACCTCCACTATTCCAGCTTTAACCCTGTGATGAAGGATGGGAGATAAATATTAAAGGAAATTTTCAAAGCTATGAGTTTTATTGTATTTTTATTTATTTATTTATTAATTTTTTTGGTCTGAGATGGTCTGGTAACTGGTCGGAACAGCTGCTGATCAGGATTTTTACTTTCTGGTCACCTGCAGCTCTACGCATACCAATGATTTGATGTAATTCTTTGCTTTCGTTTGCTGGGTAATTATTTCCTGATCTAGCTTATTCATAATTGGACGAAGGTGGATCATTTAATGAATTTGTTTTAATTGAAGGCCACCAAGAGGTGAAATGTCCTGTCCGGGTTGGGAATGGGAACTCATCTGCCCCAAGTGGAGGAGTTCCAGTATCTCAGGGTCTTGTTCACAAATGAGGGAAGGATGGAGCGCGAGATCGACATGCGGATCGGCGCAGCGTCTGCAGTAATGCGGACTCTGTGCCGGTCTGTCGTGGTGAAGAAGGAGCTGAGCCAGAAGGCAAAGCTCTCGGTTTACTAGTTGATCTATGCTCCTATCCTCACCTATGGTCACGAGCTGTTGGACCAAAAGAACAAGATTGTGAATGCGAGTGGCTTAAATGAGCTTCTGGGCTCTCCCTTAGAGATACTGTGAGAAGCTTGGTCATCCGGCAGGGAACATCTAGAAAACTGCATTGAAATAGTGATGTTGTGAGCCGGTGCTGCACAAAAAAACTGGATTGAACTGAAACTGTTTCTGTTCAACTGTTTTCTTTTCTCTAAAACTTCACCCATCAAAAAGTTCTGATGTAAAGCCACCACACAGCATGTTCTTAAAATACTGTTATTAGTTTTTAACTATCTTAAGGTTTTATATATTAATAAAGGACTTTAATTGCTTTTAGTTTATGAACCTGCTAGAGCTTTAAGGTTGTCAGGAATAAACACAAGTTTATCCCCTAAGGAGAGAACCAGAATGCAGAGAGCAGCATCTTTTAGCTTTTAGCTCCTCACCTGTTGATCAGCCTTTCAAATGACCTGAGAAGCTGGGAAT
Source organism: Pseudomugil tenellus (assembly GCA_037177515.1). Lineage (NCBI taxonomy): Eukaryota > Metazoa > Chordata > Actinopteri > Atheriniformes > Pseudomugilidae > Pseudomugil > Pseudomugil tenellus. The sequence goes on along the minus strand of JBAMHX010000006.1, from coordinate 3,219,879 downwards.
GCTGATATTAGCAAGAGAAAGTTAAACACTTACTTCACAGAAATGCTTTTAATTGACTGTTTTTAAACTTTAATCTGTATTTTATGTTCCTATTCTATATTCATGTATATATATTCATGTTTTTAATGTGGAGCCCTTTGAGTTGCATTTTCGTTCATGATGAAGTGTTCTATAAATAAAGTTTGGTTTGAGAAAGCCATCACAATGCTTCGCTGTGTGGATGATGGATGAGTTGTAGCAAATTCAGCTTTTTGTACAATTTATTTTTTCTTTGTGATGATTTCATTTGATCAATTTGAGCTATTGTGTGGAGGGTCAATTTCATAAGTTCCCAAAACATATGTACCTAAACTACAAAGCCATGAAGTCACAAAATACGGAACCCACAGAAGATGAGATGAGATATTTTTGCGAAGCTCTTCACAAGAAATACAAGATCAATCCAGGACATAAGTAAATGTAGTTTCAATTTTCAGAAAAGAAATATTATGGGGACATTAAAACAACTTTTTTCATTATACTCAGAGTAAAATGGAGACAAACAGAATTTTGTAAATTGTAACAAGCACATTTTTGGGGTGAATTTTATGTTAATACCATTTATTATCATTTGATATGTAACATTATTATAGTTTCATTTTCTGATTCCTGATTAGGAGGTATCAGATTTTACCATACAGTGATGCAAAATCTCGTAGAAAATGTAACATTGGGCTTTATAAGGTTAAGTTTCTGGTTAGCTTTGTATTACAACAAATGAACATAAGTAAATGTATGAAGTTCCTTTCCTAGAATGTAATTAGTTCCTTTAATGAGATTAGTGGGGTGTAATATTTGTTTTACCTCGAGCTACAGAGCTCTTGCTTTCAAAATGAAACAATCAATTTCAACTCAACGACGATTTGATTAATCATTTTGAGAGTATAAAGGCATGACTAAGCTTTGACTTTGTGACCTGGCTTGTATTTTGTGGTTTTAGAAACAGTTGTTTGCACCAATGCAGCAGCCATGAATATAGAAGAAAACTAATTATGTAAGAATCTCAACATTGCCTTGTGTTATTCGCTGATTCCATCTGCTATGTTTGCCGCAGATATCCTTAATAGAAAAAGGCCCAAAAACATCACTCTATTTAGTCTACCAGCTTGTTGTTAAGAGATTCTTCAGTCCTGAGCTGAACAAGACTTTTGGGAAAGAGGAGAGGAGCAAGACATAGAAGTCCTGTTACCTTTATCCAATCTCTTTAGATTACATTTACTAAAGCAGATCTATTCATTATGCACATCACAGGCTTCTCAATTTACCTTGAGAGATGCTGTCCTGCAGGTTTTAATGTTTTTAGTGCTCTTACCAATTACATTAAACCAACAGCACATAAAGTTTTGCACAATGACATGCTAATTTCACTCTAGTAAGCTGGAAGCAATGGAAACACAATGAAAACCCCTAGCCTTGTAATATACTATCAAAATATGATCAATGGAAATGTTACCCTTGTTCTTAAGGATGGATTAAACTCTAGTCAGCATTCTGAGATGATTTACAGTCACTATTATGTATTTAAACCAAAATGAGTAAAAAAAAAAAGTAATTTAGAATAGCATAATAAATTGGCACACTATATTTAATTTAGCCAAGTGAATGCTTACCGACTTTTCTGACATGCACTCATTTATTCAGGTTTTGTTTTGCGGCGACAGTAGTCGTCCTCTGAACAGTGGTAGATTTTCTTTGATGCCTAACTCTGCATTCTGGCTCTTCTCTGAGCTCTCTCTAGACAATAAAAACCACTCTACAGTTGTGTCTCCCTCTGATAATGTCCTCTTGGATGAATCAGCAATGGTACATGTTCAAAACAGGCAGTGTGTTGATAGCCAGTTGCTGGTGTGTGACATTGTGAAGCAAAATGTTGCTGTGACGGGAAATAGCATCCAAGAAAAAAAGTGATGTGTGGTTTCTGTTAGGATGCTTCTGGATGAATAAAGCGCCGAGAATGTACATAGATGTCTCTGTGCCCTCAAAACAAAGCAGTAAAACATATTTTTACTGTCAGAAAGTTACTTTTAGTGCTACTGTAGACAAAGAAGGATGCATCCAGTTTTGATATATATGCCACTGTTTCCTAATCTCATATTTCTTCCTTTATAATATATAATTGTTTTCAAAAGTTATATTTCAACCAAAGTTTGCAGTTTAGAGTTATCAAAGTTTAGTGATTGAATCACAAAAGCTAGACGAGAACTAAAAAATATATCTAGAAATCATGAAGTACAGCCATTTATAGGCCACAAATATTTTTTCTGTCATGATGTATTTCATGCAGGAAGTCTCCTCTGCTTGACTGTAACTTGACGCGAGAAGGCCGTTTTAGCCGTGACAGCGTCCAAGATAAGACGACCTGCTTTTTTAAATGGGTATCCTTGTGGTCTAATCTTCACAGGAATGAGTTCATGAACTGGAAAAAGAGAACAGAGTCAGCGTGGCGTCCTGTTCTCATAACTTACATCCACTTTGCTGCTCGAATAACACTTTCAAGTTTACCTTCTTTTCAGTCAGTGGAAAGAGATAAAATTTCAATATGAATCAAGTCTAAAGTGTTGGATCACATCCTTTCTCATACATCACCTCATCTTTTTTTCCATCTTTAATTTTAAACAACTCAGATGTGTGTTGTGTACATATGTTCATAGATATGTGTGTGCATGTAGATGTGTGTGTGTGAACGAGAGAGTCAGGTGTCAGGTTTACCCCTTGAACGACCCCACCTGGGAATGATCTTTTCTCAGCGGGGGAAGCCAAAGCCTCTCCTCTATGCATGTGTGTGTATGTGAAGGTGTGTTTTGCATGTCTGTGTGTGTCTAACCCAGAGATGACTCATGAACCATCTGGAGGCCAGATGCAGGTTAGAAGACTCTTCTTTTCCCCACAGTTGTTGTTGGTTCCCTTAGTTAACCCATGAACCCCGACCTCTACGCCGTGGCGTGGGTGTGCGTGCTAGAGTTCAAGCCTGTGGATGTACTTGCGGCTGAATAAATGGTAAGGTGTTGACCTTACTCAGAGGTGACGAAGTCTGTCTGTGACCTTTGGAGTTCAAGTTCACTGATTGGCCCTGTTCCCAGTCAAACATATTTTTTCACCTCTTCTTTGCTCTTTATGCTTCATCAGTGTACAGTGACTAAAATACACCTCATAATGTCAGATACAGGACGAAATCAATGCTTCAAGACACATATTTATATTATTATAACATGAATTTAAAACAGAAACATGTTTATCCGCAGTGAACCAGTGAAGATATACAACTTCCTGGTGCTCTGTTCTATACTGTGTGTCATATTTAACCTGTACAGGGGAGATCAATCCCTAATTCTACAGTTAATGCACATGTGGTTAGTCACTTATCTCTTTATCATTCATCCATTCACTTACAATACTGCTTAATCCAATTTAAAGTGTCAAACTTTGTTCAATCCGTCCAAAGATGCTTTGACTCAAGATGGTTGAAGATTTATAGTGAAAACATTTAATGGGTATCAATGAAAGATACAGTTATCCATTCAGGCAGATTTATTAACTGCTGGATCTGGAAGTCTGGATCCTGATTGGTCAAAAATATTGTTTTTTGTTATTTAAGCCAATTCATTAAAATTTGAAGCTGTATATTATTATATAAATCTAATGTAGGAAACATGTAAAAACATTGCTTTTAGATGGCGGCTTTAAGCAGCTACAGACTGGTGAGTAACTGGAGGAATAAACCAAAGCATATGCCATCAAAAATGACAGCTTTTCCCAAAATGCTCCCAATCCTATTTCCCAATCCTTGAATAGACACAATAAAATAATATAGAGATGCTCATGTCCCAAAGCTGCACCTGGTGCCAAAACTTTGAATCAGCACGGTATGACATCAGGACAGGAGGCATCATGACCTTCATTTGCACTTGATTTGAGGTCAATAAGAGAAAAAGTTCCAGACATATAGCCAAAAATATGATTTTTCATTCATAAAGCACCACCAGGTGGGGAAACCATAAATCCTATAATCGTGAAATTTGATACAGATCGTCCTCATGGGGACGTTTGAATTATTGCGCTCACACGAAGGATATCCGGCGGTGGTCGTGATGAAACCATAATATTCGCGATACTCCGCGTTTAGAGATATAAAAAGTCTGAAGTCTGACTACAAAGCAGCAGCGATTTCAAGTTGATTAAAAGCTTTTCTGAGTAATCACCTTCCTCCTGTGATGGAATATTTTTCTTTTTTACTAGAGTAGTTTGGGATGACTGTATCCATGATCGTACGATGTGGCTGAATCATTGAAATGTGTGGGAATGTGGGGAATTACATCCTCTGGCTTTTGCAACCACCAGCTTTCAAACTAGCGCAACACCCAGTTTAACAGCGCTCTTTACCATCCTCATTAATCATCACTAAAAGCAAAATGCAAAGATACCATCTAAAACATAGTTTGTTGTGTTTTCCTCAAACATCTTTACTTATACAGTTTATATTAGGGCAGTGGTCAGTAGGGTTAAAAAATGTGCACACTAAGATAATAAAGAAAGGCAAAGTACAGCACATTCAGAAATTTCTAAAGTTTCTAAAAAGTTTCTAAAGTGAGTAAAAGGGAAAAAAGTAAATGAACAAACTGTCTTTACAACAGTAGTGCTCAGGCCAACAAATGTAAAAGTTTAAACATGAACTTCTCTGCTCCAAGCTTTTATTCTAAACCCTTTTTCCTGCTGTAATCCATCCCAGCCAACACTGGGTGGCAGGGGAAAAGCAAAACAGGCCTCTGAGACACAACTGCATCTAACTGTTTTAGGGAAATATAGTAGAAGCTTATTGAGTTTAGTTTCTTAAGAGCAGCCACAATGTTTCTCCGAGAGGATCAATCAGAGTGATAGCTCACAGGCTGCTGCAGGCCAAACTTTGTAGATGAAACACGTGTTTATTTGCTGTGAAATATTTTGCAAACAGCTACAACCCCCCAGCTTTACCAGTAAATCATCAAGAATATTTCTGTGTATGTGTCAACCCCTAGAAACCAGAGAGACATGTAATAACAGACACAGCTGGAGTTCAGACTATTGTTCAGCCAAATGATTTCATTTCAGTTTCACAGGCTGAAGGTCATGTAGAGGGATTATTTTATAGATATGTGTGTATTAAAAACAAGGTGACATGATGTGAGCGGCTCCAAGTCGATGATAAGACCTGAAGTTTATGTTACTTTGATTGATCAGAAGCTTTTCCTTCAAGCTTTTGCTCCAAGTCATTAAGGTTACAAATCCAACATCTTTCTATCAGAAAGCATTTCTTCCTCTTTTTTAATGTTATCAGAATTTTTTACATTTAACCCCTTAATGCCTAATGTAGCATATTTGATAAATACCCTTTCTGACACATTTTGCATCACTTTATGGTAGAAATTCTATTTAAAAACTAGTCTATAAAACACTATATGATACTGGTTTCCTGCCCCCTGGTCAACACCATTAGGCAGAGAACTATATGTTATTATTTTTTGATAACATAACAATAAATAGTAAAAGTTCTAATATATAAATTATTCATTCTTTTCCTGATGTTTTTGAAGGGTAATAAAAAGACAGTTTTCTGAGCAGTTCTTATTTCACTTACTTCACTTTATTAAGGGGTTAAAACTAATTTTGATAGCACATTGGTATTAAATTGTCATTCCCCTGCCGCATCCTGAAGCCGAGCTGCAACACCACACCATGTATGGCCTCCTTAAGCCCCTGTTTCAAATGAGTGGTTCGATTCAGAAAAACGTCTACGCTCAAGTCCTCAAAGTTCAAAGGTTTTCAATGCACTCCTGGTCTAAAACACAAGACTTCAATTATTGAGTCATTATGCAGAACTTCATATCCCACAAGATATGACGTACATGATACATGTACTTTCCTAGACATTTTGCATCACTTTATGGTAAAAACTTTGCTCAAAATAATCTAAAAAACAAGCAGATTTTTGTCTTCTACCCCTTAATGAACACCAGAAATCAGAAGATTGACCAATAAGAATTATGGCATATCACATGGTAATACATGGTAAATATCCCTGAAAAATGTTATACTAT
>JBAMHX010000006.1:3167050-3184840 GCA_037177515.1 Pseudomugil tenellus | reverse complement strand
TTAAATTATAAAAAGAAAAGTGTGACTTATAGTCCTGAAAATATGGTAATTGTAAAAAAATATCGATCTACATACGAGTAAGGATTTTAAAATCTGGTGTTAGAATCTTGTGAGCAACGTGTGTCATAGAGAAAGATGGATTAAAACATTGCAGATGCTGTTGGATTAATTCCCTAAAATGCTCTTTTATTTTACTAAAAAAATGTTTTATGGATAAAAGACATGACTTGGAACAGCTACCCCAACATTTTTATTTTTATTGCTCTATCATCTGCTACTGGAATAAAGTTTGGCTTTAAAATGTAAATTACATTTCTGAGTTTAAAAAAAATGCTTAAAACAATCAGTTAAATCTTGTTGAACCTTTTGAATAAAAAGAGCAGACATGACACCTTTCTCTCGACTCCTCTCCTGCACTTATATCAGGTTTGCCTTCATTCTCGGACTCCACGTGAAAATTTCGTTCCTGCCATTTCGAAAACTTCAGCAAGATGTTCTCTGTTCTGTCACAACTCACTTCACTCACATCCAGCATTTATTTAACCCCTTAATGCCCGATATAAGAACTGCTCAGAAATCTCTCATTTTAAAAATCTGAAGTCTTGATTGGACCCTTTAAATTTTCATCATTTATTATCATGTGATAGGTCAAAAAAATTGTATCATATACTCCTGTGCTTTATGTTGTTTACCAGGGGGCAGGAGACCAGTAACATATAGTGTGTAAATGGGGTTAATATGCATATAATATGCATAAAAATAAATAATAATAAATAAATAATAAATAATAAAATAAATGAACCTCCCTCTCACATCCAGGCATTGATAAATGTCCTTGAATGTAATAAAAGTTATTCCTATAACACACAAAAACACCACAAGTATCTCTGCTTGTGTTCTTTAGCGAGAGTGGAGCTTCTTTTTGTGTAGGTGGGATTGTTGCTCATCTCTGAGATAACAAAAGTAAAACAAAGTATTATCCATTCAATCCAACTTTTGCTGGATGTCAGAGCGAGGACAGCATTGTCTTTCCGTCCCCTTCTGGCCTTTCCTTCGACCCATTTCCTGGCCAAAGGTGTGATGATAAACTGAACACTCCATCATTTCTCTTTGTGTCAAGACATGAAGAGGCTTTGCTCCAAAACAAGACTGATGTCCAGCTCTGGTGAGAAATAAATATATTCCCATCTATTCTTGTGAAATGACTACTGGCATGAGACAGAGGGACAACAGGGGATGTTGTGAAGCTCTGGTGTCATCTCAGGACCAGCATTCATAAATCTTCATTCTTTTCTGATGGAATCATTTTGTGTTTGGAATATATTTGGCCAAATCTGAAGCAATGGTGCCCAAATGTAGAGATGTAGTACGCTCTGGAGATTTGTTTGCTCCCTGAAGTGCAAAGAGGATGTTTTGTTCCAGGCTCCAGAAGGAGTATATGAAGGAAAACTCCGTCCAGGAGTTTTTAAACTCCATCCCTGTAAAATTATCCTAAAACGTTTAGTATACAAACTTTTTCTTCAACTACTTTGAGTTTTGACAGATTTGAACGTATTTAAGTGTCATCATGCAAAGCCGTGGAAGCAACCAGACGTCTCATTTCTGTTGGGAAGGAAGGAAACCAGGCCATAGTTTGCAGTGTCCCAGTTAATCATCTCCTAACTGCTCAAGAGGACGTGAACCAGTCCCATCACAGATACAGAAAAAGATGCCTTACACTAAATGTTGAGCACACAATGTTGGTGTTTTACCACGTGTGTGTGAGTGAAAGGATACCAAGCTCTGTGCTGAATTCAGCTTTTTCAAGCACGTGTCAACATTTTCATTTTTTTTCACTATATAAAGATTTTTGTAAATAAATTAGTACACTTTATTAAGTTAAAAACAGTACTTCAATATGTTAAAATGATCTGTCCTCTTTTGGTCATCCATCCATTTTTTATGTTTGTTTATTTCACTAAACTCTGGTACAACGCTGTAAAAAAAATTGTAGGAAGAATAGTGAACAGCAAAGAACACGCAGCAGATTTTTTTTATTTTAGAGATTAATAAAGATGTTAACAGTAAAGTAGTACTCAAAATTCAGAAATACATTTGTCTTTATGCGTCTGACAGCACAGCGGAGCTACAATGGAGTGAAGAGTGAATGAAGAAGGAATGAAGAGTGGCAACCTGTCATACTAGCTCCAGGAAATATTCTCACTAACTACAATTTTTAGGGTCCTCGAGGTCTTTTATAGCTTGGTCTCATGGTAGCTAAGTTTAGACCATCTCCGCTTTAACTTCCAACACGGCGCTATAGCTCAGAACATTAAGGTGTACGCAGGATTTGCAGTATGAAGATCGCAAGTTTGAATTCAAGTGAAGCATTTGTCTTTAAATACAACAGTAGATTTTAAAATGTGTGTTTAGTGAATTTTAGATGTCTTTTCAAAGAAAGCTGGGTGAGAACTCACCACTGCAGAACCCAAATCAAGGACATCAAGGCCACGTAACACCCAGTATTCAGTCTCCACCTGGAAACAAAGCAGGGCAGGAGAAAGGCAACATCCTTTAAATGTTTAAGACGTCCAAAAGTAAATAAGTAAAAAAAAAAAGGTTCAGAGGATAAATCATGTTCATCCTCTTTTTTAACAATGGGATGTTGTGTAAAAGTCAGAATAAGAAAATATATTTTTTTACCTGCCCAAATTTAATCATTACTTCTTATGTAACAGGCTGCAATACATCTCCAAATGGCTCAAACCAAGTTATCGGGATGATCCATGGCTAGATGTAGAGCAAGCCATACAGTATGGGGATTTGATGATCTCTTACTTGCCATTCATCAGCATTACAATCAGACAATAAAAGTGTTTTAAAAGCATTAACATCAGCTATTCCTCAGTGGGAATTTCTAAAACCAGCTAAGTCTGCAGTTATCACATGTAATCTCACTACCATCTGGAACAACCCAGACATCCTGCAAAATAAAATGATGATAAACATAGGCCTGTGACAATAACCGTGTTGTTAACCCTAAATGCAGGACATGGCACGTAACCACCACCACTGCAAGAGTCGCCCATGCCTGGGAGTCCGTGCAGATGCTGAACTTACACGCTTCCTGCAAGAGGAGCCCATCGATAGCAATACCGATGCACTCGCCTGGTGGTTGCGAGACAACCAGAGTTGATTTTCCCTGCTCTCTAAGGTAGCCCGCGAGTATATGTGCATTTGCGCAACAAGTACTTCGCCACCTGAGACTTTTTAATGACCCTGGAAACATTGTTACTCTTTTCCGATCATCCCTGAAACCACACAAGTTAAACATGCTAAACATGCTTTATATTTTGTGATAAAGAAATTAATATTTCCTTTTACACATCCTGCCGTTTTGTATTGTACTTGTTCTGCGCCATTTCTATGACAAGCTGTACTTTTCATTTGTTGTTCTGTGCATATGATTAATGCTATTTTGTAATTTGCATTTAAATAGAGTATTTAGCAAAAACATTTGGTTTATCCGTTGTTGTTTGACAATGTAAAGCCAAAACTATAATCTAATACTTTCGTCCTCAATGGAAGAACAAAGGAATAAAACAGTTTAAACATATAATAGAGAATGGAAATTTTTTTACCATTAGGCGTACTAACCTCAGAATATGAAATCAGTAGTACTAAATACTTATAATAACACAATCTTAAAATGATTATATGCAAGAAATACACTCGTAATCAACTAAACCTCAGCTACCTATCAAGACAGCCGTTTAAGAGCTTTGTGACAGAACATGCACAACTTTATATTATTGTTTTGTGTCTATTTTTTCTTTATTTTTATTAATTTTTTTGTTTGTGTCTATTGAAGGCATTTGGGGATATACCCTTAACTGTTATTTCCGACAACAAAGGCCTTGTTGTTATATGAACTGAAGACTGTAAAACCGAATGGATAAATAAAGTTGCTTTTGACTTTGAAATTGGGTAATATACAAAATAACAGTGTCTAGTCAGTTACATGAACAAATATCCTTTTATTTCTTGGAATAGAACTGCAAATATGAATACATAACACATTTCTGTATAAAATCGATGTAAATAATGTAAGCCTAAGCTCAGAGCCCCCCTCTCAGCTCCACTTTATCCATTTTCATATTTTCTGGGAGTGAAGACACCTGTGCCGCTTCCAAGATCACAATAATAGAAAAAAAAACCTAATGATTTTCCAATGAGCTCTTCGGAAACTTGCTGGGAGACTCCGTCCATCTATTACATACAGAAAGCCACACATACATGTAAACTACACACAGAAAAGCCACTGTTCAAAACCCTCCTTAGCGAAGGCTCAAACCAGCTAACTTCTTGCTCTCACACCGTCGTGCAGCACAGATTTTGATTTTTTTTACATATAAAAACAAAATGTTATACAAATAATGAAGCTTTATGTTGCCTGATGACTGGTATGCCTCCATCTACATACAGTACCTATCCTGTCTGAAGCCACGCAGCATTAAAGTCTCAATCCTTAAACATCCCTGTTACTGCCAACTGTAAGAACTAGACAATAACACATCCACATCTGTTTTTGTATGAACAGAAAACCAGTGAAACATCGTGTTCTACGTTAGCCTCAGTGATGCAAGACCAACAAGTGTTTTCAATCCATGCAAAGTGATCCCAGCAGACGTGCTCAGCCCTGAAAGTGTTTCTTTATCTCTGTCATCTGAAGCGTGTTCTTGACAAAGAGGGAAGGAAATCATGGCAACAAAACATGGTTTAAGCTTCGAAGTAAGAGTCAGGATATAAACTGGCCTTCCTGGAGTCCATATCTGGCGTCAACTGGAAACACATGGCGCACTACCAAGTAAAAATGAGACCAAACCAGAAAAAAAATTCACTTTAAGCACAGAAATGATTTTCTTTACCACAGCTTGACTTGTTCTTTCAAACAAAGCAACGATTAAATAAAATCATTGTGTGGCTCGCTAGCCAGATAGGATGGAAGTGATGATGGTTAAACTCTGAAGCATCAAAGTATCTATCCTGGATGTGCAATAATAAGGAAGCAGAAGGTATTTTTTCATTTCCAAACAGGCCTACTTGCAATTAAGCCTTTTCTCTTATGTTTAAACTGTAATACAAACCATAAATCAGGTCCTACTTACTTCTGAAATGCTTTAAATAAATGTGATGCAGGATGTAGTGAGAGAAACAGAATTAAAGAGGATGGCGAGATCATCCAAAGGCTAAAAACACCAGTGAAGACAGTGATAAAATGATGTGAAACCATTAAACCATCCCAACAGGGAAACTAAGCATAATGCAAGTTATACGATAAAATACACAGGATTTTTATGAAATGTCTGTATTTGTGTGAAGATTCTCCAATCTCACATAAGAAACCAATCATCTCTTCCTGACAGTTAGATGGACTTCGCTGCACTACATTAGCAAGAAGATAAATGGAGCAATTATAAAGCTGCACAACATATAAACGGGCTGCTACTAGTTATATGTAGGAGTGTGTGTTGGTGCCATCCACATCTGTGGATGCTTATCACATCATTGAGAGGAGGACTGAGACAGAGAGAGAGGAGCTGGGATGTAAAGAGGGAGGCGAGTTAATGAGAGTGATTGTGTTCTTCCAGTAGACCGTGTCCGTCTTGGAGATGATAAAAATGGGACAGAGTCAATACCCATAGTTTCAAACAAAAGCATAAAATTCTCATAATATTTTGATAATCTTTAGTGGGAGTGATTTTTATTTACAACACAGTTGTTCTTTTGTTTCTTTTTTTCAATTTCACAGCAACAGATTCATCTGCTTTCTGATTTCATTTAAAAAAAATCATCTCAAACAGAGGAATCAGAGGCGAGTTTCTGCTCTCATCTTATATTTCACGTTGATGTGCTTTAGTCAGACATTTCCGTCGCCACATTTAAAATACACAGTCTTAGCTTGCCTTCAAATTTCGACCGCATGTCTGCATTCCTGTTTGATCAAAACATAACGAAGAATTACGTAATCATGCTGTTTAGTCATGGATCTATGATCAGTGCCCTTCAGTGGTTGAGACGTAGCCACGAACCAGGCTTTCCACATTCAAGGCCTCTATACTATCTGAAGCTTTCTCTTCAATGCTGTGAGGTCCGATCACAAGTAAAGAGCTGCTGTGTGCATTTGTGATTAAACAGGGCGCTGTAGGCCTCATGTCATAACCTTTAAACACTAAACACAGATAAATGTGAGAAAATTAATACACTATTATGTAGGCAACGCCTGTCTTTGCTAATGCTAATATGGCTAATAAGTAGCTGCTAGAGTCCAGGCTAAACATGGAGAAGCAGCATTCTGCCAGGAGAGATTAAGCTTTCACCAAATGCATCCAATCTGCATGGTACCTCGCTTTTATTCCGTCCAGATTATAACGTTATTGAGATTTTTGGTATTTGTTATCTTGTACTTCACTTGGAATGCTTTTAATGTTCTATGTGAAGCACTTCGAACTGTCCGGTACATAAAATATCTGTAGCCTACATGGCAGGTATTGGACTTATATGACAACTCGCATGTGCAAACCAAATGTATAATAATAATAATAATAATAATAATTTTATATTCTGCATTTCACCCATTTTTGATAGATTTCCTAGCGTCAGTGCGTTGTAATACAGGGTAGGGCTGGTCCATTACGTCCATTCTTCTCTTACCGTCTGAATATTAAAAGCGAGCCAATTCTCTTATTGAGGCCTCACCAATGGCAGCATCCATCTTTCATCCCGTCTCTTTTCTTGTTCTCTATCCAGTAAAATACAGTCTGACATTGAAACTTGCCAAATTTTTGCTTCATCACTTCCATTCCCTCTTCTTCTAATGTCCAGTGAGTGTTAAAATGTGTGTTGATATCCAGTTGCTGGCATATGAAGCGTTTCAGAAAAGTGCGGTTGTAAAGTGATGCGATTTTCCAGACAAAAAAAACTTCTTAAATGTGGACACTACTGCAGGGCACCAATGGGACCAAAAATGTATATAACGAGACTCACTTTATCAAAAATAGTCCTACACACAAAGTTACACACATAGAACTACTTTAAAGCAGCACTATGTATTTTTCCAACCTGAATATTCTGCACTTCTGGCTTGTCTTATAGTCATGATGGACATTATCAGAGCCATTGTTAATTTGAAGCATCCCAGGGCTGAAAAACCACAGTTCCCAACTGCTTGTTCAGCCTAGCATATCATTCAAGCAATTGGATATCAACACACTGGCTGTTTTGGATGTGCTCCGTACTAGAAAAGCACTCTAAGGGTGTAGATCTCCACCAAACTGGCAATCTTGATATTTTTTATTGAGTTATACACACATATGTTGAGAATGGCCCTCTTTCGCAATGATAAGGAAATCCTTTAGAAAATATTTTCCTGGATCGAGGCGGTGATGTGGATCACCCCCAAAATTGAACCACTTCTTTATCTTACCATTCTGGATATATCCTGAAAATTTTATGAAAATCCATCCAATACTTTTCAAGTTATGTTGTTCACAAACAGACAAAAACATTACCTTATTGGTGGAGGTAATAAAACAAAAGATAAAATTATGGACATTGTTGTGCGGAAAACTAAAACAGAAAAGAAAAATAGAAGACAGGAGTCAACATGACTGACTTTTACTAGTTAGAGAGAGCTTAGAAAAGAGTTGACCAGTTCTTCAAAGATACATTCCCTTAATGAACCACTGAAAAAAGCAAAAAACAAAAAGCAAAAAACTATGCAGAAACTCGTAACTTCAAGCCCTAAGAAAACTTTTTTTGTAGGCAAGCAGTTGTATGTTGTCCTCCATGTAACCAGCCACCTTTATATCCCAGCTTGGTGTCCTTTGCAGCATGTCACCCCTTCCTGTTCTCTGATGCCCTTTCCTGTCTACCTACTGTACAATAAAGACTACTAGACAATCATTTTAAAGAAAGAACAAACTTTTATAAAAAGCTTGTATGTGGAAGGCCTTTGGCAAAACGGTGTCAAACCCAAAGCTGGTGAGGTCCACCTAAAATACTACTGAGTATGTGTCCTTCATTTAAAACCATTTTTAATATGTGGTCTGAACATTTTAAACTTTGGAGGTGTTTGTGGGTAGATTTCGTTACTCTATAAAAGGTCAGGTTGGTTGTTAGAAAACTTTATGCTAAACTGAAAAAGGTCACACCCCATCTGGGATGAATAAAATTTTCTTTATTTTCATTTAACTTATATCTGACATTATTTAAAGCAAAAAAGCATGTTTCTCAAAATTATTACATACCCACAAATAATTGGAAAAACGTTTTTGCTGTTGACCAACACTGATATAAAACACCATGTGCTTTTTTTGCATCGTATTTGGCCCAGTCACATAGCATCGGTTTGTTATTTTTGATGGAAACAGTAAGACAACAGATCAACTACGATGGATGGATGTGGCTGATGGAGAGCGAGACAGTGATCCTGCAGTCTTCACATCTGTCTACATGGGCACAACACTAAAGAAGAAGAAGAAGAATGGATGAAACACCAAAAACCAAATAAAGGATTTGTCTTTCAAGCTTTCAACACAAGAAGTGGGATCTCGAACTGAGGCTGTAAAGATTAAAAGGAGACCCCACTAATGCTTTGGTACAAATACTTTCTAAAAATCAAGATAATAAATGTGATTTTTTTGTGTTTAACTATACTGAAAATCAAAACCAGAAGTTTAGTACAGAGATGTTATTTATGATCAAAAACAAGCTGGAGTCATTGTTTTCCAACAAGTTAAATAAAGGATTTTAACTTTTAACTTGGCATAAAAAATAGTCAAATTAAAACAAACTTGAGACAAAGAGACTCACAAAAAACATACTCACACACCAAAAAAGTAAATAAAATAAAAGATGTGGGAAAGGATGGAGATTAAACATGTATATCTTTCGCTTGTAATCACGTTTGAATCAGAACTCGGACGGATGACCCCGTCTGACCACGTGGAAAACAGTTTACGGGTTTGATTCCCAGCGGCTGAGCCCCATATGGATTCAGTTGGCCATCAAAGGCCAGAGAAGGAAAAATAAACACTTTTTTATATGATTTCTCTTACAGAGAGTCTCCAAGTTGCTGGAGCTGCTGGCGCAAAACACCAAGTTGGATCAGCGTGAACCCAAGCTACTCAGAATGCACTTGCACGTGTGTTTGTGTGGATAAGTGTGATTACATGTGTAAATTTGCATGTGTGCGTCTCTTCCTGTGCATGGATCCTGACTGATGTGGCCTGTCCAAGTGATGTTTATTTTCTGCCATAATTACACAGAGAACAGGAACAGAGAGAGAGAAACGACAAACATACAACGGATGAGAAATAAAATGAGTAGATGAAAAACATGAATGAGGGAGAAAAAAAAAGATAATCAAACCTCAGAACTTTCATAGCAAGTTAAACTATTCCCCAAGCGATCAGCTGACAAAAGACAAACAACTCTCAGGTTGTGCTGAGACAGCAAAGCAGCCTCAGCACATGCTGAACGGGAACACCGATCAACATGAACAAGTTCTTTATTTGAGAAATTTATGAACATAAAAAAAACAAATAACCGTTTAGCTCCTTCTTGAACTGTTAAATTTTTGTGTTGTAGTTAAAATTACTGTTGTAATTCTTCTTTGAGTTTTTGAGCAGCTCTTGGAAATTTTTCCTGATTCTCCAAACTGATTGTTTTCTGCTGCAGGTAGACATAACATACAGCAGGAAAAAAGTGGTAAATACGCCTACCAGTCAAACCAAACCTCTCCCCATGTTTTGGGGATTGGCAGGCGTTCATTTAGAGTCCTGGCGAAATTATAGTAGTAGAAACACTTCTCAACTTGAGAAAACCCATCCATCCATTCTTCATCCAAATCAGAGTCATGAGGGGGGGGTGGGGGTCAATCAGTAGGTGAGAGGCAGTGTTATGACCCAGCTCACCTAGGGGTTTTGAGTCGTAGCAATGTAAGCTCTGAGAGAATGGGAAATGGTGAAAATGAATTTATTGACTGAAAAAAGGGTATTCTGTACACAAATAAGTTGTAAAAACCACAAGAGTTGGGGGCCCAGAAGCAGCTTAAAAAACAAAACAATTTAACAAATATCTAATAAACATAAACTGGGATGGCCAGAATCCCCAAAGTACCAAACATACTTTAACAAAATAAAACAGGCCTCCTAAGAATGTTAAACAAAATGGAGATCAGCTCCAATAAACTAAACTATCAATAGTAAAATACAAAAGCAACAAGGATACTCAATACAAAACAAAACACTCGAAACCCTAGTAAATGTACAAAACAAGATCTACAAATAATAAATACCAAAATACTATGTACAATTATAATCAAAAACTATCCCAACTCAAACTATCAATTATCAACTAACAAAATAATGAACGAAAAAACAAGTAGTTTTAACACTACTAGACAATAACATAAAACAGCACACAAAGTTAAACTCTACTCTAAATACACACAAAGCTAATTTAAGCTACACAAAAGTTAACTAATTTAAAGTGGACCATCAATACCAAATCCAAAAAATCTAAGTCACCAATCCGAAGTCCAACGCAAGCCAAGAAGAAGACAGTCTGTCACCAAACAGCTTCTCAATGAATGAATGGTGATGGGTCCATTTTATTTCCCTGGTTGATGGTGATGATGATTGATTGCACCTGTAATGAATTCTGGAGATGCAGATGAGTTTCGCCAATCCAGGTGAGGGCGCAGGTCGATGGAAGAGATGATGTGTGATTAGTGACAAACAGACTTAACGGGATGATTTCTCAACAGACAGGGGGTGTAACAGGCAGGGTACACCCTGGACACGTTGCCAGTCCATCACATTGCCAACATATAAAGAAACAGGTCACACAACCAGTCACACACACACACAGTATCCGGAGAAAACTCACTGCTCCAAGCCGAGACTCAAACCAGTGATCTTCTCACTATGAGGCCACATGTTAACCACCACTCCACCGTGCAGCCCTAATTTCAAAAAAGAAGCTTGAACTAGGAATTGTATTATTTAGTAGAATTTAGCTGGAAACCATAATGCATCAGTACAATGATTTCAAAATCCTCCAGTACTCTCCTTGAAGACTAATGGAGGGATTATGGTGGATCTGAGTCCTTCGTCAGCCTGATCATCCACCAAAAGGGATTAGTTGCACCTGGGCTGGCTGTGATAGTTGTGAGACAGGTTCCCTGGATTAAAGCCACCCAGTACGAGACCCTCTGATGTCCGCTGTGGCCTCATGCATGCTCGGGATGTGGGACTGGATTGTAGTCAAGAGTTGACGCAATAATTGGCTCAATTTGATGCATCTGTAAAGTGTCCTGAGGCGATATTGTTGTGAAGTGGCGCTTGTTTATGTTTAGATGCAGCATCGCTCCCACTAGTACGGTGGCCTACTCATGTTATTTGATGAGAAAAAAAAAAAAAATCTACTTCAGGTGTTTCTCATTTATGATAGAAATCAATATGCTTGGGCTAATGGAAATAATGATGACTGAGTTAAACTCTTTCAACTAGATGAAATGAATTGAATTGTATGAGCGACTATTGAAAGGTCACGGCTGTAAAATAAACACAAAAACTTGCTTTCCAAACTGAGCTGAGCGCTCTGGTTCAGCCTGAAGGATTCTTTAAGTCGAGTCCTTTATGAAAACAGGTCTATATCCCCTGTCCTCTCCACCAATCCAAACAAGCATCCAGCCATCACAAACACTAAATGCAGGAAATTTAAAAAAGACAAGGGCAAAAGGACAATGGGGACCGTGTGCGTACAAATGCAGGAAATGCCAGCTTTCTCCAACAAGTGCTGCTCATGCATTAAAGATGATATGGCCTCAGCTGTATTGTGAGGCGTCTTCTGCATGTTAACAACTGAACAGACACCTTAAAAAAACAATCACAGTTTGGGCATAATAAAAAAACAGAGTCAGAGAAGTCGGACATCCTATAAAAGATCAAATTCTGAGGAAAACTTTGTTTTGGGCTGGAAATCCTAAACTCTTTTGGAGCTTTTGTGGATATTTTTGGGAGTTTATTTGATTAGCAGATCTAGAATATTTGGGCCTCAGATCTTTCTTCCACAAGCTTTGTCACACATCTTTGGCCTGCGCTGTCCTTCTTGCTAATGAGAAACAAAAACGCCATAAAACTAATTCTCATGAAAAGCAGTAACATCAAAATGAACTTAAACAAGCACTGCTGTGTTCTGCCCCGGGTTTGGAATTCTGTCCACATGTTCCCATTTGATCCCTGTTATTGCAGTCACTGAAACACAAATCCCAGCGACATTCCCACAACCACATGACTGAGACAGCCTCGGGGTCAGAGGGAGACGGAGAGGCCTTGCCAGCTTGCATGCATGCATTAGTGTGTTTCTGTGTGTGTGTGTTCTGCAGCATTCAGTGTGATTTGATAGGTAGCAGGCTCTCACTGATCAGCCCAACGTTTCGCTTCATACTGCTGGATGAGCAGCGGTGGGATGAGGAGATTTGTGCTTTACTGGTCAGCTGATGAGCAACACACACATAATTTCAAAGAAATTTTATACTAAATAGATAAAACAGCTCACTTTTCCTGATTAACTTGGCATAAACAGGGTTTTTCAGGAAAAAAAAAAAAGTCAGAAGCAGAGGGTGAACTCTGAATCACCACACAGAGCTGAATGGGGACGACTGGATCAGAGCCAAATCAAAAAAGCAGCCCATGACCAGGCCTTTCCGTACCATGCTGGGCCAGAGTGTGTTTTCTGAAAGTTGCAGTCAAATCCCAGAACAGTTTACAGTCTGTAAAGCAGATCACTCACAACGGGAACATGTAAACCTGCTGACATGTATACATTCTGTATGCTTGACTACATCACATGTAAATTAAAGCGACTGTCGTTTTAAATGTTAAACATTCGTGAATGTTGACACTAGAAATGCAAGAACTTCCTGCTTGAAGCCTTAAAGACCCAGCCCATAAAAAAGCAGCATTTTTTAATATGAGGTCTTTATTTGTCCCTTTAAAAAAATATATTTTAAAACAGAAACTTTTTAAGGATATTTATCATTTATTACAATGTTATGTGTATTTTTTATTGTGTATTCCTGTGCTTTCTGATGTCCATTAAGGAGCAGAAGGAAAAATAATCTGATCATGTTACATAGAATTTTGAGCAAAGTTTTTACCATAAAGTGATGCAAATGTCTGAGGAAATAAATTTATCATATGTAACACTGGGCTCTTAAGGGTTAATTCTGCACATTGTAGCACTTTGGTCAACTTTGTTGTTTTAAAGGGTGTTATAAATAAAGTTGCATTGCATTTTCTTCCATGGCTTTCAATGTGACTTGTTCACCTTGCGTGGGGGGGGATTGATTCTTAGACCATCCTGATGCTAGTCAATTGTCCCTGCAAGCCCAAAGGATGCTTAGATTAAGGGTTATTCTTTCTGGGTGGTGCTTTGATTTTGAGCACAAATAATTATCCTTGTCAACTCTGATGGAGTGGAAAACAGTCCAGGATTTATTCCAAAAACCTTTCCTCAAAGGCAGCATCTGGTGGAATGACATAAGTAATTAGTTTGGCCAGAGGTCAGTAACACGTCAATCTAAATTTGCAAAGAATCAAAGGATTTCATCACCTGCATTAAACAATATCAGGTGAAGATGATGGAACTCAGAGAAATGTATGTTCACAATGAACAAACCTGAAAACAATATTGAATGGTGGTGATGTGGAAGACCTCGGGCAGCGCTGCATTAAAAGCAGACACGATTCTGTTGTGGATACAAAAGCATGGAACACTTGTGAAAAAACAAGGCCATTAGAGGGTCACAGATTTACACATGAAAGTTAAAACTCTCAACATGTAAATAACGGATAATATAAAGCAGCTTGAGAGACACTCACACCTGCTTCTGGTCGAAACTTGACATGGAGTGAGTGTGTCAAGTGGGAAACTGTCCAGTGATCTGATGAATAAAACAAGATTTATGCTGTTAGAAGCAACGGCTAGGGGTATTTCCCCCGAACGCCCCCGATCCTCCTATTCACCTATTCTGAAAAAAAACACGATACAATAATATAAAGCCACACATGTAATACACTGTAACTATATTAACAAGTCATCTATCATATTAATTAAGCCTCACTGAACTCAATAATGAAGAAAGTAGACTGTATATTTTAACTAATTATAATTTGATCCAGGCAGGTATGATGTCATTCTAAGATGCATCCTGAGGTCACATCCTGTCATTTGTACTTTGATTGAGGTTAATCTAACAGTTACAAAGATATGGTTGAATGTGATATTTTACTGACAAAGCTCTACCTGGTGTTGAACCAGCCTGGTATGATGTCACGACATGATGCATCCTGAGGTCATGACCTTTAATTTGCACTTGATTTGAGGTCAATGAGATATAGCCAAAATGATGATATTCGCTACCTAGTGGGAAAAACCATCCCAAAATTGTGAAGTTCAATACAGGCTTTCGGCCTAAACAGATAAACATAGTATCAGAATCCAATTGTAAATATTGTTCGATGTATCGCGCTTACACAAAGGATACCCGGCGGCGGTAGTGACAAACTCATAATATACCCGACACTCCGAGTCTGAGGATATAATTAGGAAATCTTTCTATAAACTCATGGATGTCGTAGATAGAGATTGTGTAAGTTGGTGCACAGTGGTATAGGGAATGTGCACATGTTTTAAGCGAACCTTATCATTTATTCATATCATTGAGCAGCATTGGCAGTTATCAGACATTATGCTAAAGATTGCTGCCGTGTGATTATAAATGTGGGACACAGCAAGACTTTGTCACCCAAACACATTAAATAACACAATACAGAAGGTAAAGCTGAACAAAGACTCAATTATTTACAGAGAAAATTAACTAAATAAACCGTTTCAACAAGCTAGGAATCAAAGAAAAAATCCTGGACGGTTGCTTAAAACACAGAAGTCTGGCATCAAACAAAGGAAAACCTGGAGTATATACAGTATTTAGTTGAATCAGCCACACTGCACATTCAAAAAGGCTAGTGTGTCTTACTAGTATATGACGCAGTGTGCCAAGTTATGCAACACGGTTTCTTTACCTCAGAAAGCTGCTGGGCGACAATGGCTCCAACATTGTTCCTCATAGATGTCAGTTTTCAGGTCAGAAAGTTACATAATGTGTTTTAAAGGCCCATTTGTGCTCAACTCTTTTTGCCGTCATATTTGTCTCTTACCTGCATAATTTTGTCTGTTTTCAAAGAGCTTACAGTGTGTGTAGCAAACATAGCAGTACCACTGGAAACTTAAGGGGCAGTGTTGAGCAGCATTGCTGATGCGGCATATGTTTGCCGTTTGTATGCTTTTGTTGCTTTGTTATATGCACCTTTCTGAGAATGCACATTGTCGTGATCTTCTACATCTTGTCTACTGCATGCTGAAATGGACGTTGAAACCCTGAACTCTAGATTGTGCTCTGGTGGATATATTGCCAACATAAATGATGCATGGAAGCATGAGGATGCTGATGACTGAAACCAATTTGTATGTAAACAAAGAGGAGCCTTTAGCCTGACAAAACATATGTCATGTCTCCCAAAAGGCTGGTGAATTTGCAATCTGCACTCAATAAATATTCCAGATGTAGAAAATGACAGAAAAAGACCAACAAACTTAACTTAATTTTTTTATGTTGCCTCCCCTGTTTGGATAACGAGAAGAAAAAGAATACTGCATTAGATATGTTGAATAGACATTTATTCTGTTTCTCAAGATTTCTCCTCCAGTCTTGTCATATTCACAATAAATCATCATGTTTGAGTTATACTGGAATGACTTCACACAAATTAATTGTTCTACTATTACAAACCAAAAGGTCATAGTGAGAGTCCAGTACTCTGTAAACTCAGTGTGTGGTGTACAGTAGAGCCATATGTTTGCCTAAAACCTGTCTTTACAGACACACTAACACACATTTGCCAGAAAGGAGCTAATACGTGTTGCTGTAATAATTTGGTGGTGAATAGTGGCTTTCTGTAGAGGTTTAATGATGATTTGAGCAGTTTTCTCACAGCGACACAGAACAGAGTTGGAGTAGGAATCAGCCTACACACTCGCTGACCCTCGCCTGACAGTCCGAGTATACGTGTGGGAAAAATTGTGTCTCCCACACTGTTAACATGGACTTCACATCCTCTCCTCTTAACTCCCCACCCGCTTCATGAGTTGGTAAAAGGAACATGCGTGTTACAGGCACTTTGGGCATGTTAAATGGGAATTTGAGCCGGAGGACATGGCTACGGGTTATGTTGCAAAGTAATTAGCCTGTAACATGGAAAATCAGGACTGCCATCAGAGCGTGCAGCAGCACCGTCAGGAGTGGCAAGACAACGACTAGTGGAACAGAAGTATTAATTATTAAATTTGGGCAGATTATTTTCTGTTATAAATCATTTAGTTTCTTAAGTTGATTAAATGTAATTGAAATCTAAGAAAATAAAATTTTCTTTGCTTAAGTGATTATTTAAAACAAGGAACTTAAGATTTAAAAGCAGGGATGAATCCTTTAGTGTAGAAAGTTGAGGTAAGCAAACGTAGGGGAGTTGGATGTAGGGATGGGTACCGTAAGCCCCTGGAAATGATTCTCATGGTCCATGTGAACTGACAAGCTTCATCCTTAGAGATCCCCTTAATGCTATGTTAAGGTCATATTCATCTTTTGCATGAGACTCAGGACACATTCCCATCAACCTTTATGATTTGTCTACTGTGAATGCTCAAAAAATTCTGATTCGGATCAAAGGGGCAGACTCTGTCTGCCTACAAACGTGGGTCCCAGTTGGTTTCAAGCTAAAGAAAGAGCTTTGTGGGCATCGTTGGTAAACAACCACAACATCCACGCATATAGAATGAAAAGCGTGCATATTGAAGATTCCTACTTCAACTAAAAAAAGTCCCCAATCAAATATAGTCTAGCAGCCAACCAATCCATTACTACACTTGCACAAAATCCAATTTGTAAAACAAGTCATAGAGGGATTAGAAATTTTCTACAGACAATGGAAAACAGACAGT
Source organism: Pseudomugil tenellus (assembly GCA_037177515.1). Classification (NCBI taxonomy): domain Eukaryota; kingdom Metazoa; phylum Chordata; class Actinopteri; order Atheriniformes; family Pseudomugilidae; genus Pseudomugil; species Pseudomugil tenellus. The sequence continues at coordinate 3,167,734 of JBAMHX010000006.1, read as the reverse complement.
GGTTACCTTGGTGAGCCACACTTCATGTAAAATCCCGTCTGGCTGACGAGATTAAGGCAACAGTCTGGCGTGCTAAACACTGTCTAATAAAAACACCTGCAAAATTATATTGTTGTGTGGCAAAATTCTATGACTGTTGTGCTCTCATTTGTTAGTCTTGCTCTCTTAACAAGCGTCACTTAGCAGTATGTTTCTCCTGGCAGCTGGAAGGACCAGCACCATTTTGACTCCTAACAGGGTGCAGCAATATGGAAAATAGATGAGTGGAGGTTTTACTGTTGTCTTTAATGTTTTCATGGCTGGTTTTGCACTTTATCTTTATACTATGGATGAGTCTATAACCTGCCATAGCACAGCACAGCACAGCACAACACAGCACAACACAGCATAATGCTGCATAGCACAGCACAACACAACATAGCACAACACAGCACAGCATATCACAGCATAATACAGGATAGCACAACACAGCATAGCACAACACAGCACAGGATAGCACAACATAGCACAGCATATCACAGCATAATACAGGATAGCACAACACAGCATAGCACAACACAGCACAGGATAGCACAACACAGCACAGCATATCACAGCATAATACAGGATAGCACAACACAGCACAGGATAGCACAACACAGCACAGCATATCACAGCATAATACAGGATAGCACAACACAGCAC
>JBAMHX010000006.1:3149978-3166258 GCA_037177515.1 Pseudomugil tenellus | reverse complement strand
TGATCGGATCGGTGAATGAAGACTTTAGGACCGATCAAAAAATAGGAAAAAATGTTGAAATATCGGCCGATCCGATCGGTGGAAAGCCTATATAATACATAACTATCAGATAAACTATATGAGAAACACATACAGGTAGGGCTTGCTGATTAATTGATATTATTGATTAATTCAATTTTTTTATTTATGCAGATTTATCTTTTATGAAAATTCAGATATTTTTTTGCTTACCTAGCACCTTTTGGGCTTTCTTACATTATAGTAACGCCAGCATACTCCTGCTGATTCCCCACAAATCCCTATAAACACATTAACATGACAGCAAGCAAAGCTTGCTCCCAAAAAAGGCTAGATCCTTTATTTTTTGGAACTGGTTTGGTTTTACAAAGAAGGATTTGGAGCAAAAATGCCTCATTGCAAAATCTTTTTAAGGGCTGTTCCTACCAAAGGTGGGAGCACAACAAATTTAATTCAACACCTGAAACAGAGGCACCCAACGGAGTGGGAGGAATTGTGCATAGACGACATGCTCAAACGAGCAACCACCCACAATACCCCACCATGAAATTATTTTCACTCTGTCCCCTAAGAAAAGACGGGCACGATGGAAAGCCATCACGGACATTGTCTAAAACTAAAAAGCCTTTTTAAAAAAGAATAATTTTTGTTGTTTGTATTTTTGTAGGGGTTAAAAGTTTTTACTTTTAGGCTATATCGCCCAGCCCTACATCAAGGGTAAAAAAAAAATTACCTACTAGAACATTTCCTCTTGGGAGAAAAAAAAAGTATTGTAAAATATAAATTTCATGACACGTCAACTTGTATGAGGACGGTTGAATAGTCAGTTGTCAAAATTTAAATCGAAATTTGTTTAAAAAGTAAAAATGGTTCAATAATTCCATAATAAGTACTTCTGCTTACATACTGTAAGCAGAAGTGAGGATGAAGGTGTTGTAGTTAAAGCCTAAAGTAACGTTACACAGGAAGTTCCAGCAATGAGTAAAGCTAATGTGTCATGTTAAGCAAGTTAACCATCCAGGAGCCTCCCCATTGTTTACTTTAGGATGCTTAGCAAAAGACTCAAGGTTCACAAGCAGTTCATAAGACCCTCGTAAGATGCTGCTAAGGGGCCCGTGAGGTATTCATAACATGCTACCATAGGGCTCCCCCACTGCTAAAACAAATCATTAGCATCCCACAAAAACCTTATATGACTGCAAACAGGCAATTTTTGAGGAAATGAGAAAACCTGGCTTATTTTCTTGTCAATGCAGCTGCATTTTTGACATTTCAGAAGGTGCTGTCAAAGGTCAGGCTTCAGTAGAGCCAGGAACTTTAGTTATGATTGGAAACTTCTTGTTAAACACAGTTTTCTTTTAGTTCATACTTTACTTTTTATTCCCAGATTAATCCTTTCATTAAGGCTGTTGAGTGGCTTTGGATACTCTTGTATGGACAAAATAAATATTGTATTACATTGAAATAAATATTATAAAATAAATATAAATATGGTCTTGGGATTCTGGAAAATCAGCAAAAAAATAAGCTTAATGACAGTGGCAACGATTAAATTATTTTAAATTTTTCCTTGCGTTACTTGTTTCTTATTACATTACAAGCTTCATTGCATTTCATTTTATTTAATTATTGGCATTTGCTTTGGGAAGTGATTGAGTTAAATGCAGCCATCAGGTCATATGGAGGGTAGACTCTTATGGGCTGACCACTGCAGAGATTGAACCTGTGACCCTGCCGTTACAGCAGAGCTTCCAAAACCACGAAGCTGCTCTTTCATATGCAGCCCAATGATTTGAAAGGTTTTGGTGTCAGTCCGGGTGACAGGGGGGCCTTTGTGCTACATTGAGGGCCTTGCCTGGGAAACTGTAGGTTAAATAGCGCTCGGGGGCTCGTAAGAGTGTCCTTGATGGGCTCTTGGGGAGTTCATTGCTGGTGAAAAGGGTTTGTAATATAGTGTTGAGGGTTCATAAGGCTGGTGTTACAGGCACAGAAAGGTCAGGAACTGCAAGAATCTAATGGGTGGGTTCCAACTCATCGCCCCTTGTTGACCTCAAGGAGGGAGATTTTTTTTAAAAGCCATTTTCTCTTTTTAGTTTTATACATTTTTATTAATTTATGACAAACAACTGTCCTTTATGATGTGCTTGGATGAAGAATGCTCATGCATGAGCTAAAAAAATTACTCACTTTTGTCTCAACTTCTTATTCATGTTAGATTTTTTCTACCCTAGATATGAAATAAAAACATTCAGAAGTATGTACTTTTTCTGCACCACGTTTGTTAGAAGGCTCTGAAGTTCTCCATTTTTCCAGACAGTACTCATTGCCCCTTGCTTTCCTTCTCATCTTTTTGTTTGTCTCCCATCTTCATCCACTTCATTGGTCACTTTGTCCCTCCTTCTCCTTCAGTTCTGCTAACATGGAGGTGAAGAGTGCAAAGGGAAACAGCCACTAACTTTCCTTTTTGTCTAGCACTTTTCTCATTTCCTTCCACATACTTTCCCCCCCATCATGGCCGGCTTCGCAATTTCTCTTCGATTTCCCTCTCCACCTAAAACCCTGGGGGTGAAGAGTGCAGAGGAGACTGTTTTTGCAATGGGGGTCATGGTCATTACTAAGCTACGGATGATCATTGGGAATGGAGGGGGAAAGGGATTCAACGAAAACCAAATGCTTAGCTTTAATCTGCAGATTCGGATTCAAACCAATTGTTTTTTTTAGGCTGATGTCACAGTTATGTTCATTTCCAAAAGAGATAAGCAATATCGATTTTTTTCCTGTCAATACAATTCCATTAGTTTTTAGTACTTTTTCATCAATAATGACACCAATAGATACTTCCTGGCCTTTACAGGACAATAATTTGTATAGCATACACTAATATCTTTATTGCAAAGGAAATATGGAATATAAATAAAACTAAAGAACATCGATACTTGAAAGAAATGCTCTAAAAACAAGGCATATGCCATCGAAAGCAACAACTAGGGGTATATCCCTGAATCCCCCAATTCTCAAATAGACACAATAATGTAAAGCTGCACATGTTCAGTCAAAGGTCCACCTAGTGTGGAAACTTTGAACCAGCTCGTTATGATGTTAGAACTGGAAGCATCATGAGTTCAAGACCTTTTATTTGCACTTCATTTGATGTCAATGAGAGAAATAGTTCCAGAGATACAGCCAAAAATCTGAATTTTCATGCATAAAGCGCCACCTAGTGAGGAAACCATAAATTCCAAAATGATTAAATTTTATGCAGGCCGTCCCCTTGGGGACCTAAACATGTACACTGAGTATCAAATTCCAATTGTAAAAAACTGTTTGAGTTATTGCACTCACACAAAGGATATCCTGTGCGGTGGTCGTGATGAAACCATTATAAACCAGACACTCCACATTCAGGGATATTATCAATTATACAGAGAGGTAAACAAATACAGACTATTCTATCCGATTGACTTAAAATCAAGTGCAAATGAAAGGTCATGACCTCAAGATGAGTCAAATAATGACGTTATACCTGAATGTTTCTATATTTATATCCCCGAATGCAGGGTGTCGGGATAATATGACCCCAGGATGCATCCTGTTCTGACGTCATACCGGGCTGGTTTAAAGTTTCAACACCAGATGAAGCTTTGTGACTAAAAGCTTAAATATAATATATATTTATGGCAATTTATATTTAATATAAAAGCGTCTTTATATTATTGTACTGTGTCTATTCGAGGACTGAGAAATAGGGTTGTATACCCGAACTTCCCCAAACAACCTAACAGTCGCCTCCAGCGACTTCTAGACGCCTTCTAGATGCATTTCTTGGACTGCTTCGGGATTCCTGTTGGGCTCTTAATTGTCGGTGAATTTATTGGGGAGATGAGAGTCCTGCTCGTAACGTCGTTCATGCTCTTCTGTCTTATCTCAGACACCACGAAAAACTCTTACATTAGTAGGGAAAACAGATCACACCCACATATGAGCAAATACCACGATATTCTATGTTTTACAACCAATTCGTCTTTCGGTGTGAAAGTCCATAATTCTGTCAACGTTTTCTGCATTGCACTAATCATAGCGCCCCATTTTCCTCTCTTTTCTTTCAGATTTATTTTATGTCTTCTTGCATGATGGCTAGAGCAGGTCTAGTTGTCATCTATGTTACAAACACACACACTTACACACTGAAGCAGAAGAGTGCTCTTAGGGGTGATTATGGTTCAGAGGCCAAACAAATGTTCTGTCAGATTTACTGGCTAAGCGAGGTTGGTGGCACACTCTCTCTGTCTTTTGAAAACACATCTGGTTTATATTGCCCATGGGGGATCTCTTTTGACACATTGCATTCTCTTGACATTAATCCTAAGCATAACCATCACTAGTGAATCTCTAACACCTAAATCCTAAACCTAACCAAAACATATTACTAAACCTGAACCCTTTAAATCCAAGTTTAACAGTCAAATAACAGTTTATACGTGAGTGGACAAGATTGCTGTGAGGTTTTGGTGTAAAATCGCTCTTATCGTCGTCACATCAGCCTAAACTCTCCGTAAAGCAGAGAAAAATGTGAGTTTGTCACATCACCAGCAATTGTGACTGATTTATTATTTTATTCATCCAATCTTGTTTTGCATTTTGAGAAATAGTTTTCACAAATCAGAACGGTTTGCCTCAATGAATATGTAAATTGGGGCGTTCGCACGCAATTTTGCGTGGAGTGGGAGGAGAACATGTAAATATATGATTTTAGCACACACAAAGCGATTTATCAAACCTGGAATTAATTTTACTGGTAGAAACTGCGTCTATATTTAGCACGTTTCAAAAGGAGGTGCAAACGGGTTCAATGCGTAATTGTGCACACATGACTGCAGTGATTGTTGAAATACGAAGACATAGAAATAATCAGAGAACGGAGACTACGGAGAGAACACATATTTCCTTCTCGTGTTAACATGTTTGGAATGAGAGAGAAAACTAATTATTAAAACATATCGCCTATCCAGCCTTGCTGTTTTGGAGCTGATGGAGGAACTTTTGGAGGATTTTTGGCATCTGGGTCATTCCAGCGTACACAGCAAGGATCTCTCAGTCAGGTCTTTAACTTGTGTTGACTGAATTCCTAAATGCAATGTCGCGCCGGATCGTGACATTTATTAAGTTTCCAAGCTCTCGAGATTCTTTGAATAAGACGAAACAAGGTTTTTTTTAGGTTGCTGGAATTCCCCGGTGTTATAGGAGCAACTGACTGCACTCATGTGCAGCTTATGCCGCCCGCAAACTCTGAGCATATATACAGAAACCAAAAACACACATTCGCTGAATGTGCAGTGCGTATGTGATGCCTTTAGCATCATAACCAACTCTTTGGAATGTTTACTGGTTTCTTCCACCAACACCTCTAATTGCACGGGCTCAAACTTGTATTTTCGCTTGTGGTTTTGTAAAGTTGTCATCATGAAAACCATGACACACGCTAAATCCTCATTTAAATAGGCGTGTCTCCAACACTTTGTGCCCGCTGTCATTTGCGTGAGCAATCTTTGCAATTACAATTTGTTGTTTTGTTTTGTCTTTTTGTATGGACCCCAGAAAGACTAGCTCGTCCTACAGCTAATGGAGGTCATTTTAACAAAGAGTAATAACCAACGAACACATTTTACTTCTTTGCTTTATACCTTTTCACAAGTTTAACAAGTGTTTCTTCATGATTCTTGTCCAGCTAACTGCACAGTCATGTCATTGGTGGGATTAATGCGGTTACATCTTCATTAAATGTAAATATTTTGAACAGACAAAAATCTCCTAAGCCAGCATTTGGTAACATGATGTTGCATAAATAATGCGCAATGATCAAAAACATTGACGATTCTTTGCTCCACACTTGCTAATAAAAGTCCAAATGTGCATTTTCCTGTAATACATGTGATCCATGTACCTATTTTCCCATTTTTGGCAGAGCATATTAATGCATAAACACGTGAATGCATTTGTTTTATATATTAAGAATTCACATTTAGATGCATTATCTCACTTTTTTCACCTACTTGCACTAAATTGTTTGCCATCTTCAAAATAAATATCATACCTTCATTATTACTGTTTCAGCAAGGGTTGCATTAACCTATATACATCCCACATATTGCTGGTGCAACGGTAATGTAGTAAGAATATGGTATTTTAATCAGCTTCACCACCATACAGTTAATACACAGAGAGAGACAGAAAGGATGGTTGTACAGTGACAAAAAAGTGCTGTCTAAAAGAAAAGTAACTCGTCTTGTCAGCAGCAAAGAATTCGAAAGGAGCCCCAGAGAGCAACACTTTGGAGATCACGTTACCTGCTCACAGGCTTTTTTTTACATTTAACTTTTTACAGTGAAACTGCAGAACAAGCATCATTACAAGAAACAAGAGACAAGGAGGTCAGAGGTCAGAGGGGATAATGATCATCTGACATTTAAATGAAGAGGACCCATCTAAACGTGTCAAATCACGTCGTTGCAAGCAAGAATACTACATTATATTCTACATGCGTTATCAGTTTGGACTTAAATGAATGTAATTTGCATCAATCTGTATTTGCAAACATGTGTGCACAAACTTTCAACTACTGCTGTTATTAAATGTTGGCAGAGAGAAATTTCACCATTTTATTTAACATAATTGTTCAGATAGCAGAAACTGGGAGGAACATGTAGCAAGCACGCCATGCTTTTTCCAAACCCATCATTTAATTTAGAGACCTTTCTTAAAAAAGAAATCTGAATGTACAATATGCTTTAAAGTATTAGCGGTGTCTTTACATAGCTTGTAAGTTCCACAGGCATGTTTGATGACAACCATCAGGATGCACACCTTTAATCCAGATCACACACCACCTGCAAATTGACGAATTTAAGCTTTTAATTAATCTGATGGCAAAATCATTTGCCATAATTCACATGATTTACCGTATTTAAAATTTTTGTTTTTTTCAAATGTCTTTTTGCATTTTTAGATTGTGTTTACATAGCTTTGTTTTAACAGAACAAAGCTTTAACCTGCCTGTTTTAATGTATGGCACAGTGAACTACATGTATGTTTGGAAGTATTCCTGAGCCTCTGCAGTAATGCAGTTAGTTGTGCCAATCTCTATTGTTTTATAATTGGGATGTATGTCCTGCATGTCTGTTCTGGGCTGCAAAAATAGTTTCTTGTTGGTTGATTTTGTGACACTTACGTGGTATCAAATCACATCTAAAGTCAAAGCATCCAGTGTTGTTTTTAGCTTGTGCATAGCGATGTCCTCCAATTTTGTTTAATCTATTGGAGATGATTAAATTTTCAAGTAACTTTGAAATAAAGTTCTGAGACTAAACATTGTGCTGACAGAAAAACAGAACAAATGATTGGTTTCTTTTACTGATGATTGAAATAGAAGGTAAGGAAAATGTGACCAAAGCACTCTTGGGGTAGAAAATGTATAAAGCATATTTATATATTAGACCAAACGGTGCCTTGGTCACCTTTTATTCATTATTGTGCTGAGTTTATTGTTTCATAATCATTATCAAGACACTCTGCTTCGCTAAGTTTTTTTTTTGTCAGACCTAATTATGTTATGATAGTAGCATTTTCTTTCAAATGTTTCCTTTTAAGCTCTACATCTTCTTATCCCAGCTTGCTGTTGTAATCCAATGTTTTTGGATTCAACATTAAACTTAAACCAAAAACTAAAAAAGGCCAATGAAAAATGTTTATTTTGGAAAAAAAAACTGAATAAATGTGTTTTTAGCAAAAAATTGAGATGCAAGCATATAACAGTGAACTGGTGTAAGTGTGAAACAGTGGTTTCAGAACAGTTTGGGTTTTACATACCAAAACAGAGTGGTATAGATGGCTTAGGCAAGTTTTTTTCATAACTTGTTAAAGAAAATGAAATTGCAAATCACTGCAAATTTACCTCAACCACATGGTAGACCAGGAAGTTAAAGAGTTAAAATAAATAAAATATTTTACATTTCATATTAGAATATTTATCATTTAATTGTTTTATGTTGCTGCAAGAATAAAATATTAATTTTTATATGATTGCAATCTGTTTTATTAAACTTTTCTGTGCCGTAGGGTAAATTGCATATACAAACTTTCATATGAAGGTTAACACAAGAAGGGAAAATATGATGGGAAGTAAAATTAACAGTAAGTTTGAAGGAACAAATCATGTCAATACCAAGCTGGAAGTAATAAACAAAACACCCCAACGCTGAACAACAATGATTTCCGTTTTGTGTTTACTTTAGTCCCAAAGCAGACTGGACACATATGGATTTAATTTTTCTGTTGTTGTGTTGGTTCTCTAATCAAATCTTTAGAAATTCAGATATTTGGTGTCAGTAACACATTTACAAACAAAATTAAAACTCGTAATATTTTTGAAGATTTACACAAAATGATAGTGTTATTTATACCATAATCGAGGGTTTGTTACCGTCCTGCTTCATGTTTGTCTCATTTGAGCTCATTCATCGCACAGTAGGACAAAAATAGAGATTTAACAATTTGATTTTTATTCTGTTCAGATCATGGCCCCTGTATTTTAAAGTTGATCTCTTCCTGTCTAAACTTATCCATCTATCAGTCCCATCAGTGTTGAGTTCAGACAGCATGGAAAGTGGTTGGAGGGGTGGTGAGGAAAGTCTGTGTGTGAATGTAACTCTGCTAGCTAGCTAGCTCAGCTGGTTTTGTTAAACATGAGAGGTCAAGCCCAGACCCTGCATCTGATCTTTCAACACCTTTACAACATACACTCACACACATATTCATGCAAAGTCACAAATGAGCTCCTCAAGTGTCGCCTAGAAGACATTCATGCAACATGTATGTTCAGGCTACGAGGTCACGTAGAAACAGTGTGAGACTATATGTCATTTACAAAGCCTGTTCTCCAAGAATTTATCCAAGAGAGAGCAAAATAAAAAGAAAAATTACTTTCAAATTTTCTTTGTTTCTTAAAGTTACCATGTAATTATTGAAGCTCTGTTGTGTGGGAACAAGGAGCAAAGCGTGTAATCTATTTCTGCCGGGCTGATGTGGAATTCAGCTTCACAATAAACAAATCTGAAATGGAGAAGCGTCACAAATTTTGTTTATGTGTGAGCCCTCAAAAGAAATTCACCTTACCTCTGTTTCTGTTGTCCTCTAAAAGACTCTCTTACAGTAGACGTCAGCTTTATTTACAGTCATGGGAAAAAGAAAATAGAAACGTTTTGTGTCAACAAAACTAAGTTTACATGTCTTCAGCAATGAAAATAAAAGTCTAGCGACAGATGCTGGCGACCTATGATTGGTTGCTTAAGTTTTTGTGTCTTTATGGTGCGTTTTCTCATACTAGAGTACTATTAATACTGCAGATTTGATGGTGCATTGCAAACTAGGATGTTTAATAATAATACTAACGACAATTCTGTAAATTAAAGCGCTTCACATAGTAAAAGACATTTGATCAAAGTTTCTAACCTTAAAACTTTGTTTCTGACTCTTTTTTTAACAGCAGTTAAATTAGTTGTTTCACAAGGTAGAAAAACTGTCCGTTTTTCTAATGTGGATCATCACGTGACTTCATCGCACACATCACATGTCAGCTTCTGGATATCAGCACACGTGTACATGCACCATGTCTGATTCAACAAAAAAATAAAGAGATTGTTATCAGAAGAAGTGCAAAAAAAGTCAACTTTTAGACAGACTTTTACTGGGTGAAGAGAATTCAAGATGGATGCTAAGCTGGTCGTTGCCAGGGGTGCAAAATGGCCAAAGAAACAAATTCAACAATGTAAAATATGTCCACGCATCCATTATCTGTACAGCTAATCGAAGGTTAGAAATAGGTTTTGTTTTACCTCTTTGATGCCTGTTGATTAAATAATTGTATTAAAAGAAAAAGCTTATGTAAGTTATATTATAGTGGTATAATCACAGAATATGGCAATTTCATTGTGCTGCAGCTGACAAAAGTTCAATTTGTCGTAAAAAGTTTTGAAATGACGTATATTCTGCATCACCAGCCACATCTGCAAGCTCATCGGGAGGGATCCCAAGGCATTCCCAGTCCAGCTGGGAGAGATAATCTCTCCAGAGTGTCCTGGGTCTATCCCAGGGCCTCCTCCTGCAGGGACGTGCCCGGAACACCTCACCAGGGAGGCGTACGGGAGGCATTCAAACCAGTAGCCCAAGCCACCTCATCTGGCTCCTCTCGATGTGGAGGAGCAGCGACTCCACACTGAGTTCCTCCCGGATGACCAAGCTTCTCACAATATCTCTAAGGGTGAGCCCAGCCACCCTGCGGAGGAAACTCGTTTAGGCCGCCTGTACTCGCGATCTTGTTCTTTCAGTCACTATCCATAGCTCATGACCAAAGGGGAGGGTAGGAGCAAAGATCGACCGGTAAATCGAGAGCTTCACCTTCTCAGCTCCTTTTTCACCACGACAGACTGGCGCAGTGTCCGCATTTTGCAGACGCCGCACCGATTTGCCGGTCGACTGAAATCCATGAACATCTCTAAATCCCACCATCAAATTTATCTGCCGATGATGCGTCACCAAGTTAATCCCAGACAAAAGAGGAGACCTTATATGTAATAAAGGGGGAATATATCCTGTCTTTAGCAAATAAAAACAATGTAAAAACTTAAGCAACAGAGGCTGTAACAGCAGCAGACCATGCCAAGTTGGCAGAGTTGTGATTTGTTGCTTCAGCATTTGTATTAACATGGTTAAGCATGTGGTCAATGTTGGAAAATGGTGAAAGTAAACCCAAATCAAAGCAGTTTACTGACTAAACGTAAACTGGTAATGCAACAATATTTCAGCAGCCATAAGCAGACCCAGTCCTCTCACCTGAAAGACCTCTGACTTAATCCAGTACCTAAAGGTGTACTAAATTGCGTACTGTCAGTAAAAAGATCTATTTACTGCATTAACCATGAGTTTCTGACAAAATGCCACAATTTTACAGATCTCCCGTATTGTGTTGTTCTGCCTGCAGGAGATGATACGGATGCAGAAAGCATTTACTTAAGTCATTTTTACCTCAACCAAGGAGCTTATGTTATCACAGGGGTTTATCTGTCTGTCTGTCTGTCTGTCTAGATCCAGGAATGTTTTGAAGGAATCTTTAACGTTGTTAGATAGCCACTCATGTTATTGCAGCTGATGCCTCCTACAGGCCGTTTCCGTCTGCTGTTTTTCACTCTGACAAAGATCTGCGAGTGCTTTTCTAGTTAAGAATGTTTACTAAATGGTATCTGGGGGAACAAGGAGGAAAGAAGCTGACGGGCTATAAGTAAGGTTGAGCAGATGTTTCCTTTTTAAGACCAACTTTAGTGCAAGCGATGCTCCACGCAGGTAAAGCACTCTTACCTCTCATTATAACATTGATAAGAAGTTTATGCATCGGCTGCTACGAATATTATCAATGGTCATGTAACAAAAGTGATAAATCTTGGATTTTATGTTTGTGGTTTTGCTGATACTACAGTTTACTTCGTGTTCCTTTAGGAAGTTGCGGTGTAATGACATCAGCACGTGACGTTCCCAGGTCGCACTGCGGAGCCAACCAACATGTATGAGGTGCAAGTTACAGCTGTTCTTTTGTTTTATTTGTACTGGCTGGCAACGACTAGACTGGCATTTCAGAACAACCAGCGACTGTCGTAGTCCAAGTCTCTTATTCAACACCACATACACAACGCAGAAGTACAGAGAAATTCACAAGTGTGGACTTGGTGTGGATATCATCACATACAGAGAAAATTTATGAAAATAGTGCCGTTTTCTGTTTTCTGTCTTCTGTTTTGTTTTGGGTTTTTTTTGTCTTTTTTTTTATAATCACAGATTTTTCTTTACATTTTTACCTGTCATTCCCTATTTAACCCCGGTTTGGACACTGAGAGTAAACTTTCAGGATGAGGACTTCCACTGACTCCAATGATAATAATATGTGAGGACTGGAAAACACAGAGGTGATCCTGAAGTGCAAACAACAAATCTAAATTTAAAACAAAAAGACAAATTAAAAGTGACTGATAGTAAAAGAAATTACAATAAAAAAAACACTACAATAAAAAAAACCCACAACAACTAATTTAAAAACACAACTACAATATCAACTTATTGGAGGAGGTACGTACCAATGGTCAACATAAGAAATTGCTGACTTGATGAAGACGCAGAAATCCAATTAGTATGTTTTTCTATAACTGTCAGTACCTAAAGTGCAAATCAGAAAAACAAATTAAAAAACAATAAAAGCTGTCAATTTAAACTTTTTTATATAGCACATTTAAATAAATAGCCAGTAAAAGTACTTTCCAGAGGAATGTATGCTTTAAAAATATATACTAAAATAATCATAAAATAATCCATAATCAAAGAAAAAAGGAAAAAAGATTTTAAAACCTATCTGCTCAGCCAAAGTCTTAAGATGTGTTTTAATAATAAAAAGGCTACATGCAGACTGCACTGACGTGTTCAACAATGGAGGAACCAGAACTGTAAAGGCTCGATTGGATGTCTGCATCTTCACCGAATCACCAATTTATTATGTTGCCCACAGGTATTTACCTCTCCCAGTAAATTAGTAGACGTAGTTTTGTTTTAATTTGTTGTGTGTTTTTTTTAATTTGTCATTTTCGTTTGCACTCCAGGGGCCAACGTAGGTTTGCACCATATCATCTCATTATTAACATATTTTTACATGTTTACACAGAAACGCACAGTTAAAACAAGACTACATGAAGAATGGAGGCGAATAATTGTGACAGAATCTGGAGCCAACATCCCCATTTTGGATAAGACCCAGTATGATTTTGATTAGGTAGGATGAAATTTAAGTAGTTTGTCATTATATCCCCGAACGCGTCGGGGATATAATGGTTTCATCATGACCACCGGATATCCTTCGCGTAAGTGCGATAACTCGAACAGTTTTCACAATTGGATTTTAATACTCAGTATATCCGTTTAGGTCCCAAAGAGGACGATCTGTATTGAATTTCATGATTATGGAATTTATGGGTTTCTCAACAAAAGGCGCTTTATTTACGAAAAATCATATTTTTGGCTGTATTTCTGGAGCAATTATTCTCATTGACCTCAAATAAAGTGCAAATGAAAGGTCATGACCTCAGGATCCCTCCTGTCCTGATGTCATACAGGGCTGGTTCAAAGTTTCAACACCAGGTGGAACTTGTGCATCTTTATGTTATAGTATTGTGTCTATTCGAGTATTGGGAAATTGGAGGAATTGTACACGCCAGTACAGTAAAAAGCAGGAAACCATCATCATCTGCTTGTCTTTTTTTAAAAACCTGCCTGCATACTTTCATGTGAAAGGGTATTTGGGAATTTTCCTCGTACAAGATATGGGGTGAATGTGGAGGTAATGAAAAACACTGGATTTGAAAGTACAGTTGCAAAATGTACTCAAGCTTTAGATGCGGTGGACCAAGCGGACCAGTTTGAAATGGTTTCATATTCTTTGTTTTTAAGTGAGATGCATCCAAATAAATATCGCAACACGTTTGTATGTTAATAATGAATACAATCTGATGCCTTATGCAGCACATGAAGAGTAAGCGCTCTCTTTGCACTATAGTAACCTCTCACACACACATATGACCATGTAGTTTAAAAAGTGGGGGGGGGGGGGGCAAGGCGGAGAGAGAGGGATGTCTTTTCCATAGTCGTCAGAGAGCAAACACAGTCCCCACAACTGCACAGACACACACAATTACACACACTCAGAGCAGGGACTGAGGCGGCATGTTTGTGGTTAGTGCTGAGGAATTACCATGGGCTTATTCCGTCATTTGCCAAAGCTCAGGGGGTAAGGAGGAATAACTCCACCAAAACACCAAAAGCCACAATAAAGCATTTCTGCTGAGAGAGTGAGAGAGGAAGAATGGAATGGAAAAGAGGAGAGAAGGAGCTGAAAAATGACAAAAACACAACCAGCTTCTGACCCGAAAGGAAGGATGGATATGAAATGAAGGCAACGGCAAACTCTGAAGGTGACTGCACGACCTCCAGTGGCTGATCAAGGTAAACACACATATCTTCAAACCTTTACAAGAACACCCCCGTTTTTCAGGAGGATTGTGGTTCACTGATGTTCTTTTTCACTTCAACAAATTTTACATCTCATTGGATCATCTTTTAATTTGAAATCCCAATTAAAAATTAGAAATTAGAAATTGTGCACCAACACAGACACCTGAAACAAAACACCCTGAAGTTAAGACTTTGGTAAACAGCAATTTTAAAGATGTTGAGAAATTCCTAGATAGACCCAATACACCAACCACAGTTACAGCGAATAATAGGAAGCAGAAAATAGTCTGGATGTCTCACATATAAACAAGCATCTTTATAAAGTGGCTGAGAGGAAGCAGAGGAAAATCACAGGGATTAGAAAATATACAAGAGCCTATTTCTGAACCACCTGTATAAATATATAAAGTGGCAAATGAGTTGGAACAGTTTTCTCCTGCCAAACATGAACCATAACCTTGCTGTTGTAATTATCCTCACTACATCAGTCACTGAGTGAGCAAATTATAGCATCAGTAATGCATCAAAACTAAAACTGAGCTAAAAAAGTAAGAGTATTTGAGTTTGATTATTTCACTACTAACAATACTAGTTGTTGTATTATACATTGTTGGGAAAGCTGATTAGTTGCAAACCCTGTTTAATGTTGTATTACTAAAAATGGGACCAAACTGGTGGTGGTGTTCTTGGAGATCTTATTCTTGTCTATTGAAAAAGCTGGACTTCATTTTAATGGGCACTATGTGCAGTCTCTTCTAGAAAATACCAGGATGTACCACTATGTAAACAACGAGTGTGGTCGTACAAACCAGGTACACAAAGAGCAAGAAACCAGATGACAAGCAAAAAAAATAATTAAATATCATCACTTGATGTGGTTTTTTGTTTGTTTCTTTAAAGCAGGAGTGTCCAAAGTTGGTCCATGAGAGCCGCTGACCTGCACTTTTTCTAAGTATTCCTGCTCCAACACATCTGGCTTACATTAAATAGATCCAACAGCCTTTGAAGTTCCACACAATGACTGATTCATTTGAGTCAGGTGAGCTTGAGCAGGGATAAATGGAAAACTTGCAGGATTGTGGCTCTCGAGGACAAGAACACCTAGTTTAAAGGTTAGAATATTTAAAAATGCACAAAAATAAGGATTTTATGATAAAAAGAAAAATACCAACAAATGAACCACTCATATATAGACAAAAAGAAGCTCTGAGTAAAACTAAATGAAGAACAATTTTGACAGCAAAAGAGTTGATTCTTCTGAGGGACCTGAGTCAAAAGAACTGAATCTTTAAAAATATTGATCGTAGCGTTTTCCAACATTAACCATTGTTGTAGCATTTTAACCCAATAGGGCCCAACATGACATATTTAATGCATGCAGTTCCAGAGATAAGTTGCATCACTTCATGGTAAAAATCTTTGTTCAAAATCCTGTTGAACACAATCTCATACTGTCCTCTACCCACTAAAAGCAGAAGCCTATACAATAATAATTTGACCAATCACAAGGTAATAAATGTGGACATTTTCTACATTGTTTGGAGTCAAATGGTTAAGTTTCACTCGTTGATACTGATACATCATTCAGACCATTGGACACATTCTTGTCACAAAAGTGCAATTTTACACACAGTGAAATTATAATAATAATCATAATAATAATATACTTAAATTTCCCTCTGGGGATTAATAAAGTTTCCAGTACAGAAAAAACCAAACAAAGTAGATATATACAGATTATGGCTATTCTAAGGATAAGCTAGTCTGAGCAGAGAACAAACTACTGACTATATTCACAATTGTGACATAAATTTAGGTAAATACCAACATTAAAAATGAGATAAGCAACCACAAGCTGAACATCTGTCACATAAAGCAAAGTAAATTAGAATACACAAAATAAACTCTACATAAATAAACTAACAGAGGGATCCACCTCAATACAAAGACAGCTTTAAATCCAAAGATGAGTGAAACAGAAAACCAACCAGAAGGTAACGCAACAGTCCACAGCAATATATAAAACAATATGCCACTAGAAGCAGCATGTTCACTACATGGCTGCTAGTTACATAAGTAACCATACAATCTGTGATGAAACTGGGTCCCGGGTTCCACCCTGTATCTGCTTCCACAGATACAGTGCAGTAGGCCGAGGCTCTTTC
>JBAMHX010000006.1:3081066-3097955 GCA_037177515.1 Pseudomugil tenellus | reverse complement strand
ATATGTAAATGCACTGCATTTGAACTCCATAAATGATGATATCTCATTTACTGAAAACACTTCCAGTCTCGGCCGATGCGATTTTAAGAGAAGCATTGCTTATGAGCTAAACACTGTTTAATGGAAATACCTGAAAATAGCAACAATACTTATTAGTAATTTAAAATGTTGCTTGTAAATGTTGCTTTTATTTTGCATTAAAACGTAGCTAATCTCAGAGAACCATAAATGAGTGAAAACTTTCTGAGGTGAGAAACTTGTAGTTTTGCTTCAAAGGAAAATATTCTTGTCATTATAATTCAAATTAAGATCAATTAAAATTTTTAACACTTAACACGTATTTTTATGTTTTATATTATAAACTATCTAGTTTGATATTTAAGTATACTTTAATTACTTTTGGGACTGGAGGAACTTTTATACAGTTTTTAAAACTGTTCTATGAGCCAAAACGCAAAAGGAAAAAAAATCCCTATGTCTCCTTTGGTGCTCTGCACTGTTCTTATAACCGTAATTAATTTGTTAAGATTAAGCTTCAAGCTCTATTTTTTTTGGCAGCCAACTTTCATGGCCTTAGTTGTGTATTTTTTTTTTTGTTTTGTGGTTGTTTGTTTTGTCAGGGTGGATCATCTTACCTATATAGGATCTTTGAGAGTAAAGGTCCAGGAGCAACTGTTTTTTTGCACAACGCTACTTCCTGAACTTTAAACAGCTCCTTGTTTCCTGTCTTTCATTACTGGATGAACTGATTAATCCAGGTGTGTCTGACTATTGACGTTGTGGTTACTGAGGTCAGACCAAACTGGATTAACCAGTTCATCCAGTAATGAAAGACAGGAAATAAAAGCTGACTTAAATTCAGGAAGTAGATCTGTGCAAAAAGCAGATTGGCCGTCCTACTGTGTGTGTCATCACTTTGATTTGGTCCCTGCCAGCACCTGCCATTTTCCATTGTTCCTTTATGCTGGTGGAGGCATTTAAAGAGCAGCGATCATGCTGTCCTGGTTGACGGTTTAACCCATTGGACCGCTCAGGTACTCTATGTGAGTATGTTTTGTGGTGTCGCTCTGACTTTTCTGTCTGTTTTGCCAATGCGAGCAGAGGAAAGGTCCAGTATTTTGCCTCAACTCTCCCTTTTAAACAAATTTGCAGCTGTAGGCCACTTATTAGAGGCCTACAGAGTGAAGTAGAGGTTAGCACTGTGGAGTCAGAGCAAGAAGGTTACTGGTTCGAGCCTCGACTGGGGGGAGATATGAACAGTAGGAACTCCAGCTTCCTCCCATTGTCCAAAGACATGAATGTTAGGTGGACTGGTCACTAAATTGTCTTCAGTAGTGTAAGTGGTTCTTTGTCTCTCTGTACTGGTCCTGTTATAGACTAGCAACCTGTCCAGAGTGTACCGTGTCCCTGTCCTGCTAATCGTTGGGATGTCACTCCCCCCTCAACTGCAACCCTCAATTGGATTCAGGGATTTTTTTTCATTCAAGCCTTTTTAGATAGAGTCTCAGCTTTTCCCCAGTGTGTTAGTTGCTGCTGTTTTGTGACAAAATGAGCCGTGATAATGCATTTTTTCATTTTTAGACCCGACAATACTCCATGTCCAACTTAAAGAGCACCAGCGAGCGGAAAAGGTTACCCGTCTATGTTCACCCTGCACAATGACAGACTGCACAGTTGTCAGCATGTGGTGAGAATGAAGCCAGACTCTAGAAACGTGTACATTAGAGACTGATCTAACGACCATGTGCACTTCTAAAACAGTCAGCTCGGCTCTACAGCGCATTTTGGCATCTTTCAGCTCGCTGTAACGTTTTTATGGCTTTCAGTGTAGCTGCTTAGTTTCACTCTCCACTCTTATCAGGCAGAAGAAAAGCTGCACTTAACCCTGTACTCAGCACTGGTAATGAATCGTTTTCAGGTAGCTGTGCCGCGCACGGAGGAAAGAAAACAGCTGAAGTAGGATTAAAGGCTTAAATAAAGATTAAATAAAGCTTTTCAAATACCCAGAGTAGAAGCAGGATGTGATTTATGAGGATGGTGGTGGTGCTACGCTCAACCTGAAGTAAAAACAGTAGTTTATTTCTCCCTTTTTAGCCATTTTGTTCACCTTTTTACACACAACTAAAGCTTTGAACAGAATATGTATGTATGAAACGTTAATCTTAATATAACTTGATGGTTTTCAGAGGGACAGTGATATTATAAAAAGGGTTGAAATCCTCTGAGGCGCTCTTACCACTAATAAATTTGACTAAATAGGAGGAGTCGACAAGGCCAGAGCTCTGAGGTACATTTTCCATTCATGGCTGACAGAATTAGCTCATGTTAATCAGTTTTATTTCTTTTCCAACTTAAAAAAAGCTAAATATTTTAATCTTCTTGAGTCATCATCAGCTTTTTTTTATTAAATGTTTGACATTTGAGAGATTTTCCATTTTGCACAAATCTGATTAATGAACAGCAGATATAAGACTTTAAATGCTGATTTTTAAGCATTACAAGTTGAACTCTTTTATAAGCGAATCACGCTGCCACACATGAGTCTGGCCAGTTCTCAGTACGATGATAGCGCTGAGGTTTCTGGCTTCATATACGCTGTTTCTGGCTCTGTTTTGCAGTAAAAGCTCTCCACCCAGCAGAGTTTTTCATTTAAAACTCCCTCTTGTCTTTTCAGCTGCTCGCTGATTGAAGATGCTGGTGCGAGCGAGCGAACGCCATCGTAAAACATGTCGACTGCGAGCGGCTAAGGAGGCTCGGACTCGGGCCAAGAAAAGCAAATGACAGCCGAGATGTTATTCCACTTTTCGGCGCGATGTTATTTTAGCTCCTCACTGCATGTTTTTGTTGAGTCTCAGAGATTAAGCAGCATCTACTCCTTCTTGTGAAAATGTCACATCATTATTTTTGTTAATTGCAGGCCACAGTAGATTAGCTAGGAGGCAGGACCTGGGCTTGCTAAGTCTCCCGCATAAATTCTTTAAACTGGGTTTCTTCCTGTTATACTGGTGCAGAGATTTTGAGCAGGTGAGGGCTTGTTACCTTCCTGTCGACAACACACAGCTGCTCTGCGGGTAAGTATTTGAAGGGAAACAGGAATCTGTAGTTGAAGTTGCCCTCGCCGCCCAGCGAGCGGTAGTGGACGTCCGTCTTCTGCTTGTTGTGTTCGTGCCCGTCGAGCCAGCTGTGGGACACAATCACCGCTTGTCTCAGATGTTGATACGTGAAGCAAGACGAGGGAAGTCAAACGGTTTAATCATTTTACCCTTTAACATAGATGTCGCTCATCTTCTCGCCGCTCAAGGTGACATCATCCAGGATGACATCACTGGTGTTCCAAATGATGCAACGCAGGAAAAACCTGAATAGAGACATTTACTCAGATTGATCAACACACAAATGGGTGAATTGATGTCCTAACGAGGTCCTGATGTGTTCGAATAATTGATTGGTAGATTTTTTTGACTGAAACTTTAAGCATGTTTACATGCAAACCAAAAAAAACCCCCCAAAAAAACAACAATTATATCATCTCTGGAGTTACCAGATTACTCATGTGATGTTGTCTGCGGTGTAATCTCATGGATTAACACACCTAAATGTCCTTTTGATTGACATGTATCCAAAATCAGCAGCGAGACGGCAGTGCAGCACAAAAGCGGCTAACATCAAGCCTTAGCTTTAGCCCACCTACCTCCGTTAGCTATTGTTAGCTTATAACAGGCAAAATAAACATCAACAATACACAGCTCCCCTCTCAGCTCCATGTCGTTGGCGTTGCCAAGATGGCGACTGTAGGAACCTTTGCTCTTCACACCTACTGGGAGGCTTCGTCTATCTTTTATATAAAGTCTATGATATAAATCCATTTGATTTACTTTATTTTACATTTTTGTGTTAATAAAAAGGCAGCAGCAAAGACTCACATCTAGTCTGTTTTAAAGGAGGATTAGCTTTCTCAGTAGCGCCTCTAATGCTAACACTGCTAACTTCAACACACACAGGGTGTTTTGGAAGTTACATCCACACTTTTGTCCCTACTCCAAATTAAATCCCATAATAGAGAAGAAAACATTGATTTCAGAAGAAAGTGTGATGGATCTGATAATCAATACATGTTATTACTTCCAGTTATCAAATTTCATTCATGTTAACAAGCTCTGTGATCAGATCTCTGACAAACTATCAAACAAAATAACCGACTGAGTTATTAACATAGATAGATTTACTTCCTGTTTGACTGGACATTTAATTGATTTATTTCTGCACTGCTTAATGGATGAATGTATTGATTTACTGATTGACTTGTTGGTTGATCGGCTGCCTTAATGGAAATACTCTCTGTTTCTCTACAAAAAGCTTAGTTTGTGTGATCATGCTCCTACTTTTTGGCCTTGCGTGGTGTGACATTGAACGGGGGTCCAGGTGGTCCCAGAGACTTGGGGAACAAGTCCACCCACATCATCAGTCGCCCCTGGCAGCAGGAAAAACAACATCAAATAACAGAAATGAAAAAACAAATTGTAAACCAACAAGCAAGGTGTCATGGTGTGTGTGTGTGTTACCTGCTCTATGTTAGGCTGCAGGGGGCTGTACAACGGTCTGGTCTCAACATGTTCAGGTACCAAACCCTGCTTCCGTAAGATATGAAGGGACAATCTCTCTTTGAGTGGACCGAGGTGACGTTTAGATTCATTTTTGTCTTCTGAAAACACACAAACACACACAGTTTGGAGTTTAAATAGAGGCCATGGCTGTCTTTAAATGGTTGTTAAAGCTTTCAAGCGAAGTACTGGGTGGACTGGGAGGAGAGCGGTTCATGTGGGAATCATTCATTAATCACACACACACACATAAATGCAGTCTCACTGCTTCCAAGAAAAATTTAAATATCAAGCTCGTGTCAAAAGTTTACGGCTGTGAGGTTGAAGTCACCTCAGCTGCAAGAGGAGAGGAAGGAGGTAACAAGGAAAAGAGGCAAAGGCAAGGCGGAGAGGAGGGAGAAAACGTGATGCGAAGGAGCGAAGATATACAAGAATCAGAAGAAGACTAATGAGGAGAAAGGAAAATACATGAGAAAACAAAAGGAGGGTCGAGGAAAATAAAGAATTCTGGGAAAAGAAAAGATTAGATGAGAAGAAAAATTAAGGACAAATATGAGTCGAAGAGGAAGATAAGATAAAAAAAAGTTTAAATACAGTTATTTGGTAATAGATAAAGACAAAATATGGAAGAGGAACAACAAACAAGACAAATAAAGTAGTAAAGGAAAGGGATAAAGAGCAGGAACAGCAGTCAGGCCTTTCAGCCAGTTAGCAACACGTTTGACAGGCAGCAAGCTGACGCACGGTAACCGCGGCAACTATGGAAAGAGAACATGGTGGTACTCCTTACTAACAGAGACGACCGTTGTGTTGATGTTGGCATGCGTGCACATACACACACACAACCGTACCATAAATCACCATAACGACAACCATGACCTTGCATCGCAGCAGTCGTGGAACATACGTGTGGGCTCGGCGGGTTTTGTGTGTGTGAGCCGGGGTGAAAATGAATCTCGAATATTTATCTGCTGGCTCCGCTCCTCAGGTGGTCCCGTGGTTTCCTCCCCATCGCTCCCTCCTCTGCTAAGAAGGTAAGTGATGGGGAAAGAAAGCGAGTGGGAGAAGTGAGGAAAAGGGCGAGAGGGGACGGGACGAGCGAAGGCACAAGTCGAAAGGCAGCGAGAGGTTGGAAGTACAGAAGAGAAGTGGCCTCAGTTTCATATGTGCACCAAACTATTCTCACGTATCTGAACAGGAACTTGAAGATCCCCTAGACTGTATGAAAACAATACGATTTAGCAGACAGAAAAGTGTAAGTGTAAGAAAACTGTACAATAAAGAGATTAACCAGTGATGGTGCCACAATTGGGTATAAAAGGAGTATCCACAAAAATCCTCTCCAAGCAATGATTGATATCGGGGGAAAAAAGAAAAGAAAATCCCTGAAATTGTGAGTACGAACAATTCAAAAGCATAATATTGAGAAAATATTAAATATTAAAAGAAGGGCAAGAACAGACGCCACTATTTGGGTGTTTGTGGTCTCTGAGGCACGAAGCCATGTTGTATGAAAGACATTCTACTATCTAACCTGATGCTGTTTCATATCAGAAGGAAGCTATATATCACCTCAAAGATGCTGAGTTGAGGAGATTAGATCATACTGTCTATGAATTATACATACATACATATACATACATTATACATACAATAGTACCTTATACCATGTATTCAGCAGGGATGGACACAGATTCATTTAAAAAACAGCAACAATAAGTATTTTTTTAAATGCAATGGATGGATCTTTTGACCACCTTTCCAAACTTTTTTAACTCAAATTAGTTCTAGCAAGACACACATAATAATGTCTAATAGGAGACAAACATGAGTGAATCAACTCGTATGTCTTTCAGCTTGAATCTGCTAAAATAAATACAGAACTATTAACTTCACAGCAAAACAAGTTTTCTTATTCTCAGACAATTAAGTCATGATTCTGAAGATAAAGATATTACAGAGAAGTTCTTAGTGTGGCTGTTTCTGCATGCGAGAGAAAAGAAATAAGAGAAAGAAGACAAGACTTATAATGATGGAAAAAAGAGATTGAAAGAGGGTAAAAGGAGTGGGAATGTAGCAAGCAGGAGCAGGTCCAGGGATGCTGAATTAAGCTTTTAACCTGACAAAATGGCAAAGACGACCACAATAAGTGTGCAGAAATCACTTAGTGGAACTTTAATTAACTGCAAATATGCTAACATGAGGTGACAACAGCGTTATGACCACAGCGAGTAGAGCAGCGTCGGGCTAAAAGGGCTGGCTTTCAATCCAAACATTTATTTTTTATAAATCTGCTGCACGGTTCACGTTAATCTGAATGAAATGACCTCATCATGAGGAGAGGCCGTGCAAACCGAGGCCTCTTTTCGTTTATTTAACACATAGAGCAAATTACATAAAGTCTACTTTACAAGAACGGCCTTCTTGCCTGGCTTCACCCCCCCTCTCGACACATTAGACCCTAACAGGTGGTTTGTCCGGCGAAGGCTGTGTTTTTATACAGAAACTGGAGCAACGGCCTGGCCAGCTTACATTTGTACAATATGACACATTCAAATGCATGGAAAAAACGTCAGACAAATGAAAACAAGAGGCTGGTGAAAGGAGGGAAAGTGGGGGTGACAGAAGGGTAAGTAAAACTGGATGAAATGAGGAAGCATAAAGAGAGACAAAAAAGCAGATTATGAGACGTGAGGTCAAAGTTGGAAACAGTAGTTTATATAAAAACAGAGAATTTAATGGTAGAAGGATGGAAAGACATGATGAAGAGGGGAACGAAAAGAGAAGAGTGAGATAAAATCTAGAGTAGAACGAGGAAGAAAAGCTTCAATAAAAGGAAAATATGATTAGATCGGGAGCCCAGTGTGGAGCGATTTATTTGCTATTATGCTAAGTGATGCACAGTTATATCTGGAGGATGAATAAATCTCTGCAGATTTTACTTTTAATAAACTCTTTTTTAATGGAAGAAGGACAGATGGGAGACCAGAGGATGGGCATAAGTCCATGCACATGGACGATCAGACATAACATTAAACCAGCATAAAACGAGTAAAATTGCTGGGAAAACCAGCCTGTCACACCTTCCGATGGGGCAACAAGACTCCCTTAAAGCAGCAGGACGGCTAAACTTACCCTGATACAAATCTGATGGCACACTTACAATTAAAAGAAAACATTTCATCATCATCTTCATCTAAATTGCTTTTCAATGACATCCACGCACTGTAACAAGCGACTCCTGCAGAGGGTTGCAGGAGATTCTGTCACTAAATATTTCTCTCAATCTGCTGCATTGATCATTGCGAATGTGCCGCATCAACCAGTCAGTAACACGAGGAATCTTATTGGTTTTATTTCACATTTTCCCAGAACTTCAGCCAAGAATGTTGTAAGGAAGGACGTGGGTCTGATCTGAACATAAACAAGCCTTTTCCAAACTGGAGGCATTCGTTTCTTTAAAGCATAAACAACAACGTTATTACTGGACGCATGTTAAAATCTGAAGCTGGTTTTAGCGATGTAGGCGTTTTATTACAGCAAGGAACCAGATCCACCAAAAATCTTATTTCTGAGGATTGTGACTATTTCAAGCCTTAAATTTAGAATTTTTAATTTAATTGGATGTCTATAAACTAAGATAACACAGGTGCTAATTTAAAAGTCTGAGTTTGGCATTATTTTGGCGATTTTGGCAGATTTCTATGGGTGCTTTGACAAAACTGTAAACATGATCCACCAAAACCGACTTTATTCTACTTAGCTATGGAGAAACTGACACACTTCCCATCTACCGTTTATGACACAAGCAGTAACAAGTCATTCAGTTGTCAGAGATTTGTGAAGTGTGTGTGTGTTCGAGGGGTAGAAACCCGGATCTTTGTCTTCTGACTGGAAGCAAGCCGTCTTCTTGAGGTGTGACTAAGCGGCAACCTCCGTGGGATAAAAATTTACAGCAGAAATATGTTTACAGCCTGGTACAAAAACATTTTAGGTTTAATAGTTCAAGTGTGATGGGGATGATTTTCTTTTATATAACTTATCCGTTTAGATGTTTTGTAATTTTTTAATCTTGAAATTCTGCATAATTATGGGCGTGTCCTTTTAATTGACGGGTATCTAATATTGGCAGAAAGAAGGCAGAGTGTAGCACAAACGCGGTTTTTAGCAAGCATTAGCTTAGCTTAGACACCTAGTTAGCTCGTATTAGAGCCGAATTATCTCAGTTAGCTAGTAGCTACAAGCAGCTCGGAGTTTGATAGACGTCAATCATCCACCCCCACAGCATCCCTATCAGCTCCATGTTTTTGTCAATTTTTTTATCATGCGGGAGCGACAGCACGCCTGATGCTGTCAAGACAGCGACGGTAGGAACCGCACAACAAGCTTCACTTTGCTCATTAGAAACCAACTGGGAGACTGGGTTATTTTATGGGTCTATGGTCACGACTACAAACTTGTGTCATCATTTAGAGCTTTAGCGTTTTTGGATGTTTTCAGCAGATTCATGTTAGTGCAAAGGCTTGCTGCCAAGTCTACTTTGTGCAATCCAAGACTTGCAGCCCGAAACAGTGGAGGGTTTGGAAACGCAGAGGCCGAACCCAGTTCACTGTGAGGACATGGAGTGACAGGAAAGGTCTTTACTTTCCAGGCTGATGCAAACCAAAGCCATCTCATCTCTGCACACTCTCCCATCTGTACTCAACTAACATCAATGTATTTGTTAGTAATCTTCACTCACGGAGGTCTGCAGCTGTGTATCGCTGTCCTCTGAAGCGGACTGCGTCGTCTTCGTAGACAGGTTTCTGCAGGTTTCGTCGCTCACACAATCTGCACAGCAGCTGCCTGGGTGTCAGCTGGTCTCGCCACTGGTTTATCCCTGATCTGATGCCAACAGGGAAGACGCAGCACAGAAAGAAAACTGGGTTTAAAATGATGACGATTTAAAGTCGGTTTTGATTTGCTTGTGATAAAAATAATCACACATTATGTCAGGCAGGTGAGTGTACTCACATGCAGTAGGACTGCGGCAGGCCGCACATGGCTCCGTGTTTAGACAAGAAGCGGTTCTCCAGGTCGATAACAGTCTCTCCGATCTTCTCGTCTTTGGTGACCATGTCGTGGTCGTACAGCATCACCCGGAGGTCTTTCTCCAGCGGGAGGGAACAGGTGAGCTCGAACATCCTGAGGGCAAACATTCACAGCTGTAATTGAGTCTGAAGGGAAAGAAAACGCCTTATATGAGTATAAGGCGATGCTGCGAGTTTTTAAAATGAAAGACGTGATGTGACATATTTTTTTGTGAGATTTACTCATTGTTTTTGCAATAAAATAAGAAAATTTAATCACATTTTACTTCCTAAACAGAAATTATTCCACTAATTTTTAGCTCAATCGATGATCATCGGTTTGTTTGTTTCTGTGTCAAATTAGAATTTTGTATCTACAATCAGACAAAATCTCCCTGAGAAGGAAAACTTGTGATGCATTCCTCTGTGAGTTATTTTGGACAAAAAACTAGAAACAATACATTTGTAAGAGCATCAATGCTCCATATGTACAAAAATATGTCAAAACTAGTACAAATGAAAACCTTTAGATGGACTTGGATGTGCAGCGAGCTCGGCTCTAAGTCCTGCCGCTACTTCTACTTCTACTCTGTCCTGAACTGGGATTGGTTTGTATGTAGCGACCCCTACTGGCATTAAGACAAAACCAAGACACACACTGAATAACTTGAGGAACAGGAGAAAGATCTGCCAGCATGCAGAGGGAGATATAAATAAATGCAGGCTGCAGTGCTCGTAGTTCAAATGCTCGATGTGTTTATGGAAAAATGCTTTCATTTGTACTGGAGCAACGTGTTTGTGCAGAAAACCCACCATTTAACACTTAAGGAGAGAAAGCATAAGCTTTCTGAACTGTTCAGAAAAGGTACAAACTAGTTTCATGAGTGTTAGTCAGAAATAAACTATTGGTGGGTTTTATCTGTAAACTGGTTGGATAAAATGTTTTAGATGACCTGAATGGTATATTGTTACGCAGAAGAGTTGTCCTTCACTCTGAAGGTTCAATGCTTCCTCTGTCTGATAAATAACATTTAATAAAAACAAGTTCTCAGAAATGGCAGCTTGATCCTTGCAGACTTCTATCAGTAACATAATATACTCGAGATGTGACTTCAACTGGGACTGTATCCCAGTCACTGCCCTTCTAAGTCATTCTGGTTTCTGGCACTGAAAAATATGATGTAATAAAAAATTTGGATTTTTAAACTTAAAAAAGAAAGAACAGCAAAAGGATAAGTAGTGGGATTATCACAAACTTTGGGGGGAAAAAAAGCCAGATTACACCCTGATCTGGTTGATCTGGATTGCATATCTTGTCGAGACAGAGCGCAACGAGACATTAGTGCACGTACTTTCCAAAGACAGGATCCAGTGTACAGGGGATGTAATTTTCATTGTCACTGATCGTCCTTTTTCCCAAAGTGATCTTCACATAGGGGTCACACTGAAAAGGAAAAACAAACTTATCACTAACTTGTTTTTTCTCTCCAAATCTCATCTTGAGCCATGAATTTTTCAACACGAATCAGACACGACTAAACTCGTAACAGATTAAGTCTGTAAGAGTAAACAGTTTGATGATTAAGGGCTATAAATATTCATTTTTCATCATTTATGCAAAAAGTTTACCCTTGCATACCTTTCCGTTAGCATCTTTGGGCTGCAGTCCTTGAGCCTGGATGATATAAACTCGGACCAAACACTCCTCGATCCCATTAGGAGGAAGCTTTTTGAACTGTCTGGTTGGAGCAGGGGCTGATGGGTCCTCAGGCAGAGGGTAGATCTTAAACATACCCTGATTAACACAGAAAAGGGGGTTTGTTGGAGATATGAGAAAATATAAGGATTGATGGGTTAAACCTTGCTAAACAGGATTTAACACATCTTGTAAAATCACTGGGACATTCTGTAACCTGACATCATTCTTTAGGTGCTCTACATTTAGGTGCTAGCATGACACCAGCTAGCTAGCATGAGTTAGCATGACATTTTCTGACCAGACATAGATGTGAGTCATTTCTTGTGTGACAGCTGCTGTTTGAAACTGACTTTGAAGCAACTTTATTGATGTTTTGTGCAGTTGTGTGGCATTTTGTGATGATGTTGTTGAAGTTTTACTTCACCTTGAACTCTCCCACCACTGATGGATCGTCTGCTTCATCCTGAGTTTTTCCTCTGTACAGTTTGAATGTTTGGCAGAAATCAGAGAGGCCTTCAAAACCCTCGACTTCCTCTAATGTCTGGTCATAAACCTGAAGAAGAGGAGTGACGGAGAGATTTTGTTCAGAGTCATTTTTGGGAAGTTTAAAAGTTAAAAAAATAATGCAATAAATCTGCATTTGGTTAATATTAAAAGTGTAGGTTTTTCACAGTTTGATCTGTAAAAATCAGTAGCTTTTCTTTGGGTTTTGTTAGACCTATACTCATTTCTAACTGTCCTCATGAAGTTTCCAATAAAACATTTATTATATTATAACATTTATTGATTGATATGGCACCATAGATGAGTGGTAGCCACGTAGTTCCACTTGTATAAGATTTGAAGTGAAGCCAAAAGGCGTGCACACACATACACATGCATGTGCACGCACACTTGAAGTGCAAAGTCACAGACATTAGACAGCGTCTGTGTTCTTGTTATATCTGGGCAGGGACGTCTATGTGTCAGAAGCAGAAGATGGTTCATTTGTTTTCATTAGTGATGTTTATTTTACGTCAGTCGTGCACATGACAGTACATGAGTTTGGATATGGAGCCATAAAAGAACACACACAAATTCAGTCTATGTCACAAAGACAAGACAATTCACAGGCTAAAAGGGCATAAAAACAAGGAATAGTTCAATAAGAACTGAGAAAACTACTGTATAACTCTCTTCTTTAATCTTATGACCTTGTTGAGGTTATGTTCATGAGTAGGCCACATATAGCAAAATTGTGTTCTCAGCATTTTGCTTGTTTTTACATTGAAGCTTCACATCAATTGGGTCTGTGCTGTTTGCAAAATACAAATTAAACTTTTTTTTTGCCAAATGCATATTTTTTTCGTTTTATTGTTTCTTTAAATGAGATTTCAACATAAAAACAACACTAATCGCAAATACCATTTTCAAATAGGTTGTTATATTATATTAGCTTTATTAAGGGCTATTCTATCTATGCAAAATAAAAACTAAATTAAACTAATATGTACATGCGTTAAATAAAAATTATACTCAAACTTCAACCAGTGAATAAAAATGACAGGTTAGAAAAGGATTAGTTAGCTTGCTAGCTTGTTGTTCAGTAACAATTTTTCTTATACAAACGTGTTAACCAAGATTTTATTTTATCCTGTCATATAGAAAAAAACTTAAAAAACAGAAAACACACACACAGAATGATTCTTATGAAATGTCTGTATTAGATAGAGTATATTAGCTAACAAGCTAACCGTGGACGCAAAAGAAGCTAGTTTAATGCTTGCTAACTGTTTACCGTTGCATTATCTCTTTCTTTCTTTAAAAGTAGTAAAATAAAGCAGAAAATAAACATATTATCTAAAAAAAAGAGCAGAAACTTAAACGTAGTTTTGCCAAAGGAAGGTTATTGAAGCTAATAATTTAGTTTCTTTTGTCTCTAAATCATGAATCTGGACAAACTCATTTTTTGGATTCACAGTCTGAAAAAGGAGTGTAACTTTTTCACAGTTTTGTTTAAAGATTTGATGATAATTTACACTGATACCTTTTACTTCATGTTAACTGCCTATTCGTCCTTTCACAGATCACAGCCTGTCTTTCTAATTATTTTTTATGTTGTTTGTTTACGTTCTGATATTAAAGAAAGACTCATTTGGAGTGGGAAAAATATTATTTCATAATGTTATGTAATATATATTTAAAAAATTATTCCTCCCAAACACAAAAAACCTCAACAGAAACTATATCATACCAGCTTACTGGAGTAATTAACTTCTGGAAAATGTGTTATTGGATTGCTGGTGGAAAAGAAAAGGTTGTGACTTCCTGCACATCGTGAAGTCTGTTTTGGTTTTGTAAGTTATGTACATACCACAGATGTGCTCTTAAAAGCAATTAAAATGAGGTGAAAAGGGGCGGAGAAGGTTTCTGAAGCAATCTACAGTAAGGGGAGAAAAGAGGTTTGTTGGGAAATAAATGTGGTAGAAGAGAAGAAAGAGGAGGGAGGAAGATGACTGTTATGAGGGTTCATTATCTTTGGTTTGGGTGGAGAAGAGTAAAATGAGCTGGATAAGCAGGGTGAGGGTGGAGGAAAAGAGAAAACAGCAAGTGATGATGGGGATGATGTAAACCAAAGAAACAGTGGTTTACTTCAACACTTAAAGACCAAACCCATTATCATGGGAGAGAGGAGATGCAAAAGTAAAGAATAATCAAGGTTGATGATATATATGAGAATTTGTAAGCTCAAAAGGAATTTTAATTAAATAATATGTGGTTATATTGATATAAAATTGTTTTCTTTTAAAGGAGAGTTTCCATCTTCTCAAGTATAATCCATTTAAAGTGTTATTTTGATCAACTTTAGAGCTTTCTGTCTATAAAAAGTCCCATTAGTTTTTCAACACTAACAAGGTAACAGTAATAACACAAGTGTGAAACTGTTATTACTGTAACAGTGTGATATTGTTACATGACCAGTCTATCAAAATAAAAGCAATATTTGTGAAATTTTGAAAATTTTGATATGTGTTTCCATTGAACAGTGTTTAGTGCATAAGCAACAAATTTGTAAAAATCTCATCAGCTTGATGCAATTTTGCGAGAACTGTGGCGCATCTAATGTTATCGTGAAGCATTATTTCTGGTTTTTTTTACATGGTGCGGAAAATTCACTACAGCTTTTCTAAGCCATCCTCCCTCATTTCTATGACGGAGTGTCAAGACCACAATTAAAGGCAATTTTTGGAGGATTTTTTTTCTTCCTTCCTCATTTTGAGAATAAACTTGAAATTTCAAGAATAAAGTCGAAATGACGAAATAAAGTCGACATACAGTTTTGAAAATAAAGTTTTTCAGATTAATTTGAGCTTTACTCTATAAAACACAATGCTTAGTGTGGATGAGCTAGTGACCTTGTATTTTAGAGTGGGCTTCAGCAATAAGGAAGTTGTTTCCCTTTTAACGCATAAACACAGCATTATAATAAATATTCGCACTTTGAAAGGGCCGTGTCAGAAACTGCTACTTTTCAGGAGGAGAAATCAACTTATTCCCAAAACTGTACTTCGACTTTACTCTTGAAACTGTATTTCAACTTCATTCGTGTCATTTCGACTTTATTCTTGAAATTTCAAGTTTATTTTCAAATTGAGAAAGGGAGAAAAAATAATCCTCCACAAATTCTCCACAAACCCTTTTTAAACTCTGCATTTACCGGTTGTTCACCACGTACCGCGCCATGTTAACCGGTCACATGACCTACTACGTCACATGTGGGGATGTAGAAATGCAAATCAAATGTTACCATTACACTTTTGCGATAAAATGTTCTATTGAAACATCTGAAAAACCACTAGTTTTCTGCCAGTTGTACTTATGTTATGATTTAAAGGGTTTAATAATGGGGTGTATTAACTTTTCACCACATTGTTTTGGCATTTTGACTCAGTCAATAAGCACAGTGCAGTGTTATATGTTGTTAATTATTTTAGACTTGATCATAGCCAGACGTAGAGCGTTTTAAACATGGTGAAGATCTTGATGGGGTGCATAGCAGCATAAAGGAAAAGTGTTGTACTATCCAGACAATAAGGACCTTTTTAATCCTCAGAATCATTGAAAGGAGCAAGTGTGGAGCAGTTTGAGGAGATGGAAACAGTCACAGAACGGTGAGGAAAAAGGAGGCATCGATAAAGCTGATGAGAGAAAAGGTGAAGTTATTAAGAGAGCGAGTTTTTTGAGGTGAAATTAGAGTAGGAAGGCGGGTAAAGGTTGAAAAAGGTGTCTGCACAGGTCGAGAGGAAGTGAGAGAAAGCTGGAAAGGTTGGAAATACTGTCTCATTTCCCTGCCACAGCAGCAGCCCGGAGAAAAGGCTTCCCGAGCAAATGAGAGAAACATGAGCAGAGGGAGGGAATAAATAAAAAGGAGGCACTGGCGTGGAGTGAGTGGAGGTGGAGGAGCAAAGAGAGGGAGAGAGCGAGGCAAATCGGCAGCGTCGGCGGCTGGTTGGTCGTTTCGCTCGTTTCCACTGAGACGCCATGGGAATCAAATGCAACTTCACAGTGTTTCCATCAGCCAGAGTGAAACCACTTAAAAAGCTTCACCCACCACAAAACTGGAAGGAGAGAGTTGGAAAAGCAGTAATTGTAAAGACAAAGAAATGTCCTTTTATAGTGGTGTCATGACACCTCACCATGACAATCATCTGTGATCTTACTAATTTGTTCTTTTCATTATCCTATAATATGATCTGAATAAGTTTGGTGTTCAACAGATAATAAATCTATTGCACTGCAACAACATAATAATAAAGCTCCTACTGGGTATACTTGTTCTGTATGTGCAGAAAATGAGTTTTATAGCTAAAAATAAATTAAAAAATGGTTTTATGGGAATGATGGAACACAACAAGTGGAGCACTGATGTGAAAAGGTTAGAGGTCATAAAAAATCTCAAGTTTGGACATCAAACATGAAGTCTGACGTGTTTTTTGAGTCCCGGTGGAAGAAAAGGTCTCTGTTTGGGCCAAGAGAATTTGGTTTGGGGTTGAACGGAGCGTGGGCGGTGGCAGGGAGGAGAGGGGCTCCAGGGATGGCTGCAGACTACGAAAGAACAGGACCAGAGATAGACGTTCCAGACGCTGCTGACATCAGCGGGTAACATCTTCCTCGAATTGTCCCAATGCTGCGATCTGGAAGGCAAATTTAGCTCCGATTGAATCATCCGAGTAGTTTGGAAAACGGACAGAAAGTCACGTCTCTGGGATCAAAAGATGGAGCATGAGAAGAGGAGGAGAATGAAGGGAAAGGTTGACAGAGGGAACTGGCAGGAAGGCTGAAATGTGATTTAAATGGCGACGATTGGGCAAGATACAAAACAGAAACTGGAACCAATAAAAGTCGCACTGTGTCTTTATCTCTAATGTTTTCTACTTATTGAATGCCAAAATTCAAACCTTTGTTTAGATCTATCTATCTATCTATCTATCTATCTATCTATCTATCTATCTATCTATCTATCTATCTATCTATCTATCT
>JBAMHX010000006.1:3055029-3072466 GCA_037177515.1 Pseudomugil tenellus | reverse complement strand
CTTCCTAGTGATCAGATCTACTTGTGTATGACCCCATAGTTTGTCTTCCTGGTTCCTGAGTTTTGCCTGACCCCTTTGGTACCTTCGCACTGTCACGGACTGATCACCTGTTGCCGACCTTCGCATTAAAGACCAGTTTAATCTTAATTCTGTGTCCTGCATTTGAGTCCATTACCTGAGCCGTTCCTGACACATTTACAAAAAAAGACATCTCCGCAGGTACCCTGCAACATCTGCAATTTATCTTTTGCTGATAAGACAACATGCTTACAAACTTACCCACTGCAGCATCTAATGTCCGCGTTAACAGTAAAAGAACATTATTAAACACTGGCAGCATGCAGCCACATATTAAAACACATTTTAAGTAGCCTTTCAGCACATTTCTCCATATTTCATTCACATTACACAGCAAGGG
The DNA here is from genome assembly GCA_037177515.1 of Pseudomugil tenellus. NCBI lineage: Eukaryota > Metazoa > Chordata > Actinopteri > Atheriniformes > Pseudomugilidae > Pseudomugil > Pseudomugil tenellus. The sequence goes on along the minus strand of JBAMHX010000006.1, from coordinate 3,072,048 downwards.
TTTCATTCCCAAATGAAACAAGCACCATTACAGCAAAAAGAAATAATCCCTCTATGACAAAACGACTGCTGGCGTGAAGGCACAAGCTGTTAAAGTCTTACTGTTACAGCTATGAGTCACTTTGAGGTCTTACAATGTCGTTCTGTTTTGAGGCCGAAACACACATCTCTGTTTTGAAATGTTGAGGTTTGGACTGATTCTTGATGTGATTCTTGGGACGATGTATGACCCTTTGAAAGAAATCCTTGTTATGAAACCTTATCAAGTGTGAAGCGGCCTCGTGCATCAAGTCGGTACAAGTCTGCTCATGTTGGCAACATTCGTTACGTTAATTAAACGTCTTTTTAACGATTGTGTATATATGGAAAAACAGCAGTCGAGGAAAAAAGAGGAGGCGACAGATCGTGCTGCTGGTATACACGGCTCAGTGTGACACGTCCCCGCCCTGCAACCTTCAACCCTCCGAGGAACACTCGATCTTAAAACACACCCGTGACGCATGCTCCGCTTTTTCCTTTGTGTGCATTTAAGCTTAAACGTACAACAAAAGTGCCCTTATGGCAGTCAGTTTGTGTGGAATCCCCTTTTCCTACTTCCCACAACACACACAAACACACAATGAGGGAAGGGAAGCTATGGAATTCCTCAATTTTCCAAAGTGGGAGCATGGCATGGAAAAGAGCAGCACGTGGCATTAAGCACACACACACACACACATACACACACATGCACGGTGCTCTGTGACTGAGGCGTGAAGTGTCTGCTGTGTGTTAATGTGCCCTCTGTGTGGAGTCAGTGCCAAGCATTGATGACAGGGGCGCCAGAAAGTGAGTTTGCGCCCACCAGTGTGTCAGGGTGTGTTCGCTCAACTCCACAATTCCTGATTCAGACAGATTAAGGCAGTCGGTGGAGCGTTCCAGACTGCAACATGTATTAAGCATGCACTCTGGAGACTGAGCGAGCACACACACACACACACACACACACACACACACACACACACCGCCTGCAGTGGTCTGTTCTGGGTGTCAGTGCGGTTTGCAGCCTATCATTACGCCCTGCAGGCAAAGCCAGGCTAACCAAACCGGACTGGCACTGCCAAGAGTTCTGCGAGCAAAGAGACTGGATTTACATGAGAGATCTGACTGCTTGAGTAAAGCTTTTAATGAGGAAACCAGTCCACAGGGGGGTCAGAGGGCACAGGAGCAGGACAGGAGTTGAGAGAGATGGTTTCTAAAGCGTTTTGTGGCATTTCTCTAAAAGAATAAAATAAAATTAAAAAAAAAGGTAGAAACTTTCCCAAAATGTAACAAATACCTGGACTGGTAGTTTATTGATTTGCTTAAGATTTGCAGGGTCTTTTAATCAATCAATGTTTATTTATAATGCACTTAATCAGCCATTAAAAGAACCAAAGTACTGTACAGGTATAAAAGAGAAGCTGGGCCAAAGAATCTGCTCTCTGGAGTTAAAAGCCAAAAGATGAGTTTTCAAAAGAGATTTAAAATCATCTAAAGTTCTGGCAAAACCTCACAGGAAGAAGGAGATGTTTCCAGAGTTTAGGAGCTGCCACTGAAAAAGCTCTGTCTCCCCGAGTTACCAATCGGACCTGAGAACCACGAAGAACGTCTGATCTTCAGATCTCAGAGCTCTACGAGGATGGTGACGATGCTCAGAAAGATAAGGATGTGCCAGACCAGGTAAACAAGTCAGGAGTACGATTTTAAAAACAACTCTAAATGAGACAGGCAGCCAGTGAACAGAAAGCACAAAACAGAGGTCTTTAATTAAATGTAAACAACATGTAAAATGTAGTTTAGTTTCGTTAGTGCACAAACACACAAACGTTGGCTAAAATGCATCATTTTCCTGTGCAGTGAAACATGTTTGCGGGAATTGAACACTGGAGTTTTCCAGATGAATCTGAGTCTATTCCTGCTGAACACTGATTTGTAGCTGCTCGGCACTTCAAAGTCGCCATCATTCAATAATTCACTAAACATAATTCTTTAAAGTCTTGCTTTTAGAAACTCTTCTTTTTAATGGGATCGATGACATGGTAAGCAATGAGCCACCTTTGCTTATAAAACTAAGCCTTTAATGGATGTTTTTGCATCAGTCTGACGTGTGTTTTAAAACGCAGATATATCAGGTCTGCAGGTGAGCGTGTCAACCACACACTGAGTCTATAAATCAGCAGAAATATGGATTCAACCGACCAAAAAGTACATGTCAGGTTATATAGATGCCACAGCAGACTGTGCTGAATAAAAATGTTTTTTAAAGGTATTCCATGAACCATAAAGATAAAGTGATCAGATAACAGTAAGAATATGGATAATGTACTTAAATAGTGCCATTCCAGTCATGTCAATCACTCGTTGCACTTTACCCTACATGGCACATTCACCCCTCCAGGGGGAACCTCACATCTTGCCCAAGGACACTAAGCCGCTGATTTGGCCGTATTAAAACATGCGCAAACTTGATAAGTCGGCAAAAACACGCTGCAACTGGTCACTAAGGTGGTGTTTGGTTTATCTTTCTATGAACTAAAATAAAAAGTCTGTCACAGTTTGCCACAAAGATATGAGCCATGACACATCTTTATTTGGAAAGCCTAAGCCTTTGCTAAGCTGCAAATTTCATACCCAATCATGGCACCCTCACCTGATGCTAACATTCAATTTATTTATTTCTAAATAACCATCTCGCTCTTTTTGCTTCTTTACTATTGTTTTTAATTGAGCGTCCATCATGCTTTTAAATGTACTCATGACTTCTAAACACAATTATGCCGCATATTTGGACTTACTCAGATTGAAAATACCAGCTTAAATGCGCTAAAATGAAATCATACCTTAATCTGCAGACTGTTGGTGTTATGACATCCCAAAGAATGCAAATGCGTGCCCTTCTAACTCTAACCAAGTCAGTTCAGAGCCAAATCCTAACCAACATATTAAATGTTGGTCGCATGTTTTTCTAGACAATGTTAGAACAATATTCAGCACAATGAGGAAAACTTCTTGCATGTCTCATTGAAACACTGTTTGACAGATGAGATGGAACTTTCCCTCTGACTTAGAGGCTTTAAATGCCCGACTTTGTCAAAGGTTTATGATTTGGTCGATCTAGGGATGGTTATTACAAACGATGCAGAAGCACGTGCTAGCTCAGAAAGTCTTCAGTGAGGGAAGACTGTTTCAGCTACTGCCTCCATGACCCCGGATGAGCAGTAGAAGACGGCTGGGATAGATGGATGGTGCTTTGCAGAGGAATTCCCTAAACTGGAGAACATTTCAACCAAAAATCAAGTCTGATTTTTTTTTTTACTTCATCCAAAATCTCCAAGACATACTGGTCAAAGTGAAGTATGTGGAAAGGCGGGTCGACGTGTCAGGAGGCGGGCTGACTGTGTTTGCCATTCGCTCCCCTGTGGGTTCAGTTCAGAGCACCAAAACCTCAAGTAAAAATCTGCGGCATTTTCTCATAAACAAACGTCTTCTTTGCCATCAGTGACTGACATTAGACAGAAGTGACTTGATCGAGATCCGCTTTCTGAATGCTTCTCCATTTACCGCCTTGCTCGCATGCATCATTCACTGTGCAGCTTTTCTTTCTGACGTGCAGGAAATGGTGCGTACCAGATTTCTGGCTACTGGTGAATAACCAAAAAGAAGAAATTGGTAGTTAGTGGTGATGGACTCCATTCCATTATGGAAACATCAGCACAGTAAAAAGATGGTGAGCAACTTTCTAAACTTCCTCTGACTGAGTCACTTCTGAGAGTTTTCCAATTTCCATGCAAGTACACCAAGATTTATAGATAAAGAATAAAGCTAATCTTTGACACACATTTCCAAAATAGGAATTAGGTTAGCAAAAGTGGAGATTATATATATTTATATGTATAAAACTATAGATATAAAACAGATCAACAAATCGTACAGATTTCCATTTCTGTGTGCAGAAAGTTTGTCTTTCCTTGTAATTTAAACTCCAGTAAGTCCAACAGGCACAAAAACCAGTATGAAAAAGTGAAAAAGAGCCTATAAGAATAATGCAGTTATGTCCTTATAACTGCATTCGACTAACTTTAAATGACGTTGTCGGAGGCGGCGGCTAGCGGTTTATCCCCGAACACCCCCAATCTTCAATTTCCCCATTCCTTAAATACATATACAAATATGTAAACTTTTAGGTATGACGTCAATATGTGACACATCTTCAGGTCATGACCTTTTATTTGCATTGATATGAGGTAAATGGGATGGACAGTTTTCAGGTTTGATCGCCCCCTGGTGGCCAAACTGAAAACCGTAATCAGTTCGAGGATCATCTGCAAGCATTTCTTAGAAAAGATCTTTACTACACAGCTTTAAATACTCATCTAATACGCTTAATTCTAATGCTAATAAAAGTTTAACCTTCAAAAAGCACGGAGAACTGCATGGAGACATCTGAATGACATTCTGGGCAGAAAACATGCAAAGCTCTCAGATCCTGGAAAAGAGCAGCAGCTTACATCAGTCTATGGCTGAAATTAGCAGAACAAGAAAAACAATAATGATTTAGTAAGCTATTTTGACATCTTGTTTTTGGTCACAGTGTCATTAGAGAGCCATAAATGTGTGTTTCATAAACCCCCCAGATGCCACAATATCACCTGGCATGAAGCCATTTCAGTGAGTCTATCTGGTTCCATTGCAGCCAAAATGGATTTATACAAGTTGAGGCAAACTACAACATGTTCAAAGGGAGATTTTAACCCAGTCTGACTGATGGTTGGCAGCGAACCCCAATAGTTCTGATGAGAATTAATGGGAAAAGAGGGGTGCAGCAAAACCACTTTTTAAAAGAGGCAATATTCATGTAAAACGCATCACCTAGGGAAAAAACTCATCTGAAAAACCACAATATATGCTGATTTTTCTATGCAGCTACCTTATGGCAAAGAGAAAACAAAGAGGCCGGTTTGACCCGTGACAAATACTGTCATCAAACAGGGATTGTGCAGATGAGTCGTGACACCAAGCGTTCATTTTCCATTTGAGCCATGTTAGATCTCAGATGTGTCCAAAGGAGACGGGAGCCTCCGAGGTTTGTGGAGTCATGCCGCTACTGAAAGGCGATAATTTTTAACTTTTCCAACTCTGAAACTAGATCCGATTGATCCGCCTTGGAAGCTGCTGTACGGCGCACACACCGCTTCAGTAATCTGGTAATCATCAGACTTACTCCATGTTGTCTTGGATCCGAATGAGAGATTAAAGAGCCAGAATTTAAAACACACAAGCGAGCTAGCGCTCCGTTACTGGTCCCAGGAGATATTAGCTCAAACTTTTCCTCCTTTCACTCAAATCTTTTCTGATTCCTCCAGTCACTTTCTCCGTTCCTAACCTTCTCTCATTCATCCATCCCTCCTTTTTAGTAACCGTCTGCTTACAGAGAGTTGTGGTTTAGGAGATCTACAGCAGCTCTGTTGACTTTGGCCCAGACCAGACAGAAAGCCGAGCCTTTAATTTGACTGGTTTCAATATTTGACCCTTAATAAAACAAATATCTTTGTTTGGAGAGAAAGAAATCACCCCCTCCAATTACTGTCAAGCGAGGAAGGAGAGAGCGTCGCTGGATGAGTGTGTGCGCAGTCTGCTCCGGGTCAAGCTTAGTCTTCAAATTGACCTGGCTTAGAAAAACAAAATGGAAGAATGCAACAAGGAACGTGGTCTCCTGTACAAATCAGGGATCGCATTTCTGCTGAAACCACACGGCTCGGAGTGTGCCGCTGTGTGCTGTTTTTTTGTTTAGTCAATACCAAAACAGCAGAACGTAAAGGAGTTATTCATTCGATCCAGGTCGGCCTTCTCGTCTCTGGATTCAGCGTTATCCATCAGTGTCTCGTACAAGATAAACTTCATCAATAAAGCTGCTAAATTAAACCTCTGCTGCAGCATTTAATATGGATCGTTTATCAGTTTTAGATGGTTGTGTGTATTTCTACTCAAGTCCAAGGAAGGGAAAGTTTTCCAATATAAATCTACGGCATCACCGTGCTGTCTGTTGCCAGCGTGAGCAGACCTGTATTAACTTTCGCTTTTATGTGGAATGGGATGCAGGATGACGTGAGGAAAGAGAAAAGCAGCAGGACATACTGATGGATGGTGACAAAGCAAGCAATGCATCAAGTGAACAGGTTTACATGATGTATGGATGAATGAAGGAAGTTAAAAGATGACTTTGTTACCTACGTGGAGGCTGGTACTAGAGGCTGAAAGGTTAATGATAGCTGAACTGGCTCCGTCTGCAAGCTACAAGAGAACATGCACATATAAACAGACACACTTTCAGGTTAGCTGCTAACGGTTAGCCACAACATTAATGTGAAATCTGTGAAATTTGAACTCAAACATACAGAAACATTATGGTCATTGCAATCCTCCACATAGTAATAGCAAATAACAAAACATGACGGTAAAGATGGTTATTAAGTGTTTCTGTGAGGTTTTGTTATGTGATGTGCGGACAACAGCTCGATCAGGAACCAGTTTAGACTAGAGTTCACCGACTCCGGACCTCTTCAGATAGAGTCATGTAGGTTTCATAGCTGCAACACATCTCATTCAAATCCCTGGTTTAGACAGATTAAAGCATTTCATTGAAAAGTCTTTCCATGTGGGTTTTACCTTCATCAGGCTTCTTCAGATAGACAGCTCCTTAACATTCAACGGATCTGTTCATTTCTTTATTTTATATAAGTTTTATGTAGGATCTTCAGGGAATTTGCACAAAGTTAGTATTTTCCATAAATACAAATTATCAAAAATTGTGTTCATTCAAACTCTTAATTTTAAAATTTAGGCTAAAATTTTATTGTATGATCCAAATACTGTCACAGAACTCAATGGTAAGCTAGCTGTTAGCATGCACAGAGATTAAACCAAATTTGTCCATAAATAACTGTCTACCTTGACAATATTATCTGTGCTCAGTAAAAAAAAAGACAAAAATAATTGTAGGAAAACATTCACAAGATTATTGTTGTGTTGAAGATGCACAGGTTTATTATGCAACGGGATAAAATAATAGTGTCTTTTTAAATGTTACTTATCGATAAATGATACTTATCGATATCGAAAAACTGGATTCTTTTATTGTTGATATGCTTTTTTCTATATCAATAGAAAATAAAGGAGTAAATGTTCCTAATGCCGAATATTAAGCGAATCACATTAAACTACACTGCTAATCGTTCAGGTTTCTGATCAAGTGTTGAACTCTGGTTTTCCAAATTGCAACTCATGAATCATCCTGAAAATGTGTAGAGCATTTAGCCGTCAGTGTAAGTTTATCTGCTGGTTGCGTTACTGTGATTGCATCTACGTTGCTGCTTGGATGTCACTTCCATTGGAAGGGGGTGTTAATGTCACAGAGTTTACACTAGTTTCGACACCCTCCATGCACTCATTGCACCCACAAAACACACACACCCATTAAATTACATATCTTAGCTCATGCTGGACATTTTTGGACCTCCTATGTTACCAAACATGAAACGCTGTACCAACCCACACACACACAAACACCCAGAAATTCCATGCAAAACAAATAGCGAGCTTTTGCTTCGGTGCGAAAGAATGGAAAAGTGTATGTGCGTGCGGTTTGGTTTGATGGAAAACAAAATCAAACAACAGCTGAACATTGTCTTTCGTCATGTTTAATAGCAGAAACGTGTCTATGTGTGCAAATTTCCATAATCACAATCATTATTACACTATGAAGACGAGGTTTAGGGTTAGACGAAATTTTCAGGAAATTAATTGAAGCCTAAATAAAATAATGGAAACAGGATGGTGTGTGTGTGAGGCTGTAGTGGCGCCTGTTGGTTAAAGGATGAAAGAGAGGGACACACAGACAAATTAAAAGATGGCGGAAGAATAAAAAAGGAAATGAATGGTTGATGAACCACAACAATGCAGAGGACAGCATAAGGGTGCTCTTTAATTAGCTGCCACAATAAAACAACTGTCAGCTTGATAGATAGTGGGAAGAACATAGTTTCATTTAATGGATGAAGGCAATTTAACTATTTAAAGCCTACAATATGATTAATTTCCCAGAAAAACTCAAATTTTTAAAATTTTTAAAATTTTAAGTCTTTATTCGGACGTTTAAAAAAATCAGGAACAAAAATGAACACATTTTTTTTGGCATTTTTGCCATTTATTACCGTGTGATCGGTTAAAATATTGTAACGCATAGTCCTCTGCTTTCTGATGTTCACCAGGTGGCAGCAGACCAGTATCATACAGCGTGCAACCCTAAATGTTTCAACCCTAAAGTGATGCAAAATGTTGTGAAAACTATGTATCAAATATGACACATTGGGCATTCAAGGGAAAAAAAGAGAGAAATTAATGAAAAAAAGAGTGATAGCAATGACAAACAACAAACATACGTGTGGAGACAAGTAGAACTAGAAGATAAAGGCATAAAAGAAAGATAAAAACAACAAGACCTATGCCCGTCGGAAGCGACGGCTAAGGGTATATCCCTGAATGTCCCCAATCCCCCTATTCCCAAATCGTCAAATAAACACAACACAATAATATAAAGATGCACATGTTCAGTCACAAAGCTCCACCTGGTGTGGAAACTTTGAACCAGCCCAGTATGACATCAGGACAGCATGCATCCTGAGGTCATTACCTTTTATTTGCACGTCATTTGAGGTCAATGTGATGAATAGTTCCAGAGATATAACCAAAAATATGAATTTTTGTGCATAACGCGTCACCGGAAGGGGAAACCATTAATTCAGAAATCGACCAATTTCGATACAGGTTGTCACTGAGGTCATGACATTTCATATGTATTTGATTTAAGGTCAATGATACAAATAGTTCAAGAGAAATAGCAATCCGATTTTTTGTGCATTAAACGCCACCTGGTGGGGAAACCATAAATCCGATTATCATTAAAAATGATACAGATCATCCTCTTGGTGACCTAAACAGATATACTGAGTATCATAATCAAATTGTGAAAATTTTTTGAGTTATCGTTCTCACACAAAGGATATCCTGCAGCAGTGGCGACGGACGTGATGAAACCATAATATCCGCGACACATCGCATTTGGGGATATAATGGCACAAAAAATGCAGGAAGAGGGAAAAAGACAGATACAGAAATAGAGAAGAAAAAGATAACAGGACTGCCAATAGTGTTTACATCTCAACCTGCGACTGCCTGCCTACTTAACCCTAGAGTTTTCAGAGATCCATAAACATCACTGGGAAAATAGCCAATGTTTTTTTTTTTTTAGCCAATGTAGAGATATATGTGACCTTTTTGGGAAATTGTTGTTAGGAATTTACAATAACATGTTTCACTACAATTTCATCACATAGGATATTATGACATAACAAAAGGCCTCACGGTTTTATAGATGACACCCCAATGCATTTGAAAGGTGTATTTTTTTTCTAAATTTGCTTTAAATTATTATTATTTTTGTTTTAAAAAAGTGATTTTTATATGAATGGTGGTTTAGATACAAAGGAACAATCAGAGTTATGTGCAAAAAAGAAGCACAAGACAAATGGTTTATTTTGAGGAGAAAAATTAAAAGAAACCTAAAAGGTATAGAGAAGGTGAGGAAGAATGTGCAGATAAACAAAGACTTCTTTTGCTGTTTTGTGAGAGAAGAAACAAGATAAGGTTAAAAAAATGTTTTGAAGAAAAGAAACAGAAAGGATAACACAGAAATGGTGGGGAGAGTAGATTAAAAAGGAACAAATTACTAAAATGGGTGAGGAAAGTAAAAGAGAAGGAATAAAAGACAAGTGAAAGGATCGTGGAAGGTAAAAGGAAAAGGATAACATATAGAAATCCAGAACAAAAGTCGTGAACTTTTATTCTCACACAAAGAAAGTTGAATTATTTTCCTAAACACAAGTGTTGCCTCAGAACCCTTAAACAGAAGGTCGATCCAGTGGTTTTCCACGTTGTAGCCCATTAACTTCAAATCCTGGAGACCTAAATATTTTTTTCCAAGACCTGCCATGCTGTCCACTGGTTTCTATCCAAAGAGTCGTTGGTGTGTGAATTAATACCATTTTAACCACTGCAGTCGAGACAACTGGTTTTGTTTACTTGCTTATGAAGAGTTAGGTATCAATAGTTTTATCTTGTTTGACTTGTGAACTTATATGTCGGGTGTAACAATGTCAGCCATGACAGACTGCAATGGTACCAAAAAGTTTAGTTTGCACTTTTTTTATTTCAAACCAACTAATTTCTTCGCTTTTTTTACTTAACGTAATATCACAACAAAATGAAAATCACTGGGTTTTTTTAGAGGATTTCAGGGATAGCAGTGTGATTACTCTGCAATCCTAGATGCCTTCAGACTTGCTGATGCTAATGTGATTTCACAAGGATGGACTGTGGTCTGCCTAGTTAGTATTTATGGGGTTGCATTATTTATATTTGACCCCCACCGACCCCACCCCAAGTGAACCTCTTGGGGTCTGCCAAACCAATAAAATCTAATCATGTTGTCATCTAATTCTATTCAATCCTGTGTTCTCCAGCATTAAAAAATAAACCACTTAATAACCCACAGTAGTATCCATGTATCAGGGGATATGAGGTTTTCCTGCTCTCACTGATGTGTATTTTCTCTGTAATTGACTTTACGTGATATTCAAAGTCTATGTTGAGGATTTTTGGCTGCTAGATTAGGAAGACTTGTCTAATTCCAAGAGCACGGCCGAAAGACAAAAGACAAAAAAACAAAACAAAAAAAAGTGTAATAGCTCATAATAACCCAAAGACCATCAGATAAAACCGCTCCTGTCAGTCTGTGGTCGCTGTGTTTGGAAACTAAAGTTTCAAATGACATTTTTGCGGATACATTACAATGAATATTTCAAATGGGTAAAAAAAAAAAAACTATGAAAAGAGTTCTAGCAGTCATTCTAAAAACATACCTCACGCCTTTGGATCCTCATAATGATGCTATATTCCGGTTTTTGGATGAAAAATGTAGACAAAATGGTCATTAAAAATGTTTACGTTTCTGAGTCTTACGAGAAATTCATCAACAAGACGTTCATTCATTTATTTTCTATACAGCTTAATCCAATTCAGGGTCACGGGGAAGCTGAAGCCTATTCCAGCAAACAGAAGAAGTGACAGATACACCATGGACAGGTTGCCAGTCCATCAGAGGGCCAACAACAGGTCAATGAGGGTCAAATCAGATCTTTCTGAATCAAGTCTCATTGCAAGGGCAATTTTCTGTTTTATCACCATTTTGAAATCATTTTGAAATTGTTCCCTTTCGTGAACAATGAACTGTTCTCACATTTTAATCAATCTGTGTATTTAGTACTAATATTAAGGGTTTGGTTGAGTTTGAGGAAAAAGAAAAGAAAAAAAAGCATAGCCCTTACAATAATAAAAATATTAAGTTTTTCTCTGTTTTTGTCTTTCATCATAAATAATCAGGAACAAAGCATTAATAGCATTCAATTCCACACACTGTTCTACCAAAAGCCTGCTATTGACATTAAAAAAATGAATGATAAGTGTTTACTTAACTTTACAAATACATCACAGTACACTATAGAATTAAACAAAAACACAGGTAACAAGAGAAAAATGTGGTTTAATCTAAAGATAAGCCCTATTCAAAGTCATCAGCTGCTGACAAGACCACTGAAGGCAGTTGCTAAGCTAAGCTAAGCTAAGTTAAGCTAACCAAGTTAGATGATAGTTCCTGTCTGTACTATTCAAGCAAAAGTTAGGCACTATTCTTGGTTAGTCTAGTAACAAGCTAAAAAAAAAAAGAAATAACCTATTTAAAAAATAAAATAAATCTAAAGCTGCAGCATCAAAACCTCCTCAAAAGTGTTAGCTTCACAGCATGTCATGGATATGAATGAAGTCACTTCTTGGCAACAAGATGGTTGGTATTGGTGGGGTAAGCTAAACAACATTACCGACTGAACTCGACGCTAGGGGAGTTTTGTTCCCTCTCTTATTTGAGTAGTTTAAGCTAAAACTTTGGTTTGTTAAGCAAAAAACGGTTAAACTACCAGTGCATGAAGACAGAGTATACAAAGAGGACACATGTTCAGATTACAACATAGAGCAGAAGGTCCTTTGGTCAGTGCTGTGGACACCACCAGGCTCCTACATTTCTGAAGTATCCCATTGTTAGTAGTACAGAAGTAAACTAAAAGATCATAATTTGGTTAGTTTTCTGTAAATTACTTATAACACAGTTATGTTTGCGAGTTGCAGATATTTCCAACTAACTATGGAGATAGTTTTACCTGATCACAGACAAGTGGCTCTTCATCATCAACGACAATAAAGACCTCCCCGGAAGTCAAATGTGGCGTCTCATCTTCGCATATAAAAAACGCAACAGAGACATTTTTTATTACAAATCTGGATCATTGCTTGCATCCATTCATTATATGACTTACATCTCCATCCATCATCCTCCTCATCTTCCTCTGCAGCTTGCTCCCCTTCTTGAGAGCACCGATACATCTCCAGCGACCGGATGGTGCACTGACCGACCACCGGCTTTCTCCCAAACTGACGGTTGTCGATGACTTTGATGATGATCGGTGGCATGTAGAGCGCCTCGCGAGGAAGTCTCTGTAAACATGAAGAGTGAAAATCTCTAATTAGCTGATCACTTGCAGCTGAGGTCACTGTAATAAAAAGCACAAAAATTTATATGAAAATATGCAAAATGCAACTACCTAGACATTAATACAGCACTAAAACCTATGAAAACCCTGCTGGTCACAAATACAGTTACATGATGGTATTTAATTCGGAATTATTAAGTCCAAAATGAAATAATTCCGAATTAAATTTTTCTTCTTTGAGTTTACATGAAAATATTAATTTCGAATTAAGGTATACATGGAAACACGTTTATTCCTCTCCTCTTAATTTCAAGGTGCAGATACGTATACCAAAAATACACAAACTACTTCCTGTTTTTAGCCTTATCGGCTACGTTGAAAATAACCAAATAAAATCTATTTTTGCTTCAATTTTGATTAAAGTTTTGAAGGACTAGCTTGTAACAAGTATACTAATTCACTTTTTTGAGCAGCTGTGGAGGAGAAGTAAAATTAATGGGACCAAATATATCGAAGTCCGGAGACAAACTTTTTTCTGCTTTCAAACTTCTTTGAGCAGTTCTGAATTTACAAAACAGCAAGATGGGAGGTAGAAGACTGCCCACGCGCGTCATTGCAGAAGGTAAACATGCGGAGAACGACCGAAATTACCTCAGACTGGAATAAAGATTTACACGATAGAGAAATTATTTATTCAGCTTTTTTCAGAATTAACTTTAATAAAATTGTCAATTCCTTTTGAAATTACGTGTTTACATTTTTCGTCTGTTTCAGACTGAATTAACTTTTATTCGTAATTAAAAATCTCATGTAAATGTGCTCAATGTAAAAAAAAAATTTAATATTTGTTTTACTCGTAACACTAAACGTGTCAAACGTCCCAGTTTAAGTACAGATGCGAGCTGCAGCTGAAGCAGCATGTGCAGCTAAAGCATTTGCATTGAGCCTTTTACAAGCTGTCAGATCAAAACACAGTTCAATTAGCATGACTTCACTTAGTCTCTCTAGCGGACAGCTAAAGCATCAGCTACATGTCAAGGAAACCTTGGTCTGATCCAGCCAATCTGACATAAGGGCCAAAAAGTGGGTGGTTACTGGAATTTATTTAACCTCCCTAGCTTTAAAAAGGATTTAGTGAGGCTAATGACGCTAATGCACTATAAGGGTATTAATGTATGCTTAGGCTCTTCAAAGACTTGCAAACAAGGGAAAAGTGGACATGAGATTTTCCTCTGTGGTACAAGAAAACACTTATGCAGTCAACTTGAGAGCTTAATACTGTTAACATTAAATGTTTGGACTTTGTTCAGGGGCTGAATTTAAGGGAAAACTATGTGCATATTTCCATAGTCTGATTTAGCTAGTGGTACCCTTGTGGTGGTCAAACAGAACCTTTGTCTTGTTAACGTTAAACTGCACAAGCCAGAGCAAAGAGCTGTGTTTGAGGGAAAAATATGTGAATATTTCCATACCCCAGTTAAAGCTGTCATAATAAAACATTGAGGTGATCAACTTCAGACCTTAATATTGTTAACATTTAACTCCCGAGCCCGTTTTGGAGCTGCTGCTGCCGTTAAGGAAAATGTGCGTAACATTTCCATATTTCATTTTAGGCTCTCATAAGAAAACACTTTGGAGGAATGTAATGGCAGCAATGTAAATGCAGTGGAAATATATTCTCACAGGATGTATAATAATGACTTGCCAGCTATGTTAACTTAATTAAAATAAATGACTGAATAAGTGGCAGTGAAGTGGAGTTAGTTGCAGAAGTTTTGCTTCGTATAATCATTAGGTTTATCCAAGCTCTCTTGATCAACAAGAGTAAAAGCTCCAATGACGACCTTTTATACAAAATTTCTCTTTGTTCTGAAATATTTTAGTAAATATTTAACGGGTTTTAGGTTAATTTCCTCAAAAACCTGGTGAACTTAGTGGTTCATTGGGTCAAACTATACATTTTCATTGAATTTGACCTACATTTACATGTCAACGGTCCATTTTCCAATACTTAAAATGGAAATTTTGGGAGAGACTGATGACTTTGATGCTCCTTTTCTGCAAATGACGACACAGAAAATCATGCTTTTGTTGTCCGATCACACAGTATTTGATTAATTTGTCACGTTTTGGTCATTCAAAGGTGTGAGCATGACTGCAGGTGCAAAGTGAAGCCAAAGGTTCATGCTGTGTTTCCAGAAACCAACGTAATAACAGTTATTTTTGTCACCATTTAATGCGTCACCACTAAATGTTTTACACTGAGGTATCAAATATATAATCAGCATCTCTTTTCAAACAATGTTTAACATTTTACAATAATTTTTATCAGTTTTAATTAAATAAATAAGAATTACAATCAGCCTTTTATAACCACTTCTATACATAACTTCTCGTTTCCTTCTCATGAGATGTTCTTCAGTAGCAGTGACTCATGTACCATCATGGCCTCAATAAACATCTACCCTATATTTTAGTTGCGTTGCAATGTACAGATTATGCTAGTCACCAAAGGAAAGTCCCGCACTCTGCTCCATAGCCTTAAACAGTTGGAAACGTCCCAAATGTGCAGCTTTTATTTTTATATTAAAGGATTTGAACTTTTCTTGGACAGAAATAAGAAAAAAGACTGGATTTCTCCTCTCTGCGGCCATTATTGTGGCTTTACTGATGAAGATAAATGACTGAAGCAAACCACATCAGAGCAGAGCTCTCATTAGCCATGAAAGCGGCAGGCCTCTGGGCTGATTACAGTGTGTGTGTGTGTGTGTGTGTGTGTGTGTGTGTGTGAGTGTGTGTGTGCGTGTGTGTGTGTGTGTGTGTGTGTGCGCGTGTGTGTGTATATGTTAAAAAGCCAGTATGTCTCAGAGTTCTCACCACATCAAGGATAAGCGTATTGATGTCAAAGTTTGGCTTCTTCTTAACACTGCGGATGACGCAGCTTTGGATCATGGTGCCGCCGCACTCCACCTGAAGGCTCGGAGATGTGACGCTGGCCAGCTGGAAGCTCTTCAGGTTCCGGACGCCCCATGCTAGGATCTTACAGAGCGAGAAGAGTGGAGAAGGGAGATATTAATGCTGTCCAGACTGAGAAAAACGTCTGCTGAAAATCATTTGCTTATTCAAAATACCACTTAAATAATGAAAAATGGAGTGGAGGATGAAGAATAGCATATGGCCCGATTTTTTAATTACTTATTTTATCGGACAGGTTTCAATTGAAAACTTTTTCAAGAAGAAAACTATTTAAAATGATTATAATCTAAATTTCTGAGCTGCTGTGCTGACAGGAAAATAAAAAATGCTTATTAATCTTAAATGAGAAATTATATTAAACAAATATGATGCAGAAAAAGCAGAGCTCTTCTTGCAGAGCATTGCAGTACCTCAATGGCGGTTCTCTGCAGAACAGGTTTGATTCCCTGAGGAACCATGAAAACGTTGGGTTCTCGCTGAGGAGGAGGGTATGGAAGGTCTGACTCATCCGGCTGAAACGCAGGACAACAGCGAGTATAAATGCTAAAAACTATAACCTGTGCTGGTTACCACCAGCTGCATGTTGTCTCTTTAAAACTGACAAGCTTTAGTACTGCAGTAGCATGATGGTTATATGCATACATGTAACCATACAATAATAATAATATGTGAAATACAACAGGCAAACATGGACTATAGAAGGCTAAAGATGGCATGTTGAAATATTTTCACTGCTTTATAGTTATTTTCTCAAGATAAAGAATTAGGTGATCACTGTCCAGTTGCACAAGTAAACATTTCCTACATATAAATTTGATCTTTTACCTTCAGAGACTAGGATTTCCTTAAATTCATATGAACAATACTTTTTAAAATGGACACATGTCCTCTTTGAGCCTCCGTACTTATCTGAAGGTCAATGCAACATGAAACTGAGTTGTGTTAGTGGAAGAAACAACAAAGAAACCACATAAATACTGAGGAAGATTAAGACATTCTAATGTACTGCAACATGCATGAATGATGAGATTATATGTGGGTGCTGCTACAAGGACACGCAGACATGAAACAGAATAGATGGGGATGAGTTGAACACTGTTTCTATATTGTACCCATTGCTGCAGCTTTTCAGAGAGGAATCCTGAAAACATCAACTGACGGAGCAACAGCGGAGAAAAAAGAACAAAAAAGATGAAAAACAGTGAAAAAAAGGAGAACTCACCACATCAGACAACTCTTTGTTTTTAATCACAGCAACATGCAGTCTGTATGTATTTAATCATCAAACAAGAGTCAAACCATTTGTTATTTAGGGTTTTTCACCAGCATGATTCTGACTTTAATCGAACACATCAAATTATAAACCC
>JBAMHX010000006.1:3023566-3053296 GCA_037177515.1 Pseudomugil tenellus | reverse complement strand
TAAAATAAACAATTCAAAACAGGCATTAAAACAATGCAGTAAAAGATATGTAAAACAATCATCAGGGAGAAGGATGGTTAAGTGGAGAATGCTAATGAGAAACAGATGGGTCTTGAGTCTACATTTGAAGACTGAAAGTGTTTCACTGTTACGGAAATCTCCACGAAATGTGTTCCTAAGATGGGGAGCAGAGCGACTGAAAGCCCTGCTCCCCATTGTACTGAGACGAGCAGAAGGGACTGTAAGTTGGGTGGAGGAAGAGAACCTGAGTGAGTGGGAGTGTGTGGGGATGTGAAGGAATTCTGTGATTCTGTGAACTAATTGACCTTTCTTCAACACAAAAGGGTTAACCTCTAAATCAAGCATGTTGTGCATTTTACAAATGAGCTGATTTAAACTAGAGAAACAGGGGGAACTAGAGAGTCTCTTCTGGAGGATAAGGAGCAGAAAGCTACTAAGCGAAGACAATGATGATGATAAAAGGAGGAACTTCTAACCTTTTCTCTGCGTATTAGTTCAAAAGCAGCCAGGAGCTCGCCAGCGTTCTTGTCTCCTCTGCAAATCGGGAACCAGGCCAGGCGGGGGGAAGGAGTCAGGGACGGCTGGCACACACAGCGGCCCATGAATTCATCTGCTCCCTGGAAATTTACAATAAAGTCACGGCATTGTTTTTACAGAGAAATGACATGCATTATCTTTTAAATTATAAGTCGAGAGCTACCAGAAGAAAACTTTCCAAGCTTGCTCCATGTCAAAGGGGACATGCATGAGTAAAACATAAGTGTGCAGAAACACAAAGAGTGCGCAGAGACTCACATATGAATCCTGATCGTAGAGCTCGACTACAACATTGGGAGGATTGGCCATTGTTGCATCTGGGTCCCCAAACATTTCCACCTCGTAGAAGATGAGAGTCTGGTCCCAAGTGGGATTGAGGGTGTTTCGCATGGTCACTGTTTTCTGGGACTGATGGAGGAAGGATACGATGGCATAGGGGTCTGAAATGGAAACATATTTACTTCCTATGAGCATGTACTGGTTAAAACCTGCCTTCTAGTAAGACTGCAGTTTAAAAAAGTGACTTGTTTCAAGGAATTATTTGCAATTATTGCAAATTTAAGACATGATTTTCATTCGAACACTTATTCAGACAGCATCTCACATGCATCAGGATGCACGTCGTGTAGCCAGATGGATTTATTTAATGGTCTGTTACATGTTTTGTGTTTCATTTCAGCAACTGTGAATCCAGACTTTCTGTCTGATGAGGTTATGTTTGAACACATTTTAATAAAAGTCCTCACAAGCATAGCAATGACCTCTTGTGTATGCCTGTGTCCAAGCTATCCTGGCATCCTGCAGAGTGACATCAGCAACTTGGGAATGTCGTGCTTGAGACGGAGTTCTGGGAACGTTTCTGAGAGAGGTTTGTTATTCCAGGTCATAGTCACTCTCCTCAATGTTAACAGACACAAATAACTCTTAAGTGTGTGTGGCGCATGCATAAAAGCACACATACATACATACAGTGACTCCGACCGGGTAGTTTGTTGTTTCAGGCTGAGTAACGAGTCTCTGTGGAGCCGTTAGCATCGGAGTAAACAGAAGTCTAGATGCATTTTCCCACCAGCCCTCAATTAACCCTGTAGCCGACACACACACACACACATACACACACACACACACTCATCCACTGTACAGGCGCACCACCCATGGTGACCCGTTCAATTACCGTTCATTCCCAATGGTCCATTAGCTCATATAAACAGCAATACAAACAGCCCAGGGGGGTTATGTAAGTCTGTATGTTTGTGTGAGTGTGCAGAGGGGAAGCAGTAGCTGTAGTCGGTGCTCCAGAGGGGGCAAACAGGGGTACATAAACATGACAAAGACTGGGAAGAGTGGGGGAAGAGAGATGACTTGGAAAAAAAAGAAAGCACGTGGTCGATTCTCAAGAGGTGAAGTCTTTGTCAGACAATTTTAGGTTTGTTGTTGGTCACATTCCCAGTCTGCGTGTCACGGTTGCATTATCCTGCTGGAAGTAGCAGTAGAAGTGGGATTTTATTTTAACAGAGACACAAGTGTTTGAAAGACCAAGGAAGCAAAAATGACCCGCTTGATGATTTTAGTGTTAAAGTTGGACATGCTAAACTTCAGAGATTGTATTCTTCATATCATGTTTGGAAGCAGTGGTTATTGGGTTATTGTTTCTTTTCTATCATACAATCTCTAGTCTGCCCATTTTCATTCTCAAGGTTCTGGCGTATTCAAACCAACACATTCGCTGCTGGAGACCATGTCATTCCTCTTTCTGCTGCTCAGTTTGAACTTTAGCAGCTCATCTTGGCTGTGTCCGAATGTTTACACTCTATACAGCGGTTGCGCCATTTTCTAGCCTAGTGCAAATATCTAGAAAGAAAAACAGCAAAAATTACCCACAATGCACCTTGATAAGCTGCAAGCATCAATGGTCACTAGATGGGTCAATGCAGACCACAATGCATGCAGTTTTTTCTTGAAGTGATGCAACAGATGGTTCACTGAGGGCGGCTGTAACGCAGGAGGAAAAGCAGTCATCTGTCATCCGGAAAATCGGGTGTTCAATTCCCTGACCTTGTGCCGAAGTTTAGTTGGGCAAGATGCTGGAGTTGGGTGAATGTGCTGGTCAATGTGACTGGAAAAGTGTTGTATATGAAAAGTGTTGTATATGAGCAAATTTATTTTCAAACAAAGGCCAAGTACAATAAAAAGGAAATAAAAATACTTTGGAATGACAATTTGGTTGTCATGGTGACAGCTGGTAGTCAAATGATTTGCGACAAGGAGAAATTAGTAATCTTTGTATTCGAATTGCCAACAGAATGAGTACACTATATATTGTTGTAAATGCGGGGTCAGAGAATAGAGTGGACGTTCACTCCTGCGCGATTGGCTGGTTCAGTATTGCGTCAAAAGGCAGTTGGACAAGCTAAACGTGGCCAAAGAGTTGAGGTGTACCGTCATATAAGAGTTTTAGTAGAGAAAAACATGGGACTCACAGCGTGAAATAGGAAGATATTTAAAGGAAAACAAAGTACCAACAGCAAAAAGAGCTAAAACTCAGATGGGAACCTTTCTCTGTACAAGCACAGCTGACGAGACAAAGAAGAGAAATTAATAAGATATAGAAATATATGAAGACAGATGGATGGAGAAGTAGAAAAAAACACTAAAAACAAACATGAGGTGAAAGGCGAGCCGACTAAAAACACATAAGATCAAATTAAAAACTGAGCAAGAGACCCTCAGTGTTTAATAGCTGAGTCAGTCTTTAATCATGACGCCATGTAACACCAGATTAGCACGCAAGTTAAGCTCATCCATCAGCTTTACTCATCCATTGCAATGTGTGTGAATGTGTGTGTGTGTGAGCTAACGAGGCAGAGTGAAGATAGTGATTTATCATTAGATTGTTGCCAGAATCCTCTCTGACATCTCCTCTCTGTAACCCTTCCTCTAAGCAGCCTCCCATCTATCATTCCTCTCTGCGCCGTCCAGCAGTCCGTCTGTTTTTAAAAGCTGTTTTTACATCTGAGTCTGTGGTGAGATTCTGATTAACACACACAGTAGCTGCAGTTTCCATGACCTCTTTAAATCAAAAGAAACCCGCTTTTCCTCTTTTCTTTTTTTTCAAAGCAAAGGCTGTTTTCTAATGAAATCAGAATTTTAAGGCCCCCCCCCCCCCCCCACCACCACCACATCCAGCTCTTTCTTTCTTCTCAACTCACAATGAATGTGATTGATATTAAAGCTGGATCATTATAATTATTTTCAACAAGCTCTGCCTGCCTCCTTAGCAGCAAGCGATGCTTAAACCTGCATTAAGAGATTTGTGTCCAGTAGCTGCTTAGCTTGATCTTTTCAGCTGGAAAGTGTTTGACTCCTGCTAATTTAGCCTATTTGCTATTTGGGGGTCAGGAGACACAGATGTTTTATTTAACCTCTAAATCTGTGAGCTATTTCCTGAAATTACAGCCTGACAAAACACTGAACTTCAATTAGTGACAGCCCAGTGACTTTAAAACACAGCTGACCAACACTGGGCTCCTTATATAAGAAGCAGCCCTCACCTGACCTCGATGAAACTTTATAAACAGTCTATCGAAGTTTGGACGTAGAGAGTAAATATCTGTGTTCCACTGTGTTGGTTAGATAGAAGTTAGTGAAGCTTCAGTTCTTCAGTTTAATTAATGCAGCAATAGCTGCTTTCAGAGTACACATTTCTTATGCATCATCACTAATGAAACTGGTCACATCAGTGGTTTATAGAAACCTGCTTGGAGGATTTAGTGACTCAAGGTTAATTTTAATTTCCACTATATTTTATACATTAATACATTTTCTATACTGCTTCATCTAAAAAGAGGTTAATGGGGAAAGTGGATCCTATCCCAGTAATACTTTGATGTCACCTAATAAAGGTTAATTTATCCACCTTCATCCTGTTTCTTCTCTGAGCTCTTCCCAGCCAGTAAAAGTCACCTTCTCCTTCTTTTCCTCTTTCATTAATGTCCTTCTGTGTTTCTTTGCTGAATCAGAATGGTGTGCATCTAAAGCGGCCACTATGTTAATACCCATTTACTCGTGTAAAACACGGATCTGCTTGATACTCCAGGGTGGAAAATAATGTTCTGAAGGGCAGTTTCTTGGATGCAGGGCAAAAACATATCCAAGATATCCATGTACAGATGCATCTCAAGAAATTGTGTAAAATTGTGAGTAATGTGAAAAAATGTAATATTTGTTTCATTTAAGTTGGAATTTCAAATTGCAACTAGATTTAATTTACGATATCTAAAACGGAATGTTGTAGGCATTGTGTTAATATGTTTGTTTAGTTTGTACACAAGAATAGTCATAAATCCAGGATCTCAAAATATTAGAATTAGACAGTTTGTACTTACTTTAATGCAAACTGTTCAGTTACACATTGTTCAAAGTACTAGTATGATAAGCGGGGTAATGCCCTTCAAGGTGTATATTATCTAAAAAATAATGAACTTTGCATTTCCATTATTTTCGGATAATGGATACCTTGGAGGGCATTGTGCCTTACTTATAAGACACCTATAAAAAGGTTCCCGTCAGAAAGCCTTGTTGAGAATGACATGGACATTAACGGAAAAAATAAGCATTTTGATTTTTTTTCTCCTTTTTTTTGGGGGGGGGGGGGGATGGATTAGTACAATTCACGAGATTCTCTAAAAGTGTTTATGTATTGTTGTGTCACTTCCAAACAAGACAAACTGCAAGAAATATAAATCATGGAACAAATAACTTTGTTTTGATTGTTTCTTGAAGGATTAAATCAACTTTTACAAATGTAACTTTCCAGCCAGCAGATGGAGAAAAGTTTTCCAGCTCCGAGACATGATGGAGATTCTGGAAAATGTTTGTAATGCTTCATCGTACATTACCTGAGAAGCTGTCCTTGTCCATGGCCAGCAGGTCTCTACCCTGATACAGATAACAGCGCAGGTGGTAGCGAGTTCCACCTGCACAAAAACACATAAAAAGACAAGAAATATACAAACTGTCAATGGCGGGTAAGTAAGGACGAGGAAAAATGACAAGAATAAGAATAAATAAAAATGGATATTTACGGTCAAAGAAACATGAAATGGTCGGTCTGTTGACTCCAAATGTGGTTGTTACAGACTTGTCATCGTGTTTGTCCTCTATGCTGCTCTGTAGGAGGAAAAAGGAGTTAGAGGGCAGGACGATGAAGATCACACAAAACACACTGGCTGAAATAGTCAAAGAAACATTCACAATTCACAAGGATGTGTTCTCCTTAAAATATATGGTTGGGTATCAAAAATAAGTACTAGTGTTTTTGCTCAGAGGCAGTTTTGGGTCTGGGTAAACTGGGTGAACCTTCAAAGCATCAGAAGTTACAGAAAGTGCTTCTCTAGCCTGAAGAGACCTGCATCAACAGCCCGACATCAGTAACATTAAACCAACATATTTTATGCACCTATAGCTATACTGACTGCTTGATAACAGAGCTTAAATACTGATAAGAGATGTTTCTTCTTTCCACTATGTTATATTACATGGGGATGAATGCAAAAGAAGTAAATAGTTTTTTTTTCCCTCAGTCCATACCAGGGAACACTCCAAAGCAAAGATGGCCGCCGGTCCTGTTTTCTCCAGCGGCTCCATGCGGCACCTCCACCTGCGCCTCCTGAAGCTGTCCGTCTTTCGGGGCTTCAGGTGAAACTTCCAGCCGAACAATGAGGCGTACTCCCAGCCTTCCCTTTCAGCCTCATCAGGACGCTGCTGTGGAAACACATTGTGAAAGTCATTAGTTTAACAGTTTTACTGATAAACTAAATATGCACTGTTTTAGCTTGTTGTGTTCCTCAACATATACTATCCTGAAACTTTTTGATGCAATGCTTCTCCAACATTCCTGAAACAAATGAATGGTTTGCTACCAGTCTTCAGCAGAGCTGAATGACATGACTTGACTTGATTCAAGTGTTTTGGAGAAAGATTGTATCTAAAAGTAGCACCAGTGTTGTCCGGCCATAGATGCTGTTTTTTCCTACTGGTGTAACGTAAGCACCATCTAGTGGTTGAACAGGAAACTCAAGCTACTTACACAGAGGGAAAACGTACTCATGCCTGTGCTCCTTATTAAATGATGGTTTAAAAGCTTTTCAGTTTTACAAAAACTCTTAGTTACAGTTACACAGAATAATGACTGGAAAAATTAAAGACATTATGTTGTGTTTTCTGACTAAGTGTTTTGTACATTAATATTTAAATCCAAAAGTTAAAAAATGTTACTGAGACCTTCTTTTCTCATGTATTATTTTAATAAAAAATAAAAACTACTTCTGTGAGACATTTTAAGTTAAATTAAAAAAATTGTTGCATGAACAAACACGTTTAAGAATTACTAAGATTTTAAGAGTTACTAAAACCTTTTTTCTTTATTTCTACCTTATTATCAGTTCAATTACATCCAATTTTAATAGTGGGAATAATTTTAAAGCCCCCAAAACAAGTGAAATATAATATATACACTTTGTTATTAATATTATTAATACAATTGTTATTATCAATATTATTACTGACTACATTACTGACTACTGACTATCATTCAAATATTGTTACTCATTTCAATAAGTAAAGTGAAAAAACTCAAAAAAATCAAACTTGTTAAAAATTCAAAGGGATTTTATTTAATGCTGCCACTTTTCTAAGTTGATTTCAATTTTAAACAAAGACAATTATTTTGATCACATACACCAGGGATGGGCAACTCCGGTCCTCGAGGGCCGCAGTCCTACAAATATTAGGACTTTCCCTGCAATAAAACACCTGACACATATAAGACTTAATTAGAAGTCCTGTGCAGAGCTTCACATTTAACTCTGAGCAAAGCTGCTAATTACCCAATGATTTGATTCAGGTATGTTGCAGCAACTACATTCCTAACACTCGCAGGACTGCGGCCCTCGAGGACCGGAGTTGCCCATCCCTGAATACACTGTGAACTATAAATAGATATTGAATCATCTTCAACCCATTTTAATGTAACAGTCTAAATTTTTACTGCTTTCATTAAATAAAAACCTCCTTAAATCCTGCTGTTTTTCCTGAGTTTTTATGTTTTACCTTCAACAGAGCTTCCATCTTCTGCTGATCCCGTCGTCTCATCCGTATCCATCGTCTTCGGCGGTTGGTGTGATACATCTTCTCTGCGGGGACCCAGGACTTGGGGCGGCGATCCGGAGGAATGGTGAGGCCGTACTCCCAGCCTAAACTCATACACACAGGAACTGTTAGCAGCGAGTCGATCTCACGTCTACTTGTTGATGACAACGCGTTACTCTTGTCTGAGTGTGTTTCTGTGAGTGGAACCACCTTGATCGTCCACAGCCCTATTGAGATCTTCACTCCACTCCACCTCCTCCCACACCCACCCAGGAGGACACTCCACCTCGTCCTTTGGCACAGCTTTTTCTCCGTTCTGACACACACAGTTTTCTGATTTATTGTGCTGAAGGAAGCAACAACAGGTGCAGAAACAGTTTACACACAGACATACCACATCAGTGTATCCTTCCGGCATGCCGATCCACTGTCCGCCTGGTAACCTCATCTGGTTTTCAAACACCTCCTCAGTGAAGGTCATGTGACCAGCGTCCACATCAAACAGCAGGCTGAGAAATTTGCACAAAGAGACACTCAGTCTACCGTACTGTTGTCTTCTGCTAATCTGGGGTTTGGTCGTGAGAGCAGCAACCTAAGTAGGAAAGCCCAGACTTCCCTCTCCGCAGCCACACCTGCCAGCTCATTAGGAGGGATCCTGAGGCGTTTCCAGGCCAGCCGGGAGAGATAATCTCTCCAGCGTGTCCTGGGTCTCCCCCAGGGTCTCCGCCCTCAGGGATGTACCCGAACACCTCACCAGGGAGGCCTACAGGAGGCATCCAAACCAGCCGCCCGAGCCACCTCATTTGGCTCCTCTCGATGTGGAGGAGTAGCTGCTCTACTCTGAGATGACCGAGCTTCCCTATTTCTAAGGGACAGCCCAGCCACCCTGCGGAGAAAACCCATTTCAGCCTAAGGAATATCCCGCAATCTCGTTCTTTTGGTCACTACCCACAGCTCATGACCATTGACAGCGGTAAATAGAAAGCTTCGCCTTCTGACTCAACCCCTACTTCACCACGGTAACACATGTAGATTGGTTGGGCAAACTCCCATTTGCCCTTCAGGACTCTGAAGAGAGTATAGAACTGGTCCACTGTTCCAGGGCCAGGCCAAAACCACATTGCTCCTCGTCAATCTGAGGTTTGACTATCCGGAAGACCCTACTCTTCAGGACCCTTGAATAGACTTTTCCAGGGAGGCTGAGGAGTGTAATCCCCCTGCACACCCTCCGATCCCCCTTTTTGAAGAGGGGGGTCACCACCCCAGTCTGCCAGTCCAGGGGCACTGTCCCTAATGTCCATGTGATGCCATAGAGGCGTGTCAGTCAGGACAGCCCCACAGCATCCAGAGCCTTAAGAAACTCCGGGCGGATCTCATCCACCCCGGGGCCCTGCCACCAAGAAGGTTTTTAACCACTTCAGCGACTTCGGCCCCAGAGATGGGAGAGCCCACCAAGACGCCCCTCAGCTCTGCTTCCTCTTCAGAAGGCATGTTGGTAGGATTGAGAAGCATCAGATTATCACCTAACAGAAAGTAGAAATCATGACTTACGTTCTCTCAGGGCTGATGACCCAGTCTCCCGCCCAGGCCCAGCCCGGTGAAGGTTTAAAACTCTCTTTGGGCAGCTTTACTCTCCCGGTGACGTCGCTGAACTTCGGGTAGGTCAAACCCGTCGTTCCCCAGCTGCCCACCAGAGCGAGCCGGGTCTGGTTCTCGTACTGCAGAGAATCACAGCTGAGTTTGGATCATTGGATCGTATTTGAAGCCCTCCTTGGACTTCATTGTCATGGTAATCACTATCCTGTCTTCCTGCTGAATTATGTGTCATATTCTAGTCTACTTTGTTTAGTTTGTGACTTACAGTTTCAGCAAATACTGACAGTTTTCCTTCAGCATATTGGTTGAAGTGTTTGACATCGGTACCCAGTCCAAACCACACTTTGATCCTCAGTTGACCGGGAAGTTTGGCTTCTCCCCCACTGCCCTGTGGGTACTGCACAACACACACATATACTGGATTAGTTACACTATATCTTGAGAGGTGTGTCCATCTGTGTGGCCATTTACGTGTACCTTGAGAAATATGGCCTGCAGCTGTCCGCAGTGTTTCCCACAGTGCTGCTGAGAGAAGAGGACCGTGTGTGCTGGGATTCGGTGGTACGCCACCCTTCGGTCGCCCTGCAGCATCCATATCACAATGTCAGGAAGACTGTTCTGGGGCTGAAAGAGATGAAGGACACAGAGAAAAGAAAGACAATATTAGCAGTAATTTGTATTGATACAAATCAAATCATTTAAATATTAACGTCCAGGGTTTCTGAATGTTTTCTGAAGATTTTTGTACGTTTTTGTTGGATATTGGCTGTTGTTTAAACATATTATCACCTACAATGTTATTAGACTATTAATTTATTGCAAGAGTATCAAAATGTGACATACCTTTCACATTTTTCAGTCAGCCTTTATTAAAAATAATGGCAGTAAGTGCCTGATGAGCTGCAGAACGCTTCAGTATGTCGGTACTTTTATTATACTGTTTAGTAGAAGTTATATCCGGCTAGCTGAAGCTAATCGCCTGCAGACCAAAACTAACATGACTCCCTAAGCGGGACGAGCAAGTTGGGCTGGTTTGCATCTAATAAATGCATTGGAGCAGTATGTCATAACACAAATAAAACTAATAACAAAAATGATAAAACAAGGCCTAAACAAGCGACGGCTATGGGTATATCCCCAAACACCCCCAATCATCCTATTCCCCAATCCTCGAATTGACACAATATAATAATTTAAAGTCGCACATGTTCAGTCACAAAGTTCCACTTGGTGTCAAAACTTTGAACCAGCCCGGTATGATATCAGGACAGGATGCATCCTGAGGTCACGATCTTTTATTTGCACTTGATTTTAGGTCAATGAGACAAATAGTTCCAGAGATGTAGCTAAAAATCTAATTTTCCCTGTATGAAGTGTCACCTGGTGGGGAAATCCCAAATCTGTTTAGGTCTCTTGGGGACCTAAACAGCTGTACTGAGTATCAAAATTGTTTGAGGTATCGTGCTCAAACGAAAGATATTTGGCGGACGCAGACACAAGCGGCGGTGAACGCAGAGTTCGGGGATATAATTAGGTCTAAGGTGTTCATTAGTATGATATGTAAAGACTCTGACAAGGTGTTTTTCATGCAACAAGCTGGGAGACAAAAATAAATGAGAAAACAAATAAATTACCAATTGACTATAAAAACAATGTCAATCCCTTCAAAATCTTTACTCTCTATCACATATGAGTTCTTATTAGTCCTGGTTAGCTGCTACGACACCCACCTCATCAGCTATAGTCCTCAGTCTGCTGGCCCAGTCCTCAGCCTGTTCCAGCACTGTGGAAAGCTCCGTTTCAGGCCCGTGTTTGAGTGCCAGCGCTGCAGAGGCGATCTGCTGCAGGTGGAGGGTTCGAGTGTGCCTCAATGAGCGATCCAGAGAAGTAGCACACTGCCAATGGTCGAGGGAGGGAAGCTCCTCACTG
The DNA here is from genome assembly GCA_037177515.1 of Pseudomugil tenellus. Classification (NCBI taxonomy): domain Eukaryota; kingdom Metazoa; phylum Chordata; class Actinopteri; order Atheriniformes; family Pseudomugilidae; genus Pseudomugil; species Pseudomugil tenellus. Next base: position 3,042,064 of record JBAMHX010000006.1, on the reverse strand, counting down.
CACAAAGAAAGAGGAGGTTCAGCAGCACAAACGGCGGATAACTACATGGTTTTACTACATTTTGTCACTGAAACTGACAAGCACCACTAAGACACCAGTAAGTTAAGTGATGTTCCACCACTGGATTCATCAAATTTATCAAGCATGCCTTCAAATACACAGCTTAGTCCAGCTATGGTGTTAGCTCAAGATAACTATTTAAATGCACCACTATCATTTCTACCAAGATGCATCCTTCTTTGGCTAGTCGAGTTAATGATTTAGCTATGATCAATTCTGCTAAACACTTAGAAAATGTTTACTTAAATCTATTCTATAGGATTAGTCTGCATGTAAGGCTGGAAGATTATGCCAGACGACACCATGATGATAAAATTAGGACTTTCAGGATCTCATAAAAAAGAACAACTGTCTGGAAATGCTTCAAGCGAGTAATTCATATATTAGCTTAATTACCTTGCTCTTAATTAATATCTAGTTAAAAGGTCCGACCATGAGGTTCCTAAACTGATGTCATTCTGACCTTAGTAAACCATCTGCAAGGCCGACGTCCTTCCATCAGGGAAATGTTTAGGCAAGACCTTGGTCTTGTTTGTCATAGTGGAAGAACAGGCCCTAGATTGATGAAAGTGACCAAAGTCTTTAAACAGCGCTGAATAGTTCCAGACTTCTGTGTGACGACAGATCTCTGGAGAGATTCTCCCCGGGTTATAACCTCGTACCATGTCTGTATGTCTTAATGTTTTGTCCCTTCATGTTTGAATGTTTAATGTATGTTCAACTTCTTTTATTCTTCATTATTAAATTCATATTCTTCTCAATGTAAAGAAACCAGTCTCCTCATCCTTGACAGGAATAACGGTCATCTACAATGGATATAAAGTCAACATAAAAACTTGAGTAATTCAGTGTATGGGAGGAAGTGTCATTATCATGTTGTCATATAATGCACTGATATGATGCACGGGTCACATGAGGATGATTTTTTTCCTGTGCAACCCCTTGTTCTTTTCTTTAGGTAATAACTTTCAAGCTAAATAGATTTGTCCCATTTAGCTCTATTTAATTCAAATTCTTTGTATGATGTGTGGAGGATTAAAAAACAGCTGCTAGTACCAGTAACCAGCACAGCTCTTCTCATAGAAAGGCCTATCCGGATCATTCTGTCCATCTTATTGCAAAAATATTTTAAATGTAGCCATATAGCCATGACTTCAAAATGTCACTCATGTAACTGAATCAGCTCTACTGAAAAACATAAATAAAAAATAATCAAGCAAACACAAACTATTTGAGGAGACCAAAAGCATTAAAGTAAACACCACAGCAGATTAAATGTATTTTTCTACTGTTGCCTAAAATATACAAAACTAATGAGTTTGTCACTGTGATCCCTTTGTGATTTTTCTTCATATTGTCTCTGCCATTTTGGAGGAACCCTGCTACTGTTTCCATTGACTTACAGGATTTTCCCAAATAAATTGTCAAAAACATGTTATTTAAATATTTGCTGTTTTTGATATTTTGCTTTTGGTGTCAAATAAATTTGTCTGTGCAGATTCATTTCTGATAAATGAATATTTTTTGGGCATTTTAAAAGGAAAAGTAATTTTTTCTTAACATGCAGGGATGACTAATTATAGCCTGAAACGGAGTGTTGGGGATACTATAGTTTCGCCTCGACTGCTGCTGTCGTGGCTTCAACACAATAACTTAAACATTAAAACTCTAAATTGAATATTGTTCTTCATATGCGTAGATGTTATAGAGATGATGAACTGATTCTATTTTGAGTGTTTTATCATTTTCAGGGTGACCACTAGGGGCGTTCAAACATTAAAACTGTTTTCATATATCTTATACTTTTCATCTAGTTGAGCTACAATCAGCAAATGAAATGTCATGACCTGATGATGTGTCACAAAATGTTATACCTGAATGTTTCTATATTTGTACATTTATTTGAGGATTGGAGATATTAAAGATTTGGGTTGTTTGGGGATAAACCCATAGATGGCATAATTTCTTGTTAAATTAAGGCATCTTGTTGGTGCAAAATAAGCAGATAATATGAATGGAATCAAACATATTGGATGTCTGTTCATTAAAAGAACAATAAAATATACACAAACCTTTCTTTTTTAGTTTTTTCATTTGAAACATCTAAAAAGAGTGAACAGTCGTGAATGTTCTCGTCATCGAGTAGTGTTGAGGATCTAAATGCAGACCAGGAGGCGGCTAGGATGCAGGAAGAAGATGCTTCATAAAAACGTAACTAAATACAAATATAAGGATAAAAGATTACTAAGGAGAACATAAAATAAGATGAATGAACTGGCAAAGGCCACCTGAAACCGGGTGGGGGCTCATCTGTTTAGATGGCTGTATCTTTTTGATTGACAGGCATCCAATATCCGCAGCAAGCAGGCAGAGTGTAGCGCAAACAGCCAACAGTGCTCCTTAGAGTTAGCACACCTACCAACATTAGCTGGTTAGTTCCCGTTATCTTGTCAGAGAAAGTATGTTCTCATCTTCGCATCCGTGTCATCTAGATCAGTGTCTTTTGATTCAAATTTTGAATCTACTTATAGCAGTGAACCTTTCTACATAAACTCTCAGCTGTACCACTTCACCTGTTCCCTCATCATTCCGTTCATAGCTGATACCTTGTAAATGCTGCCATTTTTACTTCACATAAAGCCCAAGCTGCTGTTTTTTATCCAAACCACAGTGAGGTAAAACCACATCACAAGGAAACTAACTGCAGGAGTCCATTGTTCTCTGGTATGTGTTCATGTGCGGTATGTGCACATTCACTGCCTCCAAGATGAAAACATAGGATGAAAATCTGCTGCTTTATTCTCTCTTTGTGCACAGAGCTAGAAGCTGCTGCCACAGCCTAGTGCACGTCTGATAAGATGAAATCCGGGAAGATAAAATACACATAAGGGAATCTGAATAAAACAGATTAAAAAGATGAGAATGACTGTTGAACCAACACAAACATAATGAGAGTTCCACTAAAATGACAAATCAATCCTACAGTTCTGTGCACTGATGAGCTACAAAGAAGTAATTAGTTAATAATTATTCCATACTCCTGCAATTTATAATAAGTTTACTAGCTACTGTATTTGAAAAGTACCTTCACTTCTTATGGACAAATATCATTATTTAGCCTGTCTGCAGTGTTGCATAAATATATATAAAATAGCACTTAAAACTATATGAAAACACACGATCTCTGCTGCACAAACTATGGCTCATTGTAAAACACAAACAACAGGATAAAGGAAGTCATGTTCAGGTCATGCTGTGCTGACAAATGGTTGCATGTTGACTTGGCACTAGTTGAAAGACAGCTGTCGCCTGGATATAAAGTGCTGGCAAATATTTTTGTCCTTTCGAGTAATAAGAAAAGAATGAGAACCTCACCACTGGCTGAAACACCTGTTTCCATCTCTGTATCGTCTCCTGCTCTCCTTCCTTCACAAGAGCAGCTACGTCACGCTCACGCTACACAATCTCTATGGCAATGTGCCCAGGCAAGCACACACACTCATAGAGGCAGCAAACACACACACCGTTTCAACATTTTAGAACTTTACATTCATGCAAAAATGTAACGCAGGAAAGAGAATCCTTATTGTTTACTAAAGTGTTTTCCTTACTGATACTCTAAGTATAATGTGTTGCTTTACTTTGTCACCCAAAAAAACTAAACAGATACTTTGTAGCTCATTACTACCAACACTTGTTCTATGTGTACGTTCTCTATTTAATGTCCAGCTTCATAAAATGATCCAAGCGGCAGCAAATTAATTCCAGTTTGTAACTAATTAATGTTTTGCATTTGCATCACATCTCTCACCAGAAGGATATTCATATTCTCTCACCATCACCATTTTCTGTGATAACAGCTGCTCTGCGACACTTGCAACAAGTCAAACACCGGTACTGATTTGTTCTCTGGAGGAAGTGGCCTGCTTCAGCCTGTGTACAGTCTTTATCTTTCTGTGGTATAAATATTGTCAAACAAAGCGAGGTTAGCCAGAGGAGCAGCCAAGGGTTAAGCATTACTCTTCCTCTTTCTTGTGGTCACTGTTGTGCCTACTTTGCTTATTTCCTCTTCCCTCCTTTTGGGCTTTGTTCAGAACATTGTAGCTCAGTTAAATTGGACCTAAATTTCCTTTAATTTAGTTCCATTCATTTGCAGTCGGTAAAATTCACATGTCTTTGAAGAGAGTTCAGCCCTTTTTGCTGCAGTTAATGAGTTCTTTAGCTTCCATGCAAAGGGTTTGCAATGAGGAGACTTTTTAACTTCACACAAAGGGTCAGTTTGAAGCCAGATGGTGTGTCAAGGACGGACAGTAATAGGAAGAGCAATGGCAACTGGGCACATGAAAGAAAGCAACAGTTGGCTTTCATTCTGGTTATTTTAAAGCAAAGATACTTTGTGTTTGCATTCTCTGCCGACCTAAAGACAAAAAAACAAGGCCTATGTCATTGGAAGCAACGGCTGGGGTTATATCCCCGAACACACACAATCTTCCTATTCCCCAATCCTCCAATAGGCATATAGACACATGTTCAGTCACAAAGCTCTACCTGGTGTTGAAACTTTGAAACAACTCGGTATGGCATCAGGACGGGATGCATCCTGAGGTCATGACCTTTTATTTGCACTTGATTTGAGGTCAATGAGAGGAATAGTTCCAGAGATTTAGCCAAATATCAGATCTTTTGTGCATAAAACGCCACCTGGTGGAGAAACCACAAATACCAAAAAATTGTATAACACAAAGGATATCCGGGATATACCTACATCTCAATAACTACATTTATTTTTATCTGTCTGATCAGTTTTTATTAGAGTTACCTGAGTAAAAACCTTAACCCTTCAAAAGCTTGACCTAAAAACAACTGGGCAGAAAAGTCACATTTTTACAATCTTATGTCTTTATTTGACTATTTAACAAAGTGCGGAAAAAATCAATTACTTTACCATTTATTACAATGTGATGAGTCACAATAATTATAATGCGATCTTCTGCTTTCTGGTGTTCACCAGTGTGCAGGATACGAGTATTGCATAGTGTACGACTGGATTTTGAATAAAGTTTTTACCATAAAGTGATGCAGAATGTCTCAGAAACTGGATGTATCAATATGTTTGACTTTACAGGATTAACCGGTGTCCAGCATAATTAACACTGGTTTGATAAATCATAATGAATCTGATTCAAACTGAATAATAAGACTGTTTTACTAATAAAAGATGAGAGGTAACTGCTTGTGTTTTTATTTCTTTTCTCTATGACAAGATAAATTTTGGTTTAAATAATGGATCCCCCACTTCAGCTACTAGCAGTTTTTGCTCTATGTCATTGCTTCAATTCATGAACCCTTTGGCTTCTTTGTGCTTTTTTCTCTGCATGTAAACTTGAAGCCAAATAGAGAGATGACTAATCATTTCTGCCAGTAAAATGTCGTCATTCAGACTAATGGGTTTGTGTTCATTCTCCTTTTTCCAACGTTTCTCAGTATGAGCACATATGTTTTTTAAAAACTTTATTTCCTTTTCTCATTAAAATAAGCAAGAATATTGGAAGAGAGACCTTCAAAGCCTGTATGAGATTAGATTTGTCTACTTGCTTTCGTACCAATAAAGACAAAAAACGAAAAAAGACATTTTGATCACTAATACAACCATCTTTTATGACCTGCTCTGTTTCAGCAAATGATAAAAGATTAACAACACAAGATTAAAAGCACATGTTTAGTCAGTTCCATGTTAGTCCTGAAGACCAAGATTCCCTGAGGTTTTTCAGAATAAGAGTCCATCTTTTCAGCTAGAACACTGTCCATTTAAAGAAATTGTAATGTCAATGAGAGGTTGATGATGATATTGAAGCAATTCAACTAAGAAAGTCAGATAACTTCACAGAACAGGTCAACTCAGGTTTGACATGTTTATTTCCAGCAGTAAGAAGAAACTGGAATCAATCCCATCACAAGCTCTACAGGAGATGTATTGACAAACTGCAGCTCTATGACCCTTGACCCTTCTGGCTCTTTAGTGGGTCATGACCAAGAAATTCAGGGTGCATTTTGAGCCAGTATCCTGCAGGTTTTCAGTGTTTCTCTACTGCAGCATAACTAATTTGAAATAAGTTAGTGCAGAGCTTGTCAAGCTTCTTAATTTCATTTAGATAGGCATGTTGCAGAAAGTCCACATCTAAAATTTAAAAGCCACTAGCCAAAGACGTCAAAGTTGGTAATGCCCGATCCACACGGATAACCTACTGAATTATCTTCATTCAGCCAAGCCAGGTGCCACTGAACATTGCAAGTCTGCTCAACTTGCTGCTTTTGACTTTGAGCTCAAGTATCTCTATTGTGGCAGCAGTAACAGCGCCTATAGATGCAACATAATCAAGTGCTGTGCTGTACAATCTGTACAAGGCTTTTCATTCTACAAGGTTTGGAACTGTTTTCAATCGAAGCTGCTTTGGGACATAAATCTGACATTTGTAACAGTCAAAACAGTACAGATTAGATTTATTTTCAAATAAACTTAAACCGTATTTATGTTTTAAATCGAATCTATGTTGTAAATCAGATGTATATCTGATGTTTTTCCCACAGTCTAAAAAGCCCTGTATAAAATACTGCCATTCTGGCAGAGCTCCTGGCATCTTTCAGAGACTCTCGAAGTGTATTCATATTTTTAAAAAAATGAAATTACGAATTAAAGATGCACAACTTGTAAATGTTTGTGGATAAACAAAAGGCAAGTGAAATTTTACCAAATGAACAAACGACCTTGTACGTAGTAAAAGTTTGGATTATTTTACTTGATTGGTGTGAAAAACCAGCTCTGATAGCCGATTCTCTTCAGGTGAGCCCACTCTAGGTATATGTTGATGGGCACGCCACCCGAGGGGGGGTAGCGACAGAGGTCAGAGAGACAGAAGAGATGGGGTGTCGGATGTAAATGCCACCACGTTGTGAAAAACTGAATATATTCGCTGAAATTGAAAAATACGTTACATCTGACTGTATTTCAATGGTAATGAAAAGGCAAAGCTGAATGCAGTAAAACAAAGTATCAGTTAGACCTACATTTGATTATCTTCTTAAACATTAGCGACTGTTTTTTATTAACAGAAATACAATTTTCATAAAAGCATTGAACAGAATACTGTTTACCAACATTGAAATTATTTATCATTTCTATATTAGCCTAAAATAAAAGACTAACTGATACAAAATAAGAAACATAAAAACGTGGAGTAACTAATCAGTTTTGCTTTTAAAACAGTTTTGTTTGCTTGTGTTCGGTCCTTTTAAGTCTCATTTTTTCACCTGAACTGTAATTACAGAAAGGATTACAGACCTTTTTGTATGTGAAAAATCCAAATGTTTTGACCAGGTTCTGTACAGAGCAACAAAAGTTTCAAAGTGTCAGTCAATAACACATCTGTGACCGGATTCATCAAGTGCTTTTTCTTTCTCCTTCCTCTGAATTCATATCATCACTTTGGATGCTTTTAGTATTCTCTCTATCACTTTAGCCTTCTGTCTCCAGATTCTTGGAAAAAAAGTAAGAGAAAATATTTATTAATTACTTCGTTTGAAAAAGTACTCATGCTAAGGTAAGAAAGTCATTCACTGTTTGCATAGAAGCATAATAATTAGTCTTCTGCTTGTTCCAATGAGCTCTGACAGCAAATTTATTAGCTGAAGGATGTCTTTATTAATTAAAAACCTTGCCACATAAACTTATTAGCATCTGAATATGACCTTCATGTTGACATTGAGAGTGTTAGACTGAAATAATTAGATTTAAGTGTTTTAGGATGATACCACGTTTAGGTTGTTTTAAAACACAGGGTTAGAGTTAAAAAATGGCCAAATCTCAAAGATGGTTAAGTGGGTCGAATTATTATATCTCCGAACACAGAATGTCGGTGGTTTAATTGTTTCATCACGACCGCTTCCAGAAGTCCTTCGTGTGAGCGCGACAATTTTCAAAATTGGAATTTGATACTCTGTTTACCTGTTTAGGTCCCCAGGGGATGACCTGCATAGAATTTCAGCATTTTGGGAGTTACGGTTTCCCCACCAGGTTTCGCTTTATGCACGAAAATCAGATTTTTGTCTATATCTTTTGAACTGTGTTTAATTGGATTTTGATACTCAGTAAACCTGTTTAGGTCCCCAAGAGGACGATCTGTATCAAATTTCACAATTAACAGATTTATGGTTTCCCCACCTGGTGGTAATTTATTCACAAAAAATCTATTTTTTGGTTATATCTATGGAGCTATTTCTCTCATTGACCGCAAATCAAGTGCAAATAATAAGATAAAAAATACTTTATTAATCCCAGAAGGAAAGTTTTGTAGTCATTTGGTTCAGCTTGTTGTTGTTTTTTAGCTGGTACACAGCAGGTCCAGATGTAGAGGCGGTTGAGGTTGTGTTCAGGTCCTTGACTTTGTTTCTTTTCATGTGTATATGTGTAAGCCCACACATATCTAAATTACCCTTGAGAGCTCTTAACTAATTATCCTCCATAACTACATGTTATGCATGAATAGTATATGTTGCCCTTTTTCAGTTTAAAACACTTACGGTGACACTTTCTTTAACCCCAGTGTCCTTTTTTAAAATTTTCGGAGATATGCTCACACAACATTGTAACTGTTGTAATTCATTATGTTTGTGCACTATAATGTCACTTACTGATTTTAATTGATAACCTTTAAGATTATTTGTGTTGTTCTCATGAATTCTGTTTGCAGGGCAGGATGGACACTAGTCAGCTAAATTTCATTAATTAGCTCAACATTGTTGTCTGGCATGGGAAGACAATGACTGCACACATGCAGAGGGATTCCCTTTCTTACAAAAAGATAAACTAATATTTAATTAAATATATAGTTAATTTAAGTTAAACCAAGGAAGATGGCCTTCTCAGTCACCAGAAGGAAAACTCGGTCAACATACAGCATCAACTCATTATTCATAAATACTCAGGGTAGTTTTGTTTTTAAGTATCTATTACAGTGCAGGAAGGTGGTGGACCCACACGCAGGTAAGGAGAACACACAGGAGGCAGCCCGGATGCAGATAAACAGGATTTATTACAGAAACCAGCACTGACACTCATGACAACCAAGGAACTAACTATCTAATGATCCAGCGCAGAGAAGAGAAAACCAAGGGTATAAATACACTGAAAACAGAACAAGAAACGGGTGAAAACAATGACAAAATCAAACCAGGCCAACTAATGAACAAGACATGAAGCTGAAACAGAAACAGCGCAAAACAGGAAGAATACAAAATTAAACAGGAAACCAACGTAAACTAGGCCAAAACCCTCACAATATCACCATGCCCTGACTATGTATTAAGTTTAATTTCAGTGAACAGTTATACAGACAATAAACATAAGAATTAAAGATGAGATGTAACGTTGTTGTTTCAATTATATATCATGTTTGTTTTGTTGTATTTAATAAATCACAGATGATATCATTTCGGTCTTTTCTTGGGTTCCACAGCCAAACATTGGTCTGGAGGGTATTTTTTTTTTTTTTAAAGTGTTTTCATCTGCAGTAAAGTTTTACGATGGTCTCTCGAAGGAGACCAGCCATTGAAAGATGTAAAGCTCATACAAACGCAGATAATTAGCAAAACAGTCTGATGATTTTCAGACTTTGGAATTTGTGACATAAAGACATAAAGTCAAAAATTTGACCTAAAATATTCATTTTAAAAATTCACAGTCAGGCACAAAAATAAACATGTATTTTAAAATAACATTACACAGTTGTCCAACCTTTTATTTCCATTCTTTTGGTTGCATTCTGATGCGAGCCACATTTTGCTTTATGACAACATGTCAAACGAGAGCAACTGCATATGATCACAGTAGCCATTTTCAATCAGCATAAGACTGATTTAGCAAAATCACCCAAGAAGGTTATTGCATGAAGAGAGAAAAAGAGACAAAATGACAGAACAACAGATAATACTCTTTGTGAAAATTTCATTTAACTTTCATGTTTTGTTTTGTTTTTTATATTCAGTTGTTTAATGCTTTTTTCTGATTCATCAGCTATATTTCTTATTTACCTGCGACCATGAATTGGATTAAGTGGTAGAGTGAATGAATGAATCCTTTCTTATTGGTAGTTTATACTTCAGCACATTTTTTTCTTGGAATTTACCTCTAAGGTAAAAAAAAGAAAAAAATTAGTTTTCAAGTAAACAAGATAAATCCTCTGCTTTATAGCAAATTTGATGTTTGTAGACACAAATAAGTTCACTTCCAAGCTCCTTATGTTGCAAGGGATGATGTAGTTTGGTGATGTAACAATCAGGATTTATTGTGACTTGTGCCAAACAAAAATATCTAGAAAATTGTATAAGTTATTTATTATATTTTGTTGTTTTGAGGTAGAGGAGACATAGCTGAAGAGTTTGACATATAATTGATACATGTTGTGTAAAAGCTGTCATTGAAAAAATTTAAAAACCGATACAGATATTGCCCAATATTACAGATATTGGGCAATATTTTCAGATATCTCTATTTAACATAATTTTAAAATCTCTGTCATTTTGATAGTCTTTGTGAAATCGGCAACAAAGGGAGTATGGGAATAAATGAAAAGTTGAAATACTTCTGTTAGGAAACCTTTACAAATAATATGTAGAATTACTCTCAAACAGTTTTTGCCTGCAAGTAAATGTTGAAATTCTTCTCTGTACATGTTTTAGAAATAAGCTGAAAAGTTCCTTTAGTTGTTCAGAATTACATTACAGTGCTCTTTCTTTATTAAACATTTACCAAGGCAAACACTTAATAATCAGCTATCTATACTGTTTTGAAATTTCCTGGCTAAAACGAACAGAGTTTGATTCAAATTGTATCCTAGAATAATGAAAAGCTTTATTGTTAATCTGAGATGAGGAGAAATCTCTTGTTCCCACGATGTGGATGAAGGTCTGACCTTTTGATTCTCCTCTCACACAGGAAATCTGTGTGTTTAATAGCAGTGTAACTTCTCAAAAACAGCACACAACCTAAGTTGGGTAACCTTTAAAACTCTTACCTGAAGCTGAGAATCAGCACCTTAGAATCAGCAGCAGCTGTGACTTTCATCAGAAAACCATTCAGTTAAAATCAGGAAATTTTCTCTTATGTCTCTTTTCCTCTGTTTAAACTTATGTCACAGCTACAGTGTTGGTCTGCAGGAAGGTCAAATTAATCTCATGTATAAATATGGACATAAAATTTGTCTCTTTTTGCCTCATTTTCTCCAAAGGAAGAAAAAGAAAGATATTAGCGCAAAACAAACAAAAAGAAGATTCTTTTAAACACAGGATTTACAGGAAGTGTGAAGAAAAAAGCAAAAACGCTGCAATTTCCAACCTTTTACTTCTGCCAGTGTCTGAACATAACAATTTCTGTGAAATGTTCTCTTTATATGGTTGCCAAACAACAAAAAGGTCTTCTTGCGTTGGATTTTACCTGCAAACAGTGGTTGACTGTGTTGCTGATATGTGTATATATTCTGTTAGATTTTTATCAACTTGTGCAAAGAATGTGTCAGAATCTGTGACTTCCAAAGACGGTAAATTACTTCAGAGAAAAATAGCTACCGAATGAGTGAACATTCTGAGAGCAAACCACTCTGGCATACTAAAACCTGCTCTGAAGCCGTGTGTACATGTCAATTTACACACCTAACAGAAAACATGAGGCACAAAATACATAACAGTCTTCATAAAGCCTTTGTGATACATAGTAACATGTTTTCACATCTCTTTTTGCTTTTCTAACCAAGAAAGAGCTGAAATATGTTCTGCCTGATAAATAGATTTAAATACCACTTTGTGTAGTCAATCATTTGCTGCAACTACAAGAGATCGACTTGATGTTAGATGATTGATTTATTATTTCACAAGTATAGATTTTGTCTACTCGCTGTGCATTTCAGGTGTTCAGTGGCATTGCTAACCAGAAGGATAAGGTTTATGGTTGTGGGATTTCATTTTTATAGGATTTTATTACTTGAGACGGTAAAATATAAAGAAACATAAACCGATGCTGCACTTTAACATCTTTGGTCTTTGATATTTTTTTGTTTGTTTTTGTGCTTTAGCACCTTCCTTCCCATGAATGCACAGATAAATCAATGAGTTATAAAATGAGACTTCTGTTCCTTCCTTCACTTTGTGACCAGTTATCCTGGAATAATTCAGACAGAAACAAATCCCACATGAATTTAATTTGCTGTTGCTGCTGCAGGATGGACAGTGTTGCGGTGGAACATCTGTACAGCCCAATGACTTTAATTAAGAGGACAAAAATAAATGTTAGAACCCCAACTTCTTTCATTCAGCTTTCAATATATGTCAGTCTTGCATGAAAAAACAAACAAACTTGTGAGTTATTTTAATATCCATGTTGCCACACTCTTCAATCTATCTGAAAAGATTTCTTATGCTCCAATAGACTGGATGTAAAAAGCAGCAGGCTAATAATACCATAATGTCTGCTGTTAGATTTTGTTGTATCCATACCAGCACACTACCAGTGAAGGATACTTGATTACTTAATTAGAGTTTTTCATGAGCTTACTGATAAAATACTTGTACAAATTTTAAATGATCCTGTTCTTATCTCACAATAACTTTAGAAATTCGCTTCATTCTGGTTTCAGAATTGCTTTGGTAGACTGACTGTCATTATGTCACAAACTCCAAACAGAAGGCTCTCTTGGTTTCTAAAATATCAATTCAGTTTTTCACAAGTCACTCTTGAACAAATTCAAGGATCCTTGTTTAATTAAGGCTGTTGCTGTTTTTGCCTGAGACAGAGAGGACAGAGCCAGTTTCAGTCACAGGTCAAGTCATCCAATCACGTCTCATATTGTTCCACCCCTTTCATCTCTGCTGCTCTCCGGTAAGTGGGCAAAGATTGTGGCCACTATTGTAATCCCAAGAGGTCATACTTCAGGATTTTGAGAAAATAATATCTTAAATGCTTTTGAAATGGGGATTTACAGGTTTATTGAAATTTTGTATTTGAAGCTTCATTATCACACATTAAGCTTTATAATCTGCTTAATATTTTTAAACAGTTATAAAAATTCCTTATCCCACTGTGATTATGAACAATTGTACTTTGTTTTTACGGTGGCGGTCTTAAAGTGTGTTCGGTCTGCAATGATCATTATAATCATCTGTACTATGTAAGCTTAGCATCCAGTGAACAGCGATTTTGATGATAGATAGTGAATGTTCTTTACAATGGAAGTGACAACTGTGTTAATTACATAATACGTTTAATTTATGTAAATAATACTGTTAAAGAAAATCGTGAGTTTCTATAGCAACTAGTAGAAGCATTATAGCATAAAAAATGGCTATTTTTTATTCAAGTTCAGTTTCTGCACTATCACAGTCCCACAATAGAACTCCAAAATGTTTTAATCACTCGATCTTAGTGACTGTCTGGGAAAGACGGGCTGAAGGAGGTCACTGATGTAAACCGAAGCTTGTTTATGGAGGGCTTGCCGAGTTAAAACTAGGATTTTGAATTGTACTCTGTAAAAGAAGGGAAGCCAGTGCAGATGCAACAGTGCCGGGTTGATGGAAGTAAATATATGCAATTTGGTAATCAGCCTTACAGCAGCGTTCTGGACAAGTTGGAGATGATCAAGGGGTTTCTTATTTAAGCAGGTGAAAATGGAGTTGCAATAATCGAGTCTGGAAGAGATGAAAGCATGAACGATTGTCGATTGAGCGTCTGCAATCTGAGGAAAAACCTATCTGGGGCACAAACAAGTGCTTTCATTTTTTCTTCATTTAACTGAAGAAAGTTATTGTTCATCCAATTTCTAACAGCATCCAAAAACTCAAGCAAGATTTTTACCTAAAAAATCCTGAGGTTTAAAAGAAATAAAAAGCTGGATGTTAACAGCATAGCAATGATAAGAAATGTCCTTAAAAGAGCCAATGATGTGCTGCATAAGCAGCAAATATAAAATAAACAATTAAGGCCCCAGAACAAAAAAAAAAAAAAAAAAATCATGTTCAGGCCGCCTCCCGTTACAGTGGTAACACATCTCACAGAGGTGTTCTGGGCTCTGGCTTTGTCTGCACATGTTCACATCATCATCCACCTGCATCGATTAAAGCAATTGTGTAGGTAGAACACTTGTACTCAGCCCTCAGAGTTAACCTAAGTGAAAGAACATTACACTGGTGTTAAAAACAAATGTATTAACAGAACTCTGAGGTGTAACTTTGTGCTGAAAAGCTAAAATGTGTTTGTGTTGATGTGATTTTCTTGCATTTGCAACTTGCACATTATGACTTTTTTGCACTCTATGTGCACTTTAAACGAATGATGTGTGGCACTTGAATGCAACCCCGCAAAAAGTCACATTAATGACTTTTGCCAGATTATATCATTATCACAAAAAATGTGTCAACAGGATTGAAGGAAGTCAGAAAGTCAATTTAAGGAATATGTTTGATGTCTTATCTTTGAGTTCTAAATTACAGTATTTTGATGAGAGAGAGATGTTTATATCATGGTTTTATTATGTACTCTTTCTTCTAGGTCAGTTAGCTTGAAGTTAAGTGAATTTTTAGGAAAGCTAGAAAGGTATTGAGCTGGTCTTACCTGCCTGTGTAGCCACAACATGTTCTGTAAAAGGTGTTTGTGCTGCAAGTCACTTTATCATGTTCTATTGTTGCATGAGCGTAAATGTAACATTGTAAGTAATGATATTTGTTATGCTTTTTAATACTCCTGTAAGTAGAATCCTTTCATTTCAAAAGGCAAGCTGCGTGGAGTGCTTCTGGGGTGTAACAATGTTCTTCCTTTGGTGCTCTTCAGTTATGGGATTCCAGTGGATATTCCAAAGCAAAACATAGTGAGGCACTCTGGGGGATTTATAAGTTAAAAAGCCTTTATTGTGACATGGCTTTATCCATTAAAAACATGCCGACGCGTTACTGCCTTAAAGGGCCTTCGTCAGGACAACTGTTTGAAACACTTCTTGTCCTGACGAAGGCCGTTTGAGGCAGAAATGCGTCGGCATGTTTTAATGGATAAAGCCATGTCACAATAAAGGTTTTTTTTTTTACTTATAAATCCCCCAGAGTGCCTCAGTATTTTTTGCGTTGGAATACTCCTGTAAGTAGTTTTGTGCTTGCAGTTAAAAAATACCTTGTCACATTTAACAACTTGAAGTTAAACAACTTTTGACATTTTCACCTTCATATAGAAATAAAAGGAAGTAAATTGCTTGCAGTACTGTAGCACTATTTAAATCTGCAGTAGAAAGGTTGCAGCTTGGAAGAAGCATCTGGACATTTCTGCTGCTTTAAAGCAAATCTGTTTGTGTAAAATATGCATTTTTGTGTTAGTTTCTGTTTCAGACCTACAACATAATAGCTGCATCATTCCTACAACAGTGCATGCAGAGTAGTAGCAGCATATATATATATATATATATATAATCACCAGTCCATCACAGAGAGACAAACAACCAGTCACACACACATTTAGGGACAACTGTGAAAAGTTTCTTATGACCAAGGCTTGTCTAACATGCATGTCTGTGGATGATAGGAGGAAGCCAGAGTACCCAGGTACCCAGAGAGAACTCTAACACGGGAAGAACATGAAAACTCTGCACAGAAAAGCAACTGTTCTAGTCAAGGCTCGAACCAGTGTCCTTTTCACTGTGAGGAGGATGTTGTGTCTATCTATCAGACAATCCATATCTATCTATCTTTATATCTATAGATGTATCTAGAGAACATGCAGCTGACATCTCTGAGTCACCTGACCTTTGTTTATCTACCATGTTGCAGAGCAACCCAACCAATCTCTAAACCAGTAACAGTTTCTCACATCACTATTTACAACCTGGGAAAGCACGTCATTTGCTCAAAATGGATAGTTTATTCCTCAAAAGCAAGTCTTCATGTCAATGAAAGTGTTAGTGTAATCAAAACAAAAAGTCCTGACACAAGTCCCATTGTTTATGAACAACACAATCAAATGACTCTGTTTTCAGTATGACAATTTACTCTGTAAATGTTTTTTCATGCAGACAAGTCAGAGCTTTGTAACGCTACCTGAAAATACTCAAGACAACACTTTATACTATTTACACAGCCATTTGAAAACTACAGTAAAGTTAGACATTACTGTATTTAGTGGGGTAACTGAGTACAAGACACTGAAAATGTATGTTTCACATTTTACTGCATAATTTCTTTAATTTCCATTTGTTCACAGCTCTGTGTAAAAACAAAACAAAAAAAAACATTATTTACAACACACATAAACTCCCTTTGGGTAGAGCTGTGTACAATTGGAACTGAACATGCAATATATATAGTACTGTAAATCATTCGTGCACATCCAGACCTTCCTCTGTCTGGCCACATATTTTCATTTATATCACATCAAATTTCATTTCTTGCAATGCAGCGAGGAAAGTTTCTCCTCGAGTGGCGAATCTTAATCCATCCTCTGCAGGCGTAACACTGGAGACCAGTGGTGAGTTGGAGCCTGGAAAGGGAGACAGGAAGCGGTGCAGAGAACAGAATAAGTGCTCTGAGTATAGACAATGTCGACAAACAATGATTGGTGAACTGAGGAATATATGGAAGAGATGGAATGAGGATCCGGTGCAGGTGATAAGGCTGATGAATCTGGTGGCAGGTGGAGGTGATAGAGCTGATTAGGTCTGGGGCTAGGGTGTGGCAGAGGCAAGGCATGACAGCAGAGGCCTGTACTATGAAGCTGGATTTTTGCTTATCCGAATAACTTCAGGAATTAATCCTGAATTTTGGTGCATTCCTGGTGGCATTGATAAATATAACACACTCACATAGGAGCGGATCATTTAAATATATAATATAAATATATATAACACAGATAAAACTTTCCCATAAATGTTTGTACTGTAATACAGCGATCTAAGTGCTGTCAGTTTTAATTAATATCAGATGATCTGACAAACCTCCATATGAACGGATTCGCTATTTTCTGCCAACATTCCCTCCTGCTATTGGTGCAGCAACAATGTTACTTTTGCTTATATTTAGCTTATATTGCATATATTTTTAAATTCCTCGTATTTCTGGAGAATTATATTCTACTCCTCCATGGTGAAATACGCTGCTCTGAGTTTGCCCATGTTTGTGATTGGTCAGAACCTCTGAGCACTCCTTCTTTTATGTGCACGCCCACTCATCTTAAGTGGAAAGGTCTGGATGGAGTTATCAAGTTGATAACCAGCTTTGTAGTACAGCTTATTCCAGATCCTCAATGTTTGGCTGAATCAATCCAGAGAACAGAGATAAGTGCTGGATGAGTTAATCACGATTCGTAGTGGAGACCTCAGGACTCTGATGTGATGTCATCACATACTGCATCATTGCCCACTAGCAGAGCCATTTGGGTATGTGGATGCTGGTTGTATACACCTCTATAAAGAGAAAAAATCCTCTATTGGATTTAGGAATGGTGAGTAGGGAGGGAAATGTTCCACTAGCATCCTATCATTTGCTGAAAACCACTGGCTGACGACAACTGAGTGGTGAAAACACACATTATCCCAAACAACAACAAACTTATCCAAATGTTGTCCAGCTAGACCCCTCTCATTCTCAGGGAATATTTTACTATAAAGAGTGTCTGAAAACATCAGACAATTTCATGAAAAATACTATTTAAAAACATTTATTCAATTTGATTGACAGGTTTTGAAAACATTTTTTATGTAAAGACTCAAGCAATGAATTAGGACTATTATTTTTATATTGAATGAATATTCAGCAGACACAAGTATATTTACTCTTGACTGACATGACATAGCAAATAATGATGTTACCAAACAGCAGAGAGTTGTACGAAAGCAATTGATGCATGTCCAAAAGTATTTACAATTTGTTAAAAGGAATGAGAAACTGCTAATAAGATGTACTCATATTACTAAATGTTGTGGAGGTTGAAATAAATGGTGCGCAAATGTAAAGAGTGATGTGAGAAATGCACCAAAGCGACTGAGAAAAACTATAAACTCAAATCACGAGCAGAACCTTCATGTACATTACTGAGCCGCTCTTTGAAACACTGTATCAATGAAATTCAGAGATTATAGGGATTGTTAATCCCAAGCAGAGCACACTTCTCTGCTTCTCACTTCACCTTCCAGATATTCAATAAAGTGAGATATATTTTGCAAATGTTTGATACTGGATCCATAATAGGTGTGTATGTGTTTATGCCGGATTCATGGTTTGGTTTGTGTACATCCTCAGCTTGCGGTGGTTATCACTGGATGTTTGCCGTCCAACATGGTGGTGTAAATAGTGGGGACCACGTGACTGACTGTCTGTCTGTCTATCTATAAATATATATCTATATATTTATATATATATATA
>JBAMHX010000006.1:2995589-3005627 GCA_037177515.1 Pseudomugil tenellus | reverse complement strand
CCTGACCATGTCTACATGCCTAAATTGGATAAATTTTATCAGGAAATTGAACATTTGTACCTAATAAAGTGGCCTGTGATTTCCTTGCATTAACTTGTGTGTGAAAAATACAAACCTTAACTTTAATCTCAACTAAATAATCTCTAAATGCGCCTTAAGTCAGAAATTACATTCGGCATCATTAAGACCAGTCCTTTGTCCATTTAAAATACTGGTCCCAGTAGAGTAGGTGGTCCTAGAAAAGTTGCCAATGAAGTCACAAATGGTACACATTGCGTGTAAATATGAATTTCTCAAATAACAAGTACCAAACAATGATTTTTATGTGTCTGTGTGTTATCTATCTTCAACTTCCTGTAGCATGAAGTCCTGAGCTCTGTTTTCCCGTCTGCTGGGATTCTTCCCAGAATACATCACCGACCACAGAGGAGATGTCCTCACATGAATGTTAGCATACTTGTGAGAATATGAATCATCACTGTGTTATTATTTACATTTGGTTTGGATAGAAAAGAAAAATTCCTCCAGACAAACAGTAAGATAAAAAATGTTTTGCCTTGGTATTTTTGTTTGTTTTACCAGAAAGGAGGAAATATGCACAATAACCATTGTCTGATTAGAAAAGTTGTTTGATTTTTAGGGAATAACTGAAGAATTTAATTATTCTGTTTTATCTTTTTGATTGTAGAAATAATTCATTCTTTACAGAAAACATCTAGATATTTTTTGTTCCATTGTTGTGTGTGCACAGCTTTAAAATAAATTATAATAGAAACAAATGGGCGATAGGCAAATGGGTTTTAATTGGAGGTCTGATTTCCCAGTTCCCAGTCTGAAATACAATGTGAACACCCTCTGAAGTCAGAAATCCAACTGGGAAAGTGGAAGCACACCCACCTACCTAACTTTACTTCTAAAGATGTCTGCCCTAAAAAACAAAGTTGACAGCTAGGGATATACTCCCAAATGCACACAATCCTCCAATTCCCCAATCTTGAAATAGACAAACTTCAATAATATAAAGACGCACATGTTCAGTCCAGTCACAAAGCTCCACATGGTGTGGAAACTTTGAACCAGCCCGGTATCAAGACAGGATGCATCCTGTGGTCAGGACCTTTTATTTGCACTTTATTTGAGGTCAATGAGACGAATAATTCCAGAGATATAACCAAAAAATCCTTAGAAATCAATTCATTTTTCATTTTTATGTTGACTGTTGAATGGTTACTTTGATCTTAAAACTATTCTATCACACTTGTGACTACATCTGGTGCCTGAAATCTTGTCATGATGGCTGACCAGGTGACCTTTACCTCGGTTGCCTATACTTGCCAATTTGCTCTGTAGAACATCAGGAGGATCAGACAGAACACACAACACAGCTCCTGGTTCAGGCTCTAGTCATTTCTCGTAATGACTACTTCAATTCCTTCCTGTTTATAAATGTGTTGTAAACAAATTCATTTACTCACACCTGAATAAATACAATCATATGTCTCTTTTAATTTAAACTAATTGTAAACTTACACAAAAACTGTGTCTAAGAAACACATCAAGACCCCAATCTACTCTGAAATTAATCAGCTTGTTCTAAATTTATGATAATATTGATAATCACATTGGTCCCACACCTTGCAAACCAAAAAAAACTTTTTTCAGTGGTTTCACTTATTTGAATTAAATCAGTCTAGTTGGAGACTTTTGCTGACATGTTTAGGACATGTTTAGGAATTACTTTACATTTAAACTCGGTAAAGGGATCCGATCAGTTGTATTTGCTTGATGAACAGATTTAATACTATTATAATGCTTTTGACATACACAGTGGCAGTGACCATCGAAATAAACAACATTCCTTAACTCTTTCAGTTTCCAACTTCATCGTAGCATCTGCCACAAACCTGTTCTGTTTTGCCGCCATTTTGAAAACTCATTACACTACGTAACCCATACGTGGGTCAAACATGCAGAGACAACTAAGTGATCGCAATATATATGCATACTAATCTGATCACAAAAAAGTTTTAAACCCCCCTCCCGATACAATTGAAAATTCTTTATCATCGAGGCTGATCGGATCCACTGTGGTTACACGATTCTAATGTACATTCGATTAGATTAAAAGTAGCTCCATGTAAAAGTAGCTCCAGGGAGTGTTGACTTCAATACAATTTGTGTTTTTTCTCATATCACACACCCTCAGAAAGCTTGTTTGCTTTCCTGTTTTTCCAAGTCATCACCTAGTTCTAAAACCTTCTCCCAACACAGTTAAATATACACACACGCAGAAATACCCAACCTATCGGCACCTACGTAAGTGTACCTCCGTTCTTGGAGGATATCTTAACAAACATCTCCACCCTTCCAAACATAGGTCAAGAGGTCACTTTTTGTTAGTGTGTGTGTGTGTGTGTTTTGTATGTTGATGGCATGAACTTCAGTCACACTGGTTTCTTGGATTGGCTCTAATCTAATAGGAAGTGGCACGACATTTACTTCCTGCTTGGTTTAGCTTGGCACATTTTCTGTCTTAGAATAGAACAGACTGAGGCTCGCAAGGCTGCGTACTACGTATAGGAAACCTAAGTTTAGACCTTCTGGAAGTGTGTGTTTGTGTGTGTATATGCACTTGTGTTATTTATTATATTATTTATATAATAAATAAATATTTATTGTGTTATTTAGCTCGCAGTGAACTTTATGGTTTCTGAATTCAGCTTTGTGCCCTTCCAGATGTACGTCCTCAGTAAGAAATGGCATTTTGAGTCGTCGGATCACACCAGATTGTTCTGTTTGTGTATCCATATTATGATTAGCCCAGGATAGGATCAGGACTGGAAGTTTTATTCCTGGTTTCAATGGATGACAACACTTATTGTTTCAATAACTGCACTTTGGGCGGAAATCCTTTGCTTGGCACATAAATACAAGCACATGTTGTCAGAGTTGATAACATATCCATCTGCAGATGCATGTGCACACAATCAGAGAAAGATGTATGGCATAAATATGCCTTTATTAAGGCTTATCGGAGCATTACTACTATATATTTCTACTATTCTTCCCACTCTCAATAATTGCAATTATCCAGAATATCTTTAAATAATCTTTAATCTTTAATATAAAGATGATATATTTCTAGCAAAAATAATAGTGTTCCTATAGAAAATCTCAAACATAAATAACCCTAATATGTAGAAAAAATGTGCATAAAAAGCTTAATGTTTGCAATGTAGCAAAGCTTTTGATCTGTGCTTGTCTTTGTTTGTGCTTCAGTCTCTTCAGTTTTCTTGATTTATTAACAAGAGTTATTTGCCTTTCTCCTCCCACTGCTTCCTGGGCTAATCATTCCCGCCTTCTATAAATGGGAATGGTATCTGTTTCCCTAAAGGAAGGCATGCCCTCCCATTCTCTTACTCTACCTAATCTGCTTAAAATCCAGAAAACTTTCTGAGAAATTAATAATACTAACAATAACTAAAAACAGTAATAGAAGCTAAACAGTTACTTCACTCTTCGCTAATACAAACCATTTTAAATTAAACTACAAAGTTACTTGTATATATTGTACATAAATTAAAGTATTAAGGTGATTTATATCATTTTATAGGGCAAAATTTATATAAATAAAGAAAAGCAATGCTGCCCATTTTAGTAAATTTTGTTTGACTTTAAGAATGACTTTTTTGTTGCTGATTGTGGTTTGATTTCATTATTCGGGTTAAAATAAGGTTCATTGTAAAGTAAGAGAGTAATGCAAGTTTGTGTGATGGCACCAGGAAACTGTGCTCAAACAAAGGCAGGAAGTTAAGAGCACAGTTCATCTCATTAAGGAGGTAAACACGAGCTTTTGGAAAGTACAAAAAACCAAGACTACATAGGACAAGTAGCATTGTTTTTCCACAGGTGTTGAACAGGGATGTTACTGGTAATTATGTACAAAAATGAGTGTTGAAATCAAACTTCATTTTGGCTGGAAGATGTGCATGTTGTCTGCAGTTACACTACCTTCCATTTAAACTCGAGGTGTATTTGGTTGGGCAAACCTTTGAGCTGTCAAATGATCAATAACAACTTAAATTGGAAAAACTGTACACATAATTAACCTTTTTTGGAGTATTTGTTTATGTTAACACTTTTGTGCATGTATTAATAGAAATGAATGCCAATTTTTTTCAAAAACAGTATTTCACATCTACAGACTCATGCACTTATACTTGATTTTGTTTAGAACAACTACAATTAAAATATGCAGGTGTTTCCATTAAACAGTGTTTAGCATACAAGCTGCAGATCTTGTAAAATCTTGTTTGCTGCACAAGAATTACAAAAATTGCAGCACAAGCAATGCTACCACAAAACATTATTTGGGGGTTTTTTGTACTTGCTGCGGCAAATTTTCTACAGCTTTTTGAAGCCATCCTCCTTCATTTTTCTTTGTAATATATTGTAAAACTCTGCATTTGTTTGTTTACTCCATATCGCACCAGCTTAACCGATCACGTGACCTATCTACATCATGTCCAAGGATGCATATACACGAAAAGTGTTTCAGTTACACATTTGCGACAAACTTCTGTATCGAAACATCTAAAAAAAAACTCCTTATGGGAATGAAAAACTTTTTAGTAATGTTTGAAAGTTTTGTTTTTTAAATTTTGAAGTTTCCATCACTGGATTTCTATTCCAATAATTAGGTTTTGTGCAAATGTACTGACTAAAATTGGAATAGGGATCACTACTGTGGACATAATAAATTAATATATTATATAGCTGAATGTTAATGCTTAAATTGTAATTATCCGAGTTTGCATTAGTTATAAACAGGAAAAGAAAAACATACAGGTATCCACCACTTTCTTGGCAGGCCCCCGTTCCCATAATCCATCGCATAAAATAATGCCAAAGTCGGTTTCGCCCTTCCGGTTACGTTAGCAATAATGATTAACTAGTACTGTTTTAAAATGTAAAAATAGCATTTTCATTACTCAAATAATGGCCAAATCTGATTGATAAATACACGGGTCGCATTTTAATCAAAAGAAGACAGAACAGAGAGATTATTGCCCCATCCGTCTACTCTAACAGAATGGGTAGATGACAGTTGTTTATGTTAACACTTTTGTTCATGTATTAATAGAAATGAATGCCAATTTTTTTCAAAAACAGTATTTCACATCTACAGACTCATGCACTTATACTTGATTTTGTTTATTAATGATATTTTCCTTTGCATTTATTTATTTGAATATATTATATAAAAAAAATATACAAAATTATATTATCACAATTATATGATGTAAATATTCTATGGAAATATCTCCCACTCTCCTGAGCAAAAACACTGGAGGTCGCCATGACACCTTCTCTCCCCGGAAGCCGTTTTTTCACTTCCGATCTTCTGGAAAACAGCATATTTTAGAAGGTCGATTTGATTTGATATGTTCACAGAAATGTCTTCTGTGATGACCTGTGCTGTTGTTGGATACATACACAACTTGAGGAAACTTCCAAAAATTATGAATTGTGCCTGTTACTTCCATAAAGTCACTCGCAAGATGATGCCCCAATCTTCAAAGAGAGATGAGGTGGTTTCACAACAATGACTCGCAACGCTGAAGGAGGATCTTCTAAGGACCTAAGAGGATCTTCTTCTGCTCTAATTATTTCCTTGATCATAAATCTACAGAACTGCATCCAGATACAGAATTATATCTGGGCTATGAACGATCACCAGCAAATTAGAGGCAAAGGATAACTAGATAGCATGATGCAGCTGATCAGACACCTGCTTCCACCGGCAGCAGAGCAGCACAAAGAGCCTGTAAGTACTCGGATTATTAGTGCAGGTTCGTTCATGAGGCATCTTTTTTTTTTGTACTGTATTTGCATGAACATAGGGCGGACTTAAAAGTCTATTGTGTGGTTTTTGTGTGACTTTGAGAAAGCGGCTGTCAGAGAAGACAGCATGAGAACCGTGTGGAGAGAGGAATGGCCACAGTGAAAAACAAATGAAGTAAATAAACACGGACCAACAGCTTAATAAAAAGGAAGAAATTGACTATAAAACCCTAAATACTTTGCAAGCAGACTCCATTTTTAAACTGGATCCCTGCCAGAAGCATAGACTTTTTTGAAGCTTGCCAAAGTAAATATCGAGCAGCTGCAGGCAGCAACAAGAGAGGCTGGATCTATCTGTCACACCCATAAGCTAATCAAATTAAATGAAGTTTAAAAAGATTTCAGGGACCAGAAAAGGAAGCTGGGACACAGAAGTAATGATAGACCCAAAAGAAACCCACATTTTTCACATCCTGAATTCTGATCGTGGTGAACGGAGCTAAACAACCGGAGCCCTGAACTGTCATCTACCCATTCTGTTAGAGTAGACGGATGGGGCAATAATCTCTTTGTTCTGTCTTCTTTTGATTAAAATGTGACCCGTGTATTTATCGTTCAGATTTGCCCATTATTTGAGTAATGAACATGTTATTTTTACATTTTAAAACAGTACCACTACCATTTTTTTTTCAAAAATGGTAGTGGAAATGCAGCTAGTGTTCCACTACAAAATGCATGGACATGGTTGCCAAGGTGACAGAAAGTTTGAATGCATTAGCAGATAAATAGTTGTACAGCCTGTGATCGTCTCTGGTGACGCTGTCAATGAGCCTTCTTTGATTGGTCGATTATGTATGTTGGACGTGAACATTCAAAAACAATCACCTTCCAATTAAATAATAAAAATCGCGAAACTGTATAAAGGAATTAAGCTACCAATCTGAACCTTCCCATTATCTTGACAATGATTCATTAACAAAATATTGCTGTCAGAATTATTTGGACAAAATATTCAGAGTAGGTGTTTAAAGGCCTTAAGTCAGGAAAAATAGCATATTAGCTTGAGGGTGCTAGCTTGTTAGGGTCAAATTACCCACTGAATGCAAATGTATGATGGTTTCCTAAGTCTTAAGAACCAAGTGTAGGCAGAAGAACATTCCATTAATTAATATTTACCAAAACTCCACCAAAAAGAAATAATGCAAAGTATTTTAACTTTGCATTGTGATATGAAGCAAAATAGGTTTTCAAGGAATTTTTATAAAACAAAAGTGATGCAAAACATCTGGAAATTTTCGGTCTTAAAGAAAATGCAAACAAAAATACAGTATATGCTAATAATCGTTCAAGTATATTTCAGGTAACTGACCTAATAAAAATCTGTGAACTATCTCAAGTAATTCAACCACCAGGGACTAAGAGATTTTCTTTATTTATTTTTCTTAAACTGTGGAAATAAACCAGTTTGAGTCATCCCTTCTACTTTGTTTGGTTAAGTGTTGTTGTCCAATGACGTTTTTAAAGTTTCCCTATTTTAATATATAATTAACTGTCATCTCCACTATTAAAAATATAGATTATTATTCTCATTCTTCAAAAGAAAAGAATAAAACGCAAATAAACAGTTTCCTCTAGTTTTTTCATTGAGTGAACATTAAGCAGCTGAAACACTGGCATTTATTAGTTAGATTTTTACCAACATCTTCAACTGTTACATTTCTTCACAAATGTTTCTTAATTGTGTCAAGTTGTCCTCTTACCTCTAAATGTGACACTTGCTAGAGGATCGTAGTGTCTCAAGTTGTTGGCTCGCTGAATGACACAACGTAGCATAGCTGAGAGCTCAACAGAGTCCAGCAGCGTCCTAAAATCTACTCAGTTGTTAAGAACAATGGAACTGGATGGGACCAGATCCCAATGAATGAAAAGTGATTATGTTCTCCAGATGAGCGGCATCCACAAGTGACAAAAGAGTTGGTTACATGACCACGAGATATTACTGTTAAATCAAGGCACTTAAGATCGCAAACAAGGGTTGAGTAGAGATCAAAAAGGAAAAACAAAAGAAAATTTAAAAAATCTTCTAAATTTTCACAAAATTTGCAGCAACATTAGTCCTTAATTCCCAAAATAGTCAGTCTCTTGTTTCATGTAGTTCTCTCATTTCGTCTGTCTCTGGAATTTGCCAATTAAAGAGACGCGTCTCGACCAAATCGGGCTCTTTTTATGACTCAAGAACCCTTGTGGAGACAGAGCAAAGAGCAAACGTCAGGAACACACACCTCAAATACAAAGGAAATCTCAACATTTCCTGTTCTCTTTTCCTCTCCTGCCTCCTGATTGTTTCCCTCTCTCGCCCAAATATTTGGTGGAAAATCATCTGCTTCATTCTGTTCACCTCTCTCTCTCCTTTTATTCCTTTATCTGACCAGGTCTGTTTGTATGTGTTATGAGAGGATTTTAATCTTTCAACGTAAATTACCACATTTACCACACTTTTAATTAATTATCCCAGGAAATTGCCTTTGAATGAAAATCTCCACTCTTACAACTAAGGTATTAGTATCTTCCCTAAGCTCACAAAAAAAGAGAAAATTTAATAAGTTTTATAATGTGCTAGTCAGGAATTCAACAGTTTGATGGCATCTAAGCTGATCTAAATACCTGATATTTGACAGCCTAAATTTTTATAACCACAGTTTTTTTTGTTTTTTTTTTAAGTATAATACTGCGTTTGTTTGCAATTGGCTATGTAATTACTCTAAATTTGAAATTCAAGATATCCGATATTGTCCTCACTGGAAATAAAACCCACATAAATACTGAGTACTGAGAAACAGCGCCACATGGAGGCATCGAGTTGTATGTGCACAGATAAACCATTTTTAAACAAGACAAATATTTAAGGTGTTCATACACAACAAACTAAAGCTTTAGTGATTCTAATAAATAATGTCATATAGAGCAGTAGTATTAAAACTTTTTTGTGCCACAAACCCAAAATAGCATACATTAATGTTCATTAGGCCTACCCACCAAGTGAGTGATTAATTATGGAATATATCGAATGGGTCATCCTGCAGTTATTCCCTAAATAAAAGGCTGGAAAGCTGTTAGAATCTTCACAAATAAAAAGTATAAAGTGGTTTTACCAAAGACTTTCAGCAGCTTAATTAAGGTGTTAAAATGAATTTCAAATCTTGCTTTATTTACTGTTTTGTGTGATTTAGGACACGTCATCATGTGGAATTCATCCTTTAATATTGTACCATTTGTGCTTAGGAACAACCATACCCCAGTGATTACTCAGTATGATCTGTATCTCTTGACGTTAATTATGTTTAGATACCTCTCAGATAACCTGACATGGTCTGTTTTCTGCATCTGGAACATTCTTTTCTACTGATAGATTTACCTAAATGATCTGAGTCTTTGAAAAGGATGTTTCCTCTGTGAAGACCAGAGAATACCTCCAGAGTTCAACTTGATGCAGATACTTAACAGCCTCTCTCCAGATGGCAATTTTTCAGCTTTTACTTGTTCTTATTCAATCTATCCTGTTACTCATTTTCACTTCAAAACCAAACTCCTCATCTTTGGTAATCAAAAATTTCCAGAACATTCATTTCACAGATTTATATCTGCATTCACATAAAAGTTCCAATTTAATCATTAAATGTAGGGTCTATGTTTTTAACAGTTGTCTGAAATTACCTCTCAATCACTTAGAAAATAACTACTATAGATAATAAACCACCTATGGGTTATATATACTGAGCTGGGTAGTTCATATCCTAAAGTGATGTCTATGTTCTGTATAGTAGTGATTTCTGATAACAGTTTCTGTTAATAAATGAGTCTTTTGTGAGCTCATACAGTCATTGCTTCAGATCATGAATCATAACTGGATATAATAGCATTTATTTATTAAGAAGCATGAAACATATTGATTATATGTCCAAAACTGTGTCAGACATCATTGTGTCTCCAAAGGGAAAAGCCCTTTTTCTCCTACATTTTTTTTACATTTTGTTGAAGAAACAAATAAATAAAGAAATAAATAAATAAAGCAAAAAAGATATCTGCTTTTTCCTTTATTAGGTCTTTAAGGAAAAAACGTTTTCTAAATGGAGAAAGTTCAGAAACATGCAGAATTATTAACTGGCCAATCACATTCCTCATATTTAAATCATA
>JBAMHX010000006.1:2941786-2953808 GCA_037177515.1 Pseudomugil tenellus | reverse complement strand
CCCTAAACCCTTGAGCCCCTCGCGGGAGCGCGCCCGTGAGTGCAGGAGTGCTCAAGTGTTCCATTTGGGATTGGGGGTAAGTCCAGCAGGATACCAGGAGATACTGGGAAAAGCAAGCTACTGGGACTCATTAACACCAACTGGAAAGATCTGAACCAGATTTATTATTACTTAGTTCCTAACATGCAGAAATAACCGAAAGTCCAAATATACAACTAGTGTAACTAGATCCTCACATTTATGCGCCAGCAGCTTGTCTGGGAATTCAGAATGGAAACAAACTTTCTTTAAAGTTTATACGAGACACCTAGATGGAAGCAAACCAAGTTTGCTTCCATCTAGGTATTTTACTTTGTGTTACGATAAGTGTTCATTATCTGCGTAGAAAACACTGGAGCACCTGCATGAGGTTGAACTTTCCATGGAAGTCGCCAACTCAAAAGCTTGAAGACGAGGGAGGAAGAGTTTTTTTCATCACAACCAGTTTGGACTTAAGGTATTGTTTTCACATGAGGGGAAGTTTGAGGAAAAGATGCCTCATGTCTGACCAGACATGTTCTGACCCGTGGGGATGTGAAACATGAGGAGCAGCATGGGGAGATAAACTAGTTCTGAATGTACAAACTCTCCATCATCACTATCTCTGGTGAATAAATCCACAGCGCTCTGGCAGAAAAGATGTTTTTACACGTAATGAATCAGGAAGCACATGAAAGGTGTTTTATTTGCATTTTATGAGAAACAATGACCCTCAGCTGATCCGAGGAGAAAACATCCATAAACAAAAATATCATGAAATACGATGTGAACATGATGCGATAATGAAAGAAATAAACATTTAAATTGTGAAAAGTGCTGATTTTGAACCATTTGAAATGAAAAACGATGAGGACGCGATGGCATCATCGAGCACCTTCCAGTGAAATAAACTTAAATTCTGTATGTTTGAAGAAAAAAAAAAACCTTTTAGACAAACAGGAACAGAAAGAAGAACCTCATGTGAGCAGGTCTGGATCTGAAAGCTTGCGGACTCTTAGTGAAGGCATCCTGTACCTGTTTGTGCTGCAACAGATTGAGACCAGTCTGATAAATCCAGATGTGGCGCATTCATGACCACCGATAGGTCACATGATCCCATCAGAACCTGAACGAGACAAAAGGAGTTTTCAGTGTTTTTGCATCAGCTTTAATTGCTCTAATCTTTATTTACTCAAATCACCAGCTTCACTCCGAGACAGAGCCTTTGAAATTCTGCGTCTTCCAACGTTTCTGCCGAAGCTTCTGGTGAAATTTCTGGAAGGAGGAGGAGGATTAGACATGAGCGCAGACGCGAAGCCTTGTTCTTCCTTTCGGCGTGCTTAAAGGCGCCTACCTGCAGGTTACGATAGTGCGTTTCACTGCAGCAGTGCAGGTCCTTGCTGGTGCTCTCATTCAGGTAGAAAACGGAGCACAGGTGGCAGAAATATCCCAGTTTCGGGACCAGAAACTCCTGACCTGAAGAGAAACAACCAGAATGCTGAAAAAGACGATCACGTGTTGACATGTGAAGCGTTTTAGCAGATTTCTTACCGAGGGGGGTCTTGTGGTTGAACGGAGGCAGCGTGAACTCAACTGCACGAGAAAGAGGAGGCTCGCTCTGATTATTAAAAGCTGCAGATGATCAGAAACAGATCAATACTTCAGAATCTCAGATTTCCAACATGCTAAACCATCCCAGCAGCAGAAAGCTCACCGGCAGACTGGTTCCTCCTGGAGGACAGATCTGATGCTGAGATGGGATCGAGTGAAGTAGGAAGCAGGAACTCTTCATCATCCTCTTTCCTTCCAGGCGCTTTTCTCGCCGAGGGAAGGAAGTAAAATAATTACGTGATGTTTAAATCTGCGACGCAGCATTACGGCGTGTTTCTGCTACCTGGAGTTACTTTGCTGCTCTTGGCTTGGACGCTTGTCCTGAATGTTTCCGCTTTGTGTTCTTCCTCCGTCTCACCCACCTCACAGACTACGTTCCCGCTCTCCTCTGAAACAAACGTCCATCTCTTCATGTTAGAGCTGCATCAGCGTGTCATGATGCCCCCGCTGGAACACACCTGGTTAAATCCAGCAGGGACATTTGGAACATACCGGTCCTCGAGGACACACACAGGTGAGCTCCGGTGTATTTATCTTTACGTCATCATTTGGATATTTTGTTGACATGAAATTAAAGAGCCTCCATTTTTAAAGCAACCCACTGCACAGCGCCACCTGCAGGCAGAGGAGCAACTTCAGTGACAGACTGCTGTCGCTGTCCTGCTCCACGGACAGACTGAGGAGATGGTTCCTCCCCCATGCCATACGCCTCTACAACACCACTCGGGGGGCGCGATAACTCACATCTATATATGGTCTAAAGTGTGTACAAACTGACTGTTGCACAACTGTACGTCACACTGCCAGTTTGCACAGCTGCACCTTTATAGAAGGGCTAGATTTTTTATGGCCAGTGTTAATTTAATTTATTACTTCAATTGTACATTTACCTTCTATTTTACTTTATTTTATTATAGTTTCCTTTTGCATGCCCTTAAGTTTTTCAACCTTTCAATGCTGCTGGAACTGTACATTTCTCTTTGAGATTAATAAAGTATCTATCTATAGAAACTAGGAGGGGGGGGGGGGGGGGGAATCTGAGTATTTTTCTTCAGTCAAGGATAAAAACAGCTTCTTAGGAGGTGAAAGTAATTCAGCTACATTCATCGACTTTATTTTTCCTGCAACACTAACGTAGATCTTTTGAGGTTTATGTGGAAATATGCTCGAAATATTTTAAAGTCACTTCACTGTTACAGAATAGTCATTTATATTTACAGACATTTTATGCTCACAATTTAATGTTTTAATAAAGCCGATTTTTTAATCAACGAGAATAATTGCAGCCATCGCAAACATGACGTAACATCACCGTCCTAATTCTCCTGTTTGGCTACACTTGTGACCTACGCGCTCCAACATTTAACACTCACTTTGACCGTGTGCACAGTTCAGGGAAGGCTGTAGGCTGTAGCGACAGTCCGTATAAAACGCATCACACACAAACTGGAACTAACCTTCATGTGTTGGGAACATCCCAGTAAGTCCACCATAAAATCCCTGATCACTTAGAAACAGATTGGTTTCCAGTATTTTCTGTGTCAAATATTATGAAATAAACCGTTTCCTACTTTTAAAGTGGACATTTTGTCAACACATTCAACAGGGAGACCACCGGGGGAGGGGCTATAATCCGTCACCGCATGGATTCAAAGCAGCTGCTACGTCCATATCTGGCTGCTGGTGTGTGACATGGTACAAAGAAAAAAGGCGACTCCAGGGATGCACGTAATAAACGTGTGAAACGAGTGGGGGATGAATAGCTGTGAGGTCGGGACGGTGGCGGGAAAGTTACTCGGCCCGTTGCTAATGGAAACATCTGATTTCGGTGGACGTCTGCAGGTTTTTGCATCGACACAAACAGGATGAGTTTCTACAAACCTGACTCGTCACATTTTTGTTCAGACAATGCCATCTTCACTTCCTCCTCTTCATCATCATCTGCTGGCGAAACCTACGGACAGATGTTTAGAATGAGTTTCTTCATCTATGAACAGCTGGATAAATCTAAAGCAGACCTGCAGCAGCGAGCCAACTTCCAGCTTCCTTCGCTGCTCCTCTTCCTCGCCGCCAGGCAGACTCGCCTTCGCTTTCTTCTCTCTCCGCTTCCTTTCCCTGCTCATTCCATCTTCATTCTCTGTTGCAGCAGTTTGCTTCATCTCCAGCTCCTCTCCCTCGCACGCAAAGTAATCTTCCTCCTCCTCGCTCACATCTTCCAGGCTCAAAAGGAAGCTGAAAGCAGCCTCGCTCTCCCGTTTCCTTGGAGACGTTTCCATGGCGTCTTCTGCTGCATCGCTTTGGAAACGGCCTCCTGGTTTGTCTCGTTTTCTTTCTTCCTCTTCTGTTCCAGAACGTTCTGCAGATGAATCTTCCACCTCTGTGGAGTCACGTGTTATTTGGTCCATTTCATCTTTTACCAGCGTTTCTCGTGTTGCAGGTCGATCTTCCCCCACAGCATCTTCACAAGTATCCTCTTCCTCACTTGCATGGCTGCTTCCTTCTGCCTCATGTTTACAGAGCATCCTTTCTGCGTCTCTTCCCGTTACATTAATGCTCTCATCTCGCTTCTTTATCGGTTTACCTTCACTTGTTTCCGCGGAATCAGCGAGCTGGAAAGCTTCTTCCTCTTCGGATCCATCAACTTTAAACATGTGATCGGTGGGAGTTTTAAGTTTCTGCTCGACACCTCCTGCTGTGATCTGATCATCTGAACCCGGACTCCTGAAGACGTGTTGCGTAGGCACATCAGGAGGCTGTTCTTCGTCAGGGACTCGGTCGGCGTGTTTAGAGCTTCGGTAGAATTCCTCCCAGCTCGCTTCCTCGTTCGTCTCTGCAACATCGGCGACTGATCGATGAGAAGCGGTGACTAACTGAGGCGCTTCTCTCTCAGGCAGCTGCTGTAACGTGGAGCCCTCAGCTGATGAAGAGGCTTGGTTTATAGAGTATTCACCTTCATCATCAACACAGTCCATGAGTGAATCTTCTTCCTGGTGTGACCTCTGACCCTGCACAGATGCAGGTTTCTGAGCTTCACTGCTGCCGCTTTGGTTCTCTCTGTTCTTCTGTTTATCGCTTGGGTTCTTCACCCTCCAATCAGACGAGAGACTCGTCTCCAACTCCGCCTTCGATGAGGTTTGTATTTTACGTCTTGCTGCTGTGTTCTCCGTCTTCATCGCTGCACTGTCGGAGACTTTTCCTTCTTCATATGACCGACGAGGCTTTTTGGACATCTTGGCAGCTTCGGTTAAAGAGCCAACCCGCTTAGCTGTAGCGTCAGTCTGACTCTTTTTCACTGCGATGTGGCTCATTGTACAGGAGTCAGACATGTGGAGTCCAGAAGAGGTCGCTGCGATCGGGGGCAGCGTGATGGTCTGCTGAGCGAGTCTCAGCACGTTCTGAGAGGGTTCAGCAGGAAACGGCGACTTGTCACTGTCCGTTATGAGATTCACAGTGACCTCGCTACAGTCTTGAAGATGCTGTTTCAAGCTCTTCAGGCTGAAATCAAGATCGGAAACGTCAAACTGAGTCGCTCTGAATAAAACATGTAATCCACTGGTTTCACACAGACATAAACAAAGTGGTGATGATGGGAAAGTTAGCATTAGCAGCGTGTCGTCACTGACATTTTGATTTCTAAATACTCACGTCTCAACGTGTCGAACATGTCTCCTGTGCAGGGGAAAAGATGAGAAACATGAAAGAATCGCCCAGTTCGACAGAGATCCTGAAACCAGTTACAGTGACACGTACCAGGCCTTGTCTGCACATAAATGATGCATTAAGGGAACCTTCTCCACCACTTCTGCTACACCTGCAGACTCGGACATCTCAATGCAGATCTGCGGCAGATTAAATAAAAATCGACACAAATAATTCAGAGTTGAGATAACTTGATATAAAAGATGGGAAAAAAAAAAATAGATATATCAGAGCTTCATAAATATTAGATTTAAAATAACGCTACTATTAGGCTTTAGGACTGTTAATCTTATATTCATGCACCCTGTTGGACAGCGGTAGGAAGCTGACAAAAGGAGCGATGGATGCCACCACTTTCATCACCATCATGACGAGGTGCACGGACGTCTGGGAGACTTCCACACAGAGCAGTCGCTCCTCCAGAGACGCGACATCTGGAACATGCTGAAACACACACAGCTGGCACTGAGGAAGCAAATCCAGCAGAGCTGCTTTAAATGAGATGAACGACTTACAGCGTTGCTCCATTTCATCAGAGTTCTGTACATGAGCTCCTGCAAAACACAAACATGGACGTTTCAGTCAGTGTGATGGCTACGCCTACCGCCACACCATCAAAAGCAGTAACACTGTGCACCAACACATAGTTTATGTTTCATTTATTTAAATTAAGTTGTAACACGTATGTTCCTTTATGTTAGCGCGAACATTTAGGGGCAATTGTGTTCAGCTGTTTAACCTTCTGTTTTCTCTTGTTGGTGCTGGAGGGCAGGAGGGGGCAAAAGGAGGAGCCTGTGGACAGGAAGTGCCACAGGATGCCCTCCAGGGGGGAGATGGAGATGATGTTTATGAATATATTTAGTTAAGATGTTTAAATGACTTTTTTGTACTTTGTTTGTTTACTTACTTTTGGTAATGGGTTTCTTTTTTTAATAGTTAACCTGACTCGTTGTGTTAAGTGTTAATTATTTTGTATGTTTTCCCCCCGTGTGTTGTGAATGTTCTGATCAGCCATTATTTAAGTCTTGTTTGTTTCATGTTTAGGGGTCAGATTAGTTTAGTTACTGTTTACTGGGTTAAAGTTATTTTAATACTTAGGACATTGATCTACTTATATTTAGTTGACCTCTTTTAAGATGCATTTCATTGTTATTTTTGCCTTTTGGGGTAAATAAAACCCTTTACTTTTTGAAGCCACTTGTGTCCCTCATTCTTCACCAGCTCAGTCAGCATGTCTTCGTTTGTTGGAATAAAAACATTACAAATCAGAAATGTGTTACTTTAATACGATATAAATAGGTATGGAAGAATTTATCGTTATATCGATATATTGCAATATTTTTAAGAGACAATATATCGATATGCAAAAGAACTGTATTGATCTTTTTATGAACATATTTTTACTCATGAGGCAGATTTTAATTTGTTTATTCATCTTGTACACAAAGAATGTTTTTAAAATAAAATTTTAAAAATATTTACTAAGCTGAGAGTTTTAAGTCTACTAGAATTTATTCTAGTAAATTCTAGTAAAGAAAAATAGCAATTTTATCGCTTTGTTTATAGCATTGCATTATATTGTGTCGCTACCTCTACATCGTCATGCACATCGTATCACTAGATTCTTGCTGATACACACCCCTAGATATAAAAAACTTAAAGTCTTAGTACAGTTGTTCACAACACATTTTCTTTTGGCTAAAAATCCACAAACTTGCTTCTTCGCTACCTTTGTGCAACAAATGATGCAAATTGGAAACATTTGACCTTCAATTAACTTAAACATTTATTCTCTTCCATTATAGAAAGAAAATGCTAAATTCACAATAGACATTGAAATTATTGGAGACATAAGTCATGATAAATATAACTTTGCTAAATTATAATGCAGACAAGACTGTTTTTAAATGAAAAGTTCATGAAGCCAAAACTACCTTTCTATAGATGAGTTACAGAAAAAGCGGTTGCCGTGACGCCCTCAAAAAGGTTTGGTTGACAAGATATTAGATTACAAATTTGGTTTTTTATGCTGAAAAAGCTCAAAAGCAATGTTATTTTCACATTTTTACTTTTCTCTTTTTCCTACTTTAATGGGAAGGTATGAATAATTCCAACAGAATAAAAATTCACTCAGATAACTGAATGAAAACAGAACTAAGTGGAAATTATCATCTAGCTGGATTCACACTACAGCGCTCTACTGCACCAGACACGAGGAATCGCTGCAGCACAAACTCTGCAAAACCAAAAAGTTAGACCTAATTAAAGCAACATGAATAAAATGCAGCTGTGTATTTGTGCAAAAATGATTTGTGCACATAATTATTTAGAATAAATAATTAAAAGATGAATCAATAGGTTTGGAAGCTCTGCTTTAGTGGTTCATGTGTCCAATCGTCTACATGCTGTCTTAATAAATGTCTTCTTTTAAGGGACAGTCCTGCACGGTTGCTTACTGGTGTTCAGCTGTCTTTACCTCACTGGATCCAGGATGCATGTCCTGCAGGACAAAGTGGACTTCGAGCTTTAATTCTCTGACAGAAACAGGATTTCTGATGTGCTCTCGGGCAAAGTCGGCACACGCTTCCCAGCTGTTGAAATAAACAAAAGCCTGAAAGAAAAGAAGGAATCAGCATCAACATATTAAAGCAGAGTTTCATTAGAAGGTCGGCTGCAGGAGTCTCTCACCCTTCTCTGCAGAGGCAGGACCATCACCTTGTAGTATAAGAAGTTAATAGTGTGTTCTGGGATATAAGGCCACACCAGCTGCGTGATGTCCGTGTGTGTGTAGTTTCCTTCTGGTAAGCCGGTCAGCATGACTGTGGAGAACTCGCAAGCTTGATGGCGAGCCTTCTAGACGACACAAAGTTCAAAACCAAACGTTTATGACTCATTTTGTGAGCCGTCTGGCTAAATCCTGGAATTTAGCTGCAAACATTCACACCACACATTTATGTAGGCAAACCTGGATCGGACAGGAAGTCTGCATCCTGAAACACCAACAACCGTGTTACAAAAGAGTTTAGGTTACAGGGAAGAAGTACCATGGAGGACAAGGAAGCATCAATAAGTTCTGCATTACAGTTTCCATGGAGATGGTGACCTGCATAGCCCGTGCCATTGTTTCTCAGTCCGTACGCTGCATTAATCCACAATATGCTGCATAATATTTGACAGAACAGTGCTCCACACCAGCCTTTAACTTCATTTCCTCCTGATACGTTTAAAGTTTCTCACTTTCCACCACAATATGATCGACTTAGCCATTTAGCACATTCAATCTGAGCATCAGATGTGTTGTGACATTACTGCAGTAGGCATTGTCTGCAAGCATGACTCAAAACGTAGGGAAAATTCATTACAGGTGTAAGGTTTAAGTCAGATCACATGTGATTTAGGGAGAAGAGGGTTGTAGCAGGATGATATTAGCTCATCTTGACCAGAGGTTGGAAGAATCAAGGCTGTATTGTGTAGATGCATGTGTTTGTTCAGAATCTAGGAATGGAAAGAGGTTTTCCTCCTCCTCATGTGCTGAGCAGAACATTAAAGCTGGTTATGCCTGCATTTAACAGCATCCTATGTAAATTGTGATTGTTAAATCTTCACTGAGCCCTAAAATCAGTCCGAGTTTCATGCTGGATCCTGGCGGGAGGGAAGATGCCATTTGCAGTTTAGAGACGGTCGAGGTATCGTCTCGTTACATCTTTCCACCACACAGGCAAATAGAAATGATTTGAAAAGTTATATTTAATGGTTTTTTAAGTCAGAAAAAAGGAAACGTTACAGAAGTATCCTGCAATTTTACATTACAGAAAAAATATGAAAGGAGCAGATGGTTCAAACCAAAGATATTCTCTGCTAAATATGTGAGTTTTCTCACCTCAATGTCATCCATTTGTAGGACAGTCAGGTAATCTGGGAATCAAATGATCAGTCAGAGTTAAGGTTGCAAACTCAGCAGATACCTGCAGGTTGTGCGTTTACCTGGAACGATGAACCACGGCGATACCGTAGGGAACGTATATGGACTGGTGGTCATAGTGACCCAGAATGGAGGCGTGCTTCCCAGTGGAACACTGCATGTTGTTGGGAAAGCTGCAGAAACTACGTCCTTGCTGTCCGGCATTGCCTTCGCTGCAAGTTTTGGTACTAAAACAAAACAAGCAGATGGAACAAACTGGAATAATCACAGATACACTGGTTCTCACACTTCTCCTTCAGGGTTTCCTTTCCACCAATAAGTCTATGAATTCCTCTGCTGCAGCGTGAAGCTTTATAGAGCAGAAACTTTACATGAGCTGACTTTTAAACAAATGCTGCTTTGATAAGAACAATGTTTGTTTATTTCTGAAGTAAACAGTTTTTTCTCTGCGTTCTGGATGAAAAGTCTGAAAACTTGTTTGGCTTCATACAGTCAGATGTTTCATTACCAGCGCAGAGCTGCATATTCCTGCTCATTTTTTAATCATTCTAATCTTTTGGTTGTTGAAATGTTTCATTTAGACAAGCTGTCACCCTCGCAGTCCCAACTCTCCCCCCTGCATGAACAGATCCACAGTTATGATGCATACACTGTGCTGTGCAGGGGGTTTCCGGCTTCTTCAGTCTGTAAACTTGGCAGCCGAAGCCACGTTTCAGGAAGCTGCACCAAACTCCGAGCCGATCGGCATCATGAATGGAGTCAAATTCAACAAACACCTGAAACACACAGAAGCAGCACGATCATCGTGAAGTCCTAAAACCTCAAACACTTGGAGGTGTGTGTGTGTGTGTGTGTGTGTGTGTGTTCACCTTGCCGAGCAGAGGTACGTAGTTTCTGACAGAACCGATTCTCTTCAGAGCGGCCTTGAGATCGACGACTTCAGCTGAAGAGATGCTTCTGATATAGATTGTTCTCCTGCCGTCGTCTTTCAGTTTCTAATTTAAGACAATCAGACTGAATGGCGCGTGTCGTGGTTTAGTATGTGAATCTGGTGTAGAAACACTTCTGTGAAGGTTATAATTTAGTTATTTTTCCAACGTATTACTGCATCGGTGTGAATGTTTAGTAATTTCAGTGGAAATTAAAATGCAGGACTTGTCACAGTTAGAAATCCGACAGGTTTAGTGTGAGGGGTGAAGCTACAGGAGTGCAAGGAACAGATGGCTGTTTGGGTGTTACTCACATAACACATCCGTCTCATGAGAAACTGATAGAAGCCGAACTGAAACAAATCATCATAGTAAGTGTTAAAGTAACTCAACCTATTTCATCAGATGAAATGCTGCTGGTCTGGTTTTCTGTTACGCTTTAATTTATTACATTAAGATTCTTTAAAGGAATAAATTAAAATGAGCTCACCGGTGTCATGGAAACGCTGCCGTTAACTGCATGCAAACATAATTTCGACCCATTAAGAATGAAATCCTCTCTTGTTGACACATCAATGATGTTTTGCACCTTTCCCAAACCCGGCATAAAGGCAAAAGCCTGAATGGAAAACACTCCCTGTAAGTCTTATGTTGCTGGGAAAACTAACATGGGATTAATAAACATCCTCATTTCCATATGTAAACTGGTAAACTGGTAAACCTACCATACGAGCCTGAGGAAGGACATAAATGTTGTCATCTTTATATTTAAAGCCAAATGGGATGAGCAGATTAGCAACGTCAGCCTCGCAGTAGCAATCATCCTGATACTCTGGCAGGTTGGTTATCAACAGGGCATCTAGTGAGAATGGCTGCAGGATGGACAAATACATTTACAATGTGCTACACTGCTGAAATGTACAAATACCAACATTAATGTGAACAAAAACACCTAATATGATCAATAGTCCTTTAAGCAAATTAAAAAATCTTATTAAAACACGAGACAGAAATATACCGGCTCACTTATACTTGTGAAAATGATGCAGTGACCCAAGTGAGTGAGAGTGGTAGAAACATGGAAAACCTGCAAGTTTAGCAGATAAATGTGGATCTGGCTGAAGTGCACCGACCAGGCGATACATGCTCACTGTCCCCCCCCTCACTGTGGGCGAGGGGGGGGCGCGACAGGCCTGGGATCAGGCGTAAGAGTAACTGAGGGTCTTGCTTATCGGATGCTAATTCTGCTAGCTGTTGGGCTAGCATCTTTGGACTACGTCTGGTTACCAATACAGGAAAAATATTTCATATGTAGCTATTACATAAAATATCTGGAACTTATTTTTATAAGCGTAGATCTCATAGTTAATAAAAATCTTACCCTGGATAATAGGATGGTTTCCATCTTCAGACAGGCTGTAAAGAGAACAATTAAAAGTTAATTTACCCCTCAGTCTTAAAATAATCCACACATTCAGACCAACATGGACAAGTTTCCTTAAAGTCTCATCTGATTGTCAGAAGCAAATCGCAGTGAAATACTTGCTCTTGTTAGAAAAACCCTCAAGTACATCACTGTACTGAACAAACACATTAACATCGCTTTGTTTTCTCTCTGGAGAAACGCACAAGCTTTCTCTTTTAAAGATGATTTTAATAATGGCAACAGATTTATCTTACAGACTCTCTCCTTGTTCAGGAACTTTTCCATCCTCTCTCCAACTGTCTGGAAGGAAACAGCTGCTCCAGTGGACCCAGTGTTAGATGCAGCTGCTCCAGTGGACCCAGTGTTAGATGCAGCTGCTCCAGTGGACCCAGTGTTAGATGCAGCTGCTCCAGTGGA
>JBAMHX010000006.1:2894161-2906457 GCA_037177515.1 Pseudomugil tenellus | reverse complement strand
TGTTGTGGTGCCCCTAGTGGATGAGGGGGGGTCTGCAGGATTTCTGTATAGGCTTCATTTTTTCCAAGAGGTTGCTGGTTGGAAATACCACAACAAATAGCTTTCAATAGAAAAAAATTTAAAGACCTTTTTTTATCCTTTAAGCAAATTAATCCTAAAATGTCTCCTACATAACATCTAACTGATTTTATTACATTATCGCTAAGATTGATACGTTAAAGAACTGCAGCTGTGTCAGTGAATGTTATAAAGCATCTTAATTGTTGCTACAAAGCTGAATGCTACTGGATGTTTGTTCACATGTACATGTAATTTAACTGCTAAACATTACGCGATGCTCACAACCCGAAGGCCATCAGTAGTTTTAACGGATCAGGATGATTTTCTGATCCGCAACGAACCTTTCTGCTCTGCTTTTGTCTGCGGCGGCAGCGCTGAGCTTCCTGCAGTCTGGGGTTGCTTTTCCGAAGCGTCTGTCCTGCTTTTCGGCTCCTGAGCAGCGGTTACTGCGTTTGGTGTCAGACTCTGTTGAGCTTGTGACGAAGTCTGAACCGATGTTTTCTGAGTTTGGAAGGTGGTCTGCGGTCTCTGAGGTTCAGCAGCAGATGAAGGGGGGGATGTTGTAGTGGTCTTGGCCGTACCTGTGGGAGGATCACTCGCACTGGGTTTTGTTTGGACGGTCTTTGTCAGTTTTTCTCCAGCAGAACCTGCAGCTTTTTCGGCCTCCCCGGCTTTCTTCATGTCCTGTGATTCAGCGTCTTTCAGCTCTTCAACGTGAGCTTTGACCGGTTCGACCTGCTTAATCTGAGGAGTTGCTTTGGTCTCAACAACCTTGGCTGAGTGTTTGAACACCGATGCAGGTTCAGCAGTGTTCTTGCTACTGGAAGTTTCCGCTGCATTAGTTTGCTTTTCTAAAATTGCAGACTTTGCTTCGGTTTCTTCCATCTTCTCCATCACGGCGCTCACTGTGGCCGT
The DNA here is from genome assembly GCA_037177515.1 of Pseudomugil tenellus. Taxonomy (NCBI): domain Eukaryota; kingdom Metazoa; phylum Chordata; class Actinopteri; order Atheriniformes; family Pseudomugilidae; genus Pseudomugil; species Pseudomugil tenellus. Next base: position 2,905,482 of record JBAMHX010000006.1, on the reverse strand, counting down.
GCTCTCCCTGCCAGGCGGAGGACTCGGCTTATCCGAAGCCGCCTCTTCTTTGACGACGTCAGGATGTTGTCCCACCTTGTCTTTCAGTCCTGCTTCCTCAGTGCAGTCTGTGGTGGTCTCAGTCCCCAGCTGCTTACTGGCCTCGCTCATAGCGCCACCCTGGGTTACTCCGGCTGGTTCTGCTGTGATGGGTTTAGACAGACTGGACCCAAATGAGGCAGCTGGTTTAACAGAAGCAGGTGTATTGGTTTGGAGAGCAGGTTGTGTCCCTTTACTAGTGATTACAGCGAGAGGATGCTGTGCTCCACTTTTCCTAGTGGGGTTGAAGGGGAACACGCTGTTGAGGTTTATTGTGGTCACGTCGGAGTCTTGTAGACGCTGTTTGAGGCTCTTTAAACTGGAAAAAAGATAAAAATGCTTGGTTGTAGCAAATAATAGGTTAAAAAAATGGCTGAACAAGTAGGAATTCATTCAGATGTTTTCCTATTTTTATATACTGTAATTTTTTAGAAAATAACAGGAACAAGAATTGAGAACAATTTAAGTTTCAACTTTGATTTTAATAGTTATATTTGGTATGGAGCAGAAATAGTTTATATTTAACCCTTTAAAGCCAAATGTTTCATACAATTTGAGACATTTTGCATCACTTTACATCAGAAACTTTAGTTAATCATATAACACTGGAACATCTGCACTATAAAAAAGATGAAACCTCAATAATTTACTCAGATCGAAAAAATAAAACCTTGCAAAGATATTAACTGATTTCGTTCCTGAGTGAAATTCCAGTTGACATGACATGACATTATTAAAACATATTAACATGGGAATTATTCAAACGAAATAATAGCAGTAGATTCTTAAAGGCCTTTACAGAAGAGGAGACAGATTAAAACAGAAACTACAACTAAAGTATTGTAGTGGTTTGAATCATGTGTGTGGGGAAAAGCTCAGCAGGTTTTCCTCTAATGTAGAAGTGAACGCAGTGCTCATGTGCTCCCTCAGTCATGTGATATGTGACCCTGTGTCAGGATGACCGGCGCATGACATTCACTTCCACATCTGATTGCCAAACATTTTCTTTTTTTGGCAGCAAAGAGGTCCTAGAAACTATGTTTATTAATTTCTGTGGATTTTTTACACTGATGATCTTTTAAACTAACTTTATTTGAAGTGCTTTTTCAGCCCAAACACCTAAGAAGCAGAATTTAATAACCAGACTGCCTCGGCACCGCGTCGGGTAAGATGACATCTGAGGAAATGTGATTTACCCAGTAGACACAATTGAAGTTTTTCTTATGAACTGATCTGTTTTCAGTGATTTAAGACGTCTGATTCATGAATGAGGCGCATCTTGTATCGTTTCTCTTTGTTCTTTTAATGGATTAAGGAATTACAAAAGAGCTCTGATTAAACTGAGTGATGAAGCTCAGATTCTCCATCTCACCTGCATCGCGCTGAACAGCGGAAACCAGAAATTTCCACATGTGGAATAGAAGAGGCTGTTGTAATGCATCATGCACTAAACGTACTGCTTCCTGCTTTAACCTCTCACAAAGTGACAACTGAACGTGGAGGTAATGTGGAACATTGCAAAGTGGAAAATGTGTGTCGCTGTTCACATGTGGATTGCGTCAACGTGCCACAGTTGTAGGTCTACATAAACCGCTTTATAAAAAGATTTTAAACCAGCAAATAACTTACCAGCAGAGTTTAAACGTCTTACTTGCCTGCTTTTATTATATCCCAAAACAGAGTGACGAGGATAGTTTGCTGCGTCTGCCGCAGATTCTTCGTGTTAACGCGATAACTTGAACAGTATCAAATGTAGAGTTTTCATATTTTGCATATGTATAGTTATCATAGAGAGGATTAACTGGTTCGATTTTAAGCCATTTATCATGTTCATGTTGGCCACTAGGGGCGTCCAAACCTGGAAACTGTTTTGGCTACATCTCTGAAACTATTCATCCGATTGACCTCAAATCAAATGCAAATGAAAGGTCATGACCTGAAATCGTGTCACATATTTATACCTGAATGTTTCTATATTTATATATGTATTGTATATGTATATAAAGTGAAATACTCACGACTCGACACGTTGGACTTTACTCCTGGGCAAAAAAGAAACATAAAATAATGTAGTTGATTAAAAAATAGTTAATTAAAGGCATTTTAAATTTGCTGGCATTAATGAGGAATGTTTGAAACTTTTAAAATATCAATAGATAATTTACTTTCTGTGACGTAGCAGGACACATACCATTCCTCAGGAGCCGTTACATACATGATGTTTTCCACCACCTTCTTCACGTCACCCGGTCCAAACATCTCGACGCAAATCTGTCAGAAAGACATTTGTGAACAGAGCAGGACGAAATTAAGAGAGTTTTTAAGCAAAAGGCAGATTAATAAATAATGTGAATGTTTTTTAATTCCAACATTACTTCTGTAATAATTCAGAATATTTAGTAAATTACGTCATTAACTAACCAACTATTTTAATCCTTTTGTTTTTTGTGTTCAGGAAATTACTGCAAAGCAATGTGTATTTGTTAGAAATATTTGATAGTAAATGAAAAGCGCACATGGTTTAATGGTGTTATATAAATGCTAAGGATGACATAAGCTTTCTTTATCGCTGTGATTTTATGACCAAGCTTTGAACGAATTCCTAATAAACATCAAACATCAGTAAATATTTAAAAATTGGAAGTGAAAACTAAATGTGTTTTTATATATTATGGGGTTAAATAATCACCAGAAACACTTTTAAACTTTCTTTTAGGCATCTAGAAGCAACAAAAATCACTTAATTGATTTTTTCATGTGAATTAACTGCATCCATGTTTTAGCTGATAAGTTTTTATGAGTCAGAAAGTAGACAGATGATGTGATATGTTGTATTTGTTGACATCTACTGATTGGGAAATAAATGACCTTCAGTGGATAAAAAGGCTTTTATGCATCTTCACTTGCTTTATTCTTCAGAACATCAAACAGGAGCTTAAGAGGCAAAAACATGGCAGGTGTTTGTGTTTTATACCCTGTTGGCGAGAGGCAGGAAGCTGACAAAATCAGCAATGGTTAGCACGGTGTTCATAACCATGATGATGAGATGGACGGATATCTCGGACATCTCCACACACAGCAGCCGCTCCTCAAGAGACTCCAGCTGTGGAACATGCTGAGAAGCAACACAAAGTCGTTGCTAATGAAAGCAGGGAACCAGAAGCAGCTGCTTCAATACTTCATGTAAGTAAGTGATCGATGACTTACAGAATTGCTCAATTTCATCATTGTTATGTACATCATCTCCTGCAAAAACAACAAAACAAGGACGTTGGAGTTAGCATCTCAAAACATGTTCAACTTGAAATATATAAAGTTCAACATACAAAACAAAGTCAACACAAGACGAGCAGGAAACGCAGGACGGATGAACTGCACTGAATCACACTGCAATCACTCTGCATTCACGCTAAATATCACCAAACACTTGTTTAATTCAGGGGTTGCAGCAACAGACTGGACCGAGTTTGCTTTCTTAGACGAATCGAACCTTTAAAATATCCTGCTGTCCTGGTTGCCAGGGTCAGCGCTACATCAAAAATGGCTGAAGAAGAACATGTGACGCATAATGACGACTTTACATCAATAATTGCGGAAAAACTTTTTCCATCAAACGTGCATCAGATCCAAGCGGCTTGAATGCATTTCTATCAGAACTTTTTTTCTTTTTTCTTCCACATCCGAGCCAATTTTCATGCCCCAAACAGTGGCATTGTGGGTAAACGTAGCAGCTACGTTTACCCACAATGCCCTGCGTTGACTTTTTCAGGGTTCTTAAAGTTTTTCACCAGTGGTTTTCCATGATTTCTTCGAAGCCTTTTACAGAATTTCTATGACCAACAAAAACGGATTATCTCGACACTACGTAGGATAGAGAGCCTAAATGTTGCCCCTTACAGTAGGAAGCATGGGACGTAAGCACCGATCTCTAAAAAATAGATCCAATAAGGACTGATATAGATATTTTATCCTGTGTTCCTTAGAGGTCAGTGCGTTTTGTGAATTAGGCTCCATTAGCTATACATCCAAAATGTACAGTATGGTGGCTGTAAAACCAAAAACACCAGACAGGCGCACTTCAGTACATTTTTTCACATTTTAATTTCAGAATGTGCAGCATGTGTAGAGAAAACCCAGGTCTCCTCTAGACGTTTGGACCTGCAGTCCAAACTTTTTTCACCACCAAAATATAGAAACAGTCCGTTGCATTTTGCATTTCATTGCGCTACTTCAATTTTAGGTGGACATTTGATGAGACATTTTATATTTCCATGACTTTTCCAAAACCTCTGACAAAATAAATATTTTCAATAACTTTTCCATAAAATTCCATAACTTTTCCAGGTTTTTCATGACCGTAGGAACCCTGTTTTTTGGTTCGCTTGAAAGAAATACAAATCTGCATCTGAAGGCCGAACAGAGTTTACTTTGTCAAAGTTTGGCTTTGTGTCAATTCTTAGTCTTCATACGTCATACTGGCGCTGTCCCAATTAGAAGGCTACTTCAGATCCACTATTCAAATGCGCACTTTGTTTGGTGTCAAATTAGCTTAAAACACAGTGTTGATGCTGTGTATCCTTTGCGGTCTCCAATCATCATTGCACACCAGATGACAGACAACGAGCAGCGGCTGAGTGGTGAGATTTTCGCATTTAAATGTATGTATTTAGGTTTGCTGTGTACCTATGAATGTGACAGGAAAAAAAAAACACTGATAGAACCGATGATTATTGTTACATTCACAGATATCAGCTGTGTGCGACTCGCAAATGTAGTTGCTAAGCAACGAAGGTCTGGAGCACATCTGTGATGCTTGTACACAAGGTGGCTGTCTCGTTTCAAACGGCAGGCGCACTTTGGACCGCGCAGACCACGATCCTGTCCATGTAAACGGAAATCGGCATCTTTAGCGAACAGCGACATCTTTCACGCCATCCTGCACAATAGATTTCCGTGTCATGTCAGTGCAGCTCCATGTTTTTACTTTGGTTTGGTTAATGGTGTCATGCGCCAGATAACTAGCGGTTAGCATGTAACACAAGCGCACACCTGTGTGTGTTATTCTCTGCCTGCCATGTACACATCGTTTCTGGCTTAGTTGTTGTTTGAATGAATTGTTTTCAAGAGGAAAAGTTAAAAGTTTTGAGTTTTTTTGGGGAAACGTGTCGCAAAAGAGCAGATGTAAATCCAAAAGCCTTAATTAAAATAGCAGCACACTAACCATCCTTACTGTTGATCTGATAAGACTAAAGCATGAGAATCCTAACCCTGCATACCTCACTGAACGCTGGTTTCATTTGCTCCAAGACAAAGTGCATGCTCAGCAGGGAACCTTTGACAGAAACTGGAGATTTGCTGTAATCTCTGACAAAGCGGCAACGTGAACCCCAGTCCTGAAAATGCACAAACGCCTGGAAAAAAACGAGGGAAAGAAATGAGACATAACAGGATGCAACGACGTGATAAAACTAGCAGGCGCTTAGTCCTCACCCTCCTCTGCAGCGGCAGCACCAGGATGTTGTAGTACAGAGCTTGAAGGTTCTTTTTGTGGAGATAAGGCCACACCAGCTTAGCGATGTCACTGTGGGAGTAGTTTCCTTCTGGCAAACCAGTCAACATGACTGGGAAGGACTCGGGGTCTCCAGTGCCACTTCTCTGCAGGATAACGACAAAAACTTTATACATTTATAACATTATACTTGCAAATACTCAAACTTATTCATCTTTCAATTGCTTTATTGAAAGATAATTCACTAATAATATATTTTTTAAATTATACGTACATGCGCATTTGATCCGTTGACTGTCAGAAAATCTAGAAAATAAATATTAACAGTTGTCATTAACTATCACGATGAGGCGACAGGACTTGAGTCTCAAACAGTTTGTCTTACTTGGAATGATGAACCAAGGCGATATGGTAGGGAACACAAACGGATACGTTGTCATGGTGACACAAAAAGGTGGTGTGCTGCCTTGTGGAACACCATACTTTGTCGTCGGGGCGACTACTCCAGCAACAATGTCCGCGCTGTCCGGCAGAGCTTTGGCTGCCAGTCGTGGTGCTGCAGAAACAAAAATGTGACCGTTTCGCTTTGATACGACTGAAGAATAAAACATCTGGGCGCATTTCTCATCACAACCATGTTGCATTCATGATTACGGACTTAGAACAGCTTAACCTAGTGGGCTTGAATCAATCTTTCCTTCTGTATACGTGCTGACCCAGCACTGGGATCCAGGAGTGTCCAAATCAGAGGATACATAGAAAACCTGCAGGATTGCGTCCCTCCAGGACAGGAGCTGGACAACCAGCTGATGTAAGCTTCGAGTGTAAATTCACAAAACAGACTCACGCAGTGCTGTGGTGGACATTCGAGGTATTTTCATCCTGTAGATTTTATACGGAGGGGAACGTTTCAAGAGGCTGCACCACACTCCAAGCCGATCGGCGTCGCGACTGGACTCAAATTCTACAAACACCTGAAACACACGCAGGAGAAAGGTGTTTTTTTAGAGTGCAGGGGGGCTCCTGAAGATGTTTTTTGTCGAATAATCTGCTTGGAAAGGAAGAAACTGATGGAAAAGCCCAGTATTGTACTGGTAGAGGAAGCATCTTTGCCTGTGCGTGAGCTTTTTACCTCCCTTTTGCACACAAACCAATCATCTTTCCTCCTTTTAGTTTCCACTGTTCACATCTTGGTGCATCAAACTAATAATAACTAAAATGATATAAATATTATTACACTTTATACACTGAAGATGTTTAGATTAATTTAGGTAAAGATAATAAAACATAATGTCTTAAAAAACAATTACAGATGGTGGGAAAAAAAGAGGATGATGCACAAGTTGATGCTGAAGAACATGCTTCTCTCCAGAACCTTTTGACATCACTGCAGAGCGCTGCTGCAGCAGTTAGACTGCATAACAAGATGACGCAACTCTTTAATTCTACACTTATCATGACATTAAACGCTCCAATTAATCCGACACATCCTTCAATAGCATCAATTTCTTCGAAGACTTAAGTGTCATCCAGAACGGCAGGAACAGAAACACAACCAGCTGCTTTTGTTGCCTTGTTCTGGTTTCCTCCCAGTTACAGAAGACGTGGAGGGATTTTCTCCCAACATACACATCTCGTCATCCTTGTCTGACTTCCATTTTATTTATTTTTTGGTTACAGAAGTAGAAAAGGACAAAAGGTGCCACTATGGAGAACAGCATGACAGAAAAATTTGCAGAATTATTTTAATTTAATTTATTTAATTTTTAGTTTAAATTATTTTTTTAGCAAAATAAAGAATAAAGTTGCAGAGAATAAAGAAACACATTGAATATATAGAATGAAATCATTTCACATGGAGAAACTGAACCTGCATCGCTGCGGCATTGAAAGGCTGCTTCCTGTCAGTAAACGCCGTGTGATCGGGAAAGGGGCGGAGCTTAAATATTTGATGGCGCATGGAGTCCAAATGGAGGAAAGGCAGCTAGACTGTAATTCTTTATAATTGGTCCTAACATGAAGGCAGACGAACCCGGTGCTGTTTAGCTTACACAGTTACAGGTATTTGTTGTTGGTAAACCACCATTGCTCCCAGTAAACCAAACAAATAGCACACAAAAAAGTCAGTATAAATTACTATTCTACATATGAATAATGATAAAAATGTTCACGTCTTCATTCCCTTCCATTACGTATCATGTATGTATGTTTATACCTTGTTAAGCAGAGGTAGGTAGTTTCTCACGGAGTCCGTTTTTGTCACAACTTTCCTCAGCTCGCTGGACTCGCTGGGAGAGATGTCGTTGATGTAGACTATACTGGATCCATCATCAGTTACTTGCTGCTCCAAAAACACAACATTTATGTCTGAATTCCTTCAGTTTTTACATAAAATACAAATGCAAGGAGAAAACAAGGAGCTAAAGGTGTTGTGATTTAGATGACGGCATAAAACTGTGTATTACTTACAAACTTGAACAGCTCCATCAGAGACTTATAAAACCCGAACTGTAACACAAGCAGCGAATAATTAAAACTCGCAGAGATTATTTTCAGTTTTGTTGAATTTATTTCTGGATAATTTGGAAAAAATCTTCATACAATGTTGTTTAAAGCCATCTGTGTGTGTTTTTAGTTTGATTTAACACACGGGACCAGAATTAAAGGCATAAAGCTTTTTTCTGCTTTGTGCAGGTAAAGCATGGATGATGCTCTCTGAGCTGCTGTCTCTGATTCTGCATCTAAACTGGTTCTCTGAGTAAAGCCCACAGGTTGCAGGCTGCACCAGTCACATACGGGTAGGGAAACTCTGCAGGTTTTATTTGAGATATTCTAAGCAATAATATATTATAGCATTTAAACATGCTAACTGGCTATCTATCCTTATGATATAAATAATATAAAAATAAAGAATGAAGGGGAGTCCCACAACCAAAGTAAATTCAACACAACCATCGTTCTGCTGGACAGGAAAAAAAACCAAACATACTTACTGGTGACATCAAAATTCTGCTGGTCACAGCGTGCAGACCGAGTTTAGATCCTTTGAGAATGAGACTGTTGTTTCTTGAACTTTTAAAAGCACGCATCAGACTCTCACAACTGGGCATGAGGGCAAAAGCCTGAAAGGACAACAAGAGAAATACACGTTTGGAACAATATTTCAGCTAACAGGATCAGTTACGGCTCAATTACAGCAACGGCAAATGTTCTGTGGGCCAGATGTGGGTCGTATCTAAGAAAGCGACCTGGAAATGGATCACAGCAATGTGATTAAACAAGTTAACATCTGTAGCTATGTGGGAGGAGCTTACCAAGCAGGGCTGAGGCAAAATATAGATGTTTGTGTCCTCGTATTTAAATCCAAACTGGTGGAGCAGACTGGCAACGTCGACCTCTTTGTAGGGTTTGTCGCTGTACTTGGGCAGGTTGCTTATCATTAACAGTCTGATGTTATTAGAGAAACCCTGGTTAGGAAACAAAGAAAAGAAATTAATGTGAATAATTAACAGCAATGGATATTCCAGTTTGAGTTTATTTAATAATTCATTGTCATGTGAAGATTTAACCAGCGTAGTCGGTCATAGCGAGGCAATAAAAGCTCATTAACTCGTCATTTCACAGCAGTTTTATTATAAAACACAAATATAAACTCACAGTAGTAATTATACTGTACGTAGGGCAGTAATTTCATGTTATCAAAATAACCAAATAACTCGTAAGTAAAAGGATTAGCATCATCAGTACCAATACTTTCTAATAGAGCTCTTAATGTTCATGTGTTTATGCAATAAATAAAACACTAATAAAGTTTAATTCTGAGCATTATTTTAGTAATAGAAGCTGTTTTAGCGCATTTAGGTTCCTTCTTATAGCCATAGATTAGTTCATATATGGAGTTATCTCCTTTGCTTTACAAGACTTTAGACTGCAAGCAGTTGGAAAACTTACTTTGGACGACATGATTTTCCAGCTGCAACAAGCTGCAGAGATGATTAAAAAAAGGAGTTAAAGACGGCAACATACGCAACAACGTGCACATTTACTGGATTTCTTACAGATGCTCTGGTGAAAACTTCCGATCTTCTCTCCGGCAGTCAGGGAGGACTCCGCGGCCGATGTAGCCGGCTGCTTCGTCTCTGCCGCGGCAGCTGTTGGCTTGGCTTTGACAGATGCTGGTAACATGGCAGCGGCTTTGGGTGCTGAATCCGTTTGGGTTTTAGTGACAAGATCTTAGAAAGAGGAGAGTCGAAGAAGAGTTCTTAGTGAAGCAAGAACTGATTGAAATAATTTATGAAGCTAGTTCTTCTTCTTTTCTTTGGGCTTTTCCGTTTAAGCCACAGCGAATCCCCTGCTTCCGTCTAAACCCATCTCCAGCATCCTCTTCTACCATCACGCCCTCCTCTACACCTGCCTGGCAGTTCCAACCTCAGCATCCCTCCACAGTACATGTTCAAACCATCTCAACCTGCCTTTATCTCTGTGTATTTTTCCTCTCATGAACTCATTCCTGATCTTATCTGTTCTCATACCTAGAGACGAGCTAAACATCGTAGTCTCTGCAACTACGTTTTTATTTAAAAGATTGTATGAAGCGTTTCTGCTCATCGGTTCGTTTTTTATAACCTCATCCAGAACAGAAACAATCAAACATGAGTTTTGTTTGGCATAAATTGGATTTTTTTTCCTAATCAGTACCTTTTCCTTGTGTTTTTATCGCCATCGCTCCGGGTATCTTCTTGGCTTCTGCAGCAGCTGTAGCCGGACTTCCTGCAGCCTGACTTTGCTTCGGTAAAGCCGCCATCTTGGTTTGTGGTTCCTGAGCATCAGCGGTCGTCTTTCTTTGGACCTGAGGTGAAGCTTTGATGGTCGGCTGACATGCAGTAGGAGGTTTAGAAGGCGGCACTGTACTGGTTGCTGTTGGATTCTCACTGGGTTTAGTGGGTATGGCCTTTGTATCTGTCAGCTTCTGTGTCTTTTCTGCAGCAGGTCTTTCACTCACGCCGGTATCTGCAGCATCTTTGATCACTCCTTGCGCAGCACCAACTCGTTCTGCTTGCTGCATCTTTTTAGGAGCCGTTTCGCTTCTTCTTTCTGGAAGTTTGGTTGCATCTTTTGGCACCAATGTGGACTTTTGAATGTTTGTTGCCAATTTGTCTGTGTTTGAAGTCTCAGAAACGTCTTGCTGACTTCCAGAGGAGGCCGCTTTGGACGCCACATTTGCTGCGACCGTTGTCCCGGTTCCTGTCTTTGTAGCAGAGTCCTCTGCTTTGGAAGCCAAAACAACATGAGGAGGTTTGGTGGATATTTCCTCAGACTTAGAAACAGTGGACCCAGTGGAGGCAGCTGGTTTTGTGGAAACAGGTTGTGCTCCTTCATAAGAGGTCTTAGAAGGAGGAAGCTCTGCTCCACCTGTCGCAGGTGGGGGCTTGACCTTGGTGCCGGTGGCTTCCACCTCAAGGTTTATTGTAACATCACCGGAGTCTTGTAAACGCTTTTTCAGGCTCTTCAGACTGAAACACAAAGAGAAAACAGAAGGTTTTACTGTACAGTGACATAAAAGCTTTTTAAAACAGAGCTAAAAAATAGTTATTTGTACATAATGTAGAGTCATTATCTTGTTACACATTTTCTCTAAGGACAATAAAAAAACATATCTACTGCCAACATAGTCAACTGTGTGGCTGTTATTTATTTATACATACGTACTGCATTGTTATAGTCAGGCTAAAAT
>JBAMHX010000006.1:2878006-2889836 GCA_037177515.1 Pseudomugil tenellus | reverse complement strand
AGGACCACATATCCAAGTGACCCAGGTCGCGTTTAAAAAAATCCGATCTGTGTCGTTCAGACTGTTGTAAAAATATCTGAATCATGTTGCTTAGGGGCAAAAAAAAAAAAATCGGATTTGAGTCACTTCGGCTCGCTGTCTGAACGTAGCCTAGTTACATTTGTGAATATGAGCTTCAGGCTACATGAATCCATAACTATATCACAATTGTGTTGAATAAAAGGGACAATGCTGTGCGGTTTCAAGCTATTTTAACGTTGCCTCGGCTTCTGCAAGAAGACTTTTCAGCTGCCATCTTTTCTTTTAGATCCTTATGATCAGTTTGTTTTAATGCACATCAGCATATGAAGTTACTTGCAATTAACAAAACTAAGGGCCATCAGTGTTTTGTTCTGGGGTTTTTTGCCAGCAGATGTGCACACAATTATAGTCTGCTTTAAATAAAATATCACTATTAGACTGCTGAGAATAATTTTATATATAAAGGTGGGAAATTAGCAATTTCTTAATGTCTGCATTGGATGACTAACAATATTAGAGTTGGAGTAGACTCAATATGATGTACTTTTATTTGTAAAAGCCTCAGTAATATTTTCTTCCTTCAGTCCCAGTGACAAAGGTTGTAGTGTTTCAGATGACAAACACAAGGTAAATTTGTAAACTAGTAATCAATCTGAATGAGAATTGATGAGATTTGAATGAATATTCAAAATGATCTCATCTGCAGACATCTTTCCCATGAAGTTATTTATTATGCCCGCATTGTCTGATTATTTGAGAACTTTACATTTGGTTGCATTTTTATCAGAGGTTGCTGTAAAGTAATAGCTAGTCATGACATTCATGCTCCATATGATTTAAGCTGGACAATTTTTGCGTTTATTAATATTTAACACCAAAATACAAGGGTTTATTCCATTCACAATTTGTTTTAAAAACAATAAAGTAAACCATATAAGGCCAACAACTCTGTCATAAGATGTTCAGTTCTTGTTTGTTTGTTTGTTTGTTTAGTCTCATTGAAGATCATTTAATGTCAAATCTCCCACTTTAAAATTTGCATTGCCATCAGGGTTTGAAGAATAAAATTGTTCAGATTTCTTTTTTGTCTCCCTGAATCAAGGCCAAATAATAAACCATTCTTATGACTTTTATAACAAGTTAAAGATGTGGCACCTCCAGTGTACACTGATCAGAAACAACAGGAAAAACATCATGTCTACTATCAAGTCTGACAGTTCTCATGTGAAGACTTGACTATTTAAAGTGATACCGTGCAACTTCTGACCCAAACATCAGCCTAATGTGAGTAATAATGGATGATTTCAGGGGTTAATATACAGTGCTTGACGAATATTGGCAGTCCGAAAGGGCTGACTAACTTTGCAAGAACGGATCCATCTCTCACATGACTTTGGGAGCTCTGCTTTGCGCCTATTTTTCCCCCCCTATCTCTTTTAGCAAATGTTTGTCATGAAAGGACAAAGTAAGAAGATGAAAACTGTGTCTGAAGTGGCCAGAAAGACAAAGCAGGAAAGTGATAGCTCAAGAGGAAAGACACGAGTCGGCCTTAGCAAAGAATTTGCTTGTTGGAGTCAGATGGAAGAACCGTATGAATGCAAAGCCCGCTCGGTTTGCCTCAGAATTATATTAGGAAGTTAACTCTTTTCATGTTTGCATGGCAGGCAAATGTGTACCTTTTCACCTTTCAGCTAGAATTTATTCAAAACAATGACAGTAAGTGCCAGATGAGCTGCAGAATTTCAAAGTAAATGCCAGGGCCTTTATTTGAATGTTTAGTAAAAGCTATTTGCGGCTAGATGTAGCTAATTGGCTACAGACTAAAGCTAGTGTGATTCCCTAAAGTTAGGCTGGTTTATATTTGTGTGAATCCTGTAAAGCATTCACACTATTGAGTTACTATGTTTCTTCCGCCGTTTTTTGTCCGCTTATAACTCCTTCATACTTTGAGCGATTTCAACATGTTTGGTATCAAAACGTTCAGCTCATTCAGGACATGATTGCTATATCTCTTGAGCTTTTTAACTTTTATATTATTTAAAATATTTAACTTTTAAACGATTTTTTCCATAGAAATAAATGTGAAAGCTTGAACATTCCACAAAAACATTCAGCTTTTTAAAATGCTACTCCTTCCACATACTTTTAGCTAGAGACACCAAACTTTAAATGCATCAAACAAGTTAGGCTATTCAAAAATATCTAATGTTGATATATTTTATAGTTTTTGAAATATAGCAGTTTAAAAATCAGTAAAATCTTCAAATTTCAAATTTTGCTCTACCACTCTAGCGCTACTCTAACTTTTCAACTTAAAAAAAAACTAATTCTAATAACTCCTTCAACTCTTCAATCATCTTGGCTTCAACTCAAGCCAAGGTTGAAAAAGCTGTGAGTCATAGATTTTGAGATATGCCCCTCCAAGCGACGGAGAGTCCAAAATCTCTACCATTGACTTCAGTTATAACTGAGCACAGCACATCAGAGCAGCTTTGCATCAACGTGTTTAGTTCGTCACCATTTAATTTTCTTTCTCGGTAGGAAAAAATAACTCATATACCTGTGTAGCTGAACGTCTTCTGCTCATCACAGTGAAAGAATGATGATGATATGTCTTACGGTTAGCACTTTCAGATTTCAACTCACTCATTCTGCCCTTTGAAGTTTCACTGACTGCCTTGATTGTCAACAGCTGCTGCTGTTGTCATGGCAACACTATCCTGTGAATCTAGGGGAACGATCTGCACAGCAGAAGTCCTTCATGACTCAAGCAAGCTTCTGTCCATTTCTTTCTATCCATCCTTCTCTCTCTCTCTGTCTAACAATCTTTCTACCCATCCAACCATCTATCCTTCCATCTATCTACCCATCCAACCATCTTTCTTGCCATCTATCAACCCCAATTTTCATTCTTTTAGGACCTCATTTTGAGCTTTCAACACTTCTGCTACAACTGTTTCTCATTTCAGTTTCTTTCAACCATGTTTACTGAGATTTACACACTTTAAATTAAACTTTCAAACTTCAAATGAATTTAGCCTTATAATAATTTCAACTTACGGTTCAATAAGAATTTTCACCCCTTTCACCTCTATTATGCTGATTTCAGTTTTACTTTGCCATTTTTACCAGCTTTGAACATCAGCTTCTGATTTTATATTTTCAGATATTCACTTTCATGATTATTTAAGCTTTAACATTACCGTTCTACTGATTCAGCATGACCGCAGTCACACTGCTGTTCTGCAAGAATAGCAAATTTCTAGTCAATAAATGCATTTCCTAGAGTTCATGTACCGTAATTTCTAGCTTAATCAGCCACTATAATTTTTTTGTTCTTTGAGACCTGTGAGAAGTTACAGGTTTAGCAATCCTAGTGGCCAGAAGTTACACGGTATCGCTTAAAAGCAGCTTGTCCACCTGTGTAGGTCTACCAAAGTCACGAAAAACAAAAAGTTTTACATTAAAAAAATATTTGACAAACTATTTTCACACAATTTTCACAAAATGATTAAAACTTAAAGTAAATTTGTTATGTGAAGGGATTCTTTTCAGTGTTTCCATAAATACACTTACAAAAAAAAAAAAAAATAGGAATTTGTTCACGGTATTGCTTAAAAGTGGTTTCAACAGCACACTTTGGACCCTGACCCTTCTGAAGGGATTAGGAGATAATGTTACTAAACGTCTCTGCTGTTTAGAGCAATCTTTATCCATTTTTGCTAAAAAAAAAAAAAAAAGAAAAAAAAACAGAATTAGGCCTCTGAGTCTGTGCTCTTAATCTCTCCTAACATTTTCAATTAGAGAGGGTGTTAGACTGCAAGCAGTTACACACCATGTATTCTGCAGAACAGGGTCTGGAAGTATTCTGCTCTGATCAACAGAAACTTTCCAGGAAACATTGTACTAAGCCTGTCTCCAAAAGTCTACTGCAGTAACTATCCATACATCCATTTTCCATACCGCAGTCATCAGACAAGAGGCAGGGTACAATCTGAACAGGTTGCCAGTCCATTACAGGGCAACACAGAGAGACAAACAAGCAGACACACAATATAGAAGACCAAACAACCTAACACGCATGTCTTTGGATGGTGGGAGGAAGTGGAAGTACCCGAAGAAAACCCACGCCAATACTGGGAGTACATGCAAACTCTGCACAGAAAGGCCACTGCTCGAGCCAAGATTAGATCCAGCGATGTTGGGATTGTATATAAGATTATCATACATTTCTTATTCGCTGTGATTCTCTGTTAGTATTTCTCTGTGTGATGACTAATATGTGTTGACCTTTGCCTTACAGAATGCAGCAGCTTTTACTATGACTGCTCTTATAATGAAGGCGAAGCAGGAGGTCGGGAACTTTCTCTGCACTAACTAGGCAGAAGATCGCTGTCTGACTGATGTGATAATGAGTTCATGTGACGTCTTTTATTCTGTAGAATTGTGTTTCTTTATCATATGAGTTTTTGTATCTTTCTTCCTGTGTTATTACCTGGATTTGGGTGGTTGAACCTGACAAGTGACCTCGATGTGAGGCCGCAGTGCTAACCACCACGCAAAGGAAAAAAAAACAAACAAAATCTTCTTGCAGTGACTTCCACATTTGATAAACTTTACCCTCTTTTCACCAATTTCAACTCCACGTGTGCTGCTGACATCAACTTATAGGTTTGCATATACCGTATGCAAAAAGTGAGTGAAGACACTGAAATATCCCTTATGTTTTTGCCTGACCAATGGCAGCTTAATCATCAAAAAGTTATCAACAAGTTCTAATAGGTTACCTCGCTAACCATCATCCCCAAACTCACTGACCTCCACGGGCCTGTACTGAAAGGTGCTATTTAATTTTTTTTCCAAGTTAAAATTTAAATGTTAAAACTAACAGTTTTTACCATTTATCTCTCACTAAATAGAATGGCTTGTTAATCAAATGCAACACCAACACAGGCTGGATTTTGTTGCACATCTTTCATAGTACATGGTAAATGTGTACATGTGTGCACTTCCTAAAAAAAAAAAAAAAAAAATCAGTGCTTGAGGCTAATGTAAAAATTTTGTATAATTTCTTAATAAAACTAATTAAAAACACACTGTCTTCACCAACCTGGCTTGAGCATGTCACATCTAAACCCCACAATTATGTAGCGTATGTAGTCATTTTGTCATCCAAACACTGTTGAACATATTCAAACATGGCATCATAAATCCTACATTAGATCGTACATTAGTTCTAGAGTACAAGCAGCAGAAACCTACTTTAAAAACTGTGGTCAATGTACAAAATAGCTTTAAATATATATTTGTTTTAAAAATTAAAATCCTTCAGAACTTAAAAAAAAGTGAAAAGTTTTTTGTTTTAAAAAAAGGAACAAAAAAAAGTGTCAGATCCTGAAACAGACAACCTCCTGTACCCTAAACAAAAAACAGTGCCGTGTTCCACTCACCTTCATGTGAGTACATTCTTTCTTACACAAAGAACAGGTATGTGAAAACACTTTCGGTGTGGTCCCATCATAATCATGCATCATGGCCGCTGATGGTAGACCCTTGGAGGATGATTTCTTTGCTGGAGACTGCCATTTAGGAAGCGGTAGTTGAGTGACGCCTTCGGGACCAAGAACTGGCTGAGATGGAGTAACAACACTGGGGCAAGGATCACTGGGAGCAACCGGTGAGTCTACATGAGGATGTGAGGTATCTGTGTCAATGAAGCTGGAAAGACTTGGAGGTTCAGACTTTGCAGAAAGTAATGGTTGAGACAGCAAAGCCTCCCACATCTGTAGTACTGGTAGATTCTTCATCTGCGGAGTAGCTGAAGGTTTCTGTCGCTCCTGCTTAATCTGTGTCTTTTTCACCTGCTCAACAGCAACTGACTCTTGTCCTTGAAATTTACTTTGACCATCTATGCAACTATCACTACTGCTCATGTGCACATGACTGGGTTGGCCTATAGTTTCTTTATGAGCAGAAGTGCTCGATGGCTGAGTCTTTGTAGTGGGCTCATCAAGGGGGCCTTTTGAAGGAAGAGATTTGGATACATTCACATTTAACAATGTCTTGTCAGAGTTTTTCTTTGGCAGAGAGAAAGGGGTGAAAATTGGTTTGGAAGTCTGGTTTGGTTGGGCTGCCACTTGTGTAGCATGATGGCTGGTTACAGAAGACACAGAACTGTTTGTTGAGCAAACACTGGTGATGGAACTTATCTGCTCATGTGAAGAAACCAAGAAGCCACTTTGCACCACTCTCATACTTTCTTGAAGTGAAACTCTACTGTGGCTGCTAATGTTGAGCATTTCTGTTGGTAACAAACTTCCACCACTGTTAACTGTGCTCTCAGTGGTCTTATGAAACGTATCCTTAAACCCTGGAGTGTGTTTGCCAAATTCGCCACAATTACTCACTATATTTGGTTGAAAAACCGGTAATGGCATGTTCTCCTGTTTTATTCCTGACCCTCTAGTTACTCCATCCATCCCACTTGTGCTTGTGGAAATTTGGGACTCTGAGTGAGGTAGGAATTGAACTGCAGCAACGGTTCTCTTTGCTTTCTGAAGCCGGATTTGGTTCAAAATGGAAGGCAGGTTCTCAGCTGTTGTTTGATCATCAGGGTAAGAGAGTAGTACATTTAATTCATCCTTTTCAAGTTCAAAGTACCCCATTACCATAGCAGCTAACTGTTCTGGGCACTTAGGAAGCACAGGTCGGCCAACACCTCCAGGGCCATAACCACACGACGCTAAATTGGATTTGGAGGCATAATCTTCAGGGAGCTGTTGGTTGACTGGTAACCACTTCATAGAGCCATTGGCACCATCAGAAGCACTACCTCCTTGTGGGTCAGAGGATGTCAGAGAATAGGTCATGCCCCTGCTAGAGGAATGAAACTCAGCTCTGTGAGTGGAGGTAAAGTGAGGTCCTAAAGGCTGAATAATCTCCTCCTGTTTGACTCGTGTGTTTGAATTTAGAGACTCTGCAATGGCTCCCCTATCATCAGGCCTGTAGTTCACTGGTACAGGTAACTGTAATGGGGGTACTCCCCCAGAACTAGCAGAAATCACTCCCAAACGATCAATTCTAGATTCATGTCCCACGTGATGCGGCCCTGACCAGGACTCCCACTGTGTCTGTCCACTGTAGACTTCATGTTGACTCTGGGAAGCACTTCGCTTTCCAGGTACCAAGGGGTTGCAAGGGGGATAGGACATGGTGTTGGCAGATTCACAAAGTTCAAAACAGTCACTGAAGTGCAGAGGGTATGTATGGACTAAGAATGTTTGATAGAGTTTGTCCTGAAGATCACAGTCCGGTCACAAATAATGACATCATTGTAGATCTTCTTCAGTGGTTTAGTAGGCTTTCAGATGAAGAAACCGCAAAATTGCACTTTGCTTTCTGACCAATGGAAAGGTCCTGGTGAGCCTTGAAAGTCAAGGGCCCAGGAGCAGGAGAGGAGGCACAACAATCCACTAGTAAAGAAAAGCTGTAGACAAAACAAACAAAAATGGGGTTATTATACACACTGCTTCAGCTCATCGAAGAACTGGAATCCATCATCTGCAAAGTCTTGTCTTGATTTGTACCTTAAGGCTATTCCTGTCTGAAACATATCATGTCAAATATAACTTGTTTTCCTCAATTTAGAATGAACAAAAGAAAACACTGGTTCCAAAGACAAAAGAAGGAAAACTGGATGCAACTTAAATCAATTTGTTTCCTAGAAACAGTGGAAATTAGCAAGCAAAGATGGTAGGATCTAACTGAGATGGTAGTAACTAAAATTGTTCCGACCTTTAGCTAAATGTCAAATGCAAGTGCAAATGTTTGTTCAGAAACTAACTCCAAACGAACTCTGCTGTCCATGAAAGTGGTCCAGGGTTCCCTAAAAGCAGAACTAAAGGGTACCAGTGTCATGATTTAAGAGCCAGTCAAAACTTAACTGAAAAGGTCACGACTAAAGGAAATGAAAGATGGCTAACAGTTTCTCTTGCTGTCAGCTTTAACTCGTGAACAGTGATTTTCTAAAACTCCAGTCTTCAAGTGCTATCGCCTTGCAGATTTCCCTGATACAACGCACCATACTCTAATGATGATAAATTTAGCTTGCTTCGCATAAGTTCTCTCTTCTCCACCCTGGAAGCGTTTAACTCATTGGCTGCCAAAGACATCTTTTAACGTCTTTTCAAATCCGAACAATCACTGCCAAAAACCGTCTTTTGCAGTTTCTGTATGGAAAGCCAACTTGGCCAGGTGCAGCTCAAACTGTCCTCAAAATCCACCGCATTGTGAACCCACTCTAAACATCCATTGAAAAGACACGGCGTCTCACACACACCTGGCCAAATAAGCCCACCATATATGCAGTTACAGAACTCAACATTCTGTGGGTCTTAAAAGATTAACCAAAATGCTCCAAGACGATGGCAGTCTAAGGTTCTTTGCTGTAACAAAAAACTAGCAGCCAACAAGTTAAAACGCTGATTTTTGTCTGATATTCAGGTGGATGAAGCCACCTATGTTCCGTTATGCATTTTCTGCCTGTCAGAACATACACGGATGTCTATAAGAAGAAGTTCATACACCCTGGTGGGTCACCAGTCCACCACAGGGCCAGCAGAGACACACTCACACGGGCAATTTAGAGTCTCCAATCAGCCTATCCCCAAAGTGCATGTCTTCGGACATGGAGAACTGGTGGTCAGAATTACCTGACTGGAACCCCATCTCTAAGTTACTTGTATCCTACTTCAGTGTCTCTGGAATTTGAAAACAGCTGCAGGGCACATTACCTTCATGATGGATTTGTCGGCGTAAAACCTTAAAAGGTTTCCTACACCAGGTCCCGAGATGACAGCATCCCCAGGTAAGGATTTTCCACTCTAAAGTCAATGGGGGGAATGGGGTGTATATAAAGAGGTTGTTCTAAGCTGAGTATTGATTTGTGTGAACAGTAACCCCTCTTTGAAAGCCAAACATAAGCACACATTCACACCACAATGCAAGACAATCTGGATCCATCCAATGCCATTTTTTGGTTTTTATAGGTAAGCAATATGAAAATACTTGCACAATTACTGCCAGCAGCCAGGATGGATATCAGTAATCTGTGCAGTGCACAGGAATATTATCAGTGACTATTCAGAGCTTATTTATTTTCTATTAAAATATATTTCCAACCCAATATATCTTGAAGGATCAGCCTAGGTTTACAGGATGTTTTTACATTGGGCTAGCCCAGGGGTATGCAGCTCCAGGCAAGTAGTATTAGAGGTGTTAAAAACATGTTAAATTACTGAGTCACTAAACAAAACTTGACAATTTGTTGAATGATTTTTCTTAGTTCAGAGAAATGCCAAAAACCTGCAAAACTCCAGTTTTCAAGGGTCTGAGCTGTCTACCTGTGGGCTAGGCAATGCATTGATTCAATAAGTTATTTTAAAGACAGGATTTTCTATTTAAAATAATTACAGACTCGATTTTACACAGATACTGAGGCGTAACATGGGCTTGGGTTCACCCTGCTGCTGCAAATGCAACAGTGAAGCAGGTACGTGCGCACATGCTTTGGAAATGTAGCAAATTACAAAAATACTGGACAGATGTAGAAAAAGAAATGACAGCACTGCTAGATTATAATGTAGAGCTTTCAACCTTTCAATGTGTTCTTGCTGCTAAAGTGGACAACATTAAAGAGAGTCAATGCTAAACTGACTACAATTCTTTTGTATATAGCAAGAAAAACTATTCTCAAATTTTGGATTTCTAAGGACACTCCGACAATGGAGGACTGGTATACAAAGGTTTTGAGGATTCTACCTCTGGATAGACTAACGTACACTATTCATAACACTGAGGGGTTCAGGGACATCTGGCATAAAAAGGCACCATTTGCTTTTTATTAGGGTAAGAAAAAAAAGATCACCTTGCCTTACTGAGATTCTTTAATCTATGCAAAGTCACAGATTTAACTTTTATTATGCTCTAACAGATTTCAAACATTACCCAGACAGAATAAAGACAATATTTTTCTTGAAGTGCTTCAGGAGAAGTCACATTATTGAGGTTCATTATGAATATCAGTTTTAAGCTACAAATAAACAAAAAACAGGTCTGAGTGAAAATAAGAATAAAAATGAATAACTATAAACCAATAATTGCTCACAATACATCTTGTTGTACTTTGTTACTGTGCTTTGCTAAGTGAGTAAATGATCATTAAAAAAATAGCCACAGCCCCGCTTCTCATCTTAGTTTCCAAATAGAGGTAATAAAAAGAAAAAGAAGTTTGAAGGCGCCATCACAAATGAAGACTCCCTAGTTCATTTTGTTGCAGCTACATGCACTTCAAACATAATGATTGAGCGATAAGAGATTCCTGAGCCATTTTGTACCTCCTGCTCGTCTCCAAAGATTTGTTATTTAACCCTGGACACCATGAAGAAAAAGTTTTGTTCCCTCATTGAGGAACCATCTGTGCAAAGTAAACTGAAACAACTGTGCTTCTTGGAGTGCTTCGTTTTGGTTGCTTGCTTCTTCAACTTCTCGGGTAGTTCAGGTAATTTCTTTTCTTCTAAAGTGTTTCTTCTCAGTGGTTGGTCATTCCAAAAGAAAAAGACTAAATAACTCCAGTCCGTTAAATCTTCATGAAGGTCCTTTGCAGCCAAACGAAGCAACTCTACAAGCATAACTATTTCATCTTGAAATATTTCTTCTTAATTGCTTTCTTCTGCTCTTTGGCAATAAATTAGTCCCATTTCCAGGATGTAGCTGCTTTGGGGAGACCGTGGTTGCATGGGCCCCATAATTTAAAAATCTTCAAGCACTTTATGTTACTGTTGGTATTGAAAGTTTTTTTTTATTAAATTTTTTTGTATTAAAAGTTCTTTATAAATAAATTTGATTTGATACAAAACCAGCACAAAAAATAAAACTGGAAACTTTACAAGTGCCCCAAACCTGAACATGTTTCTCATCTCTTTCAGTGATTTAACATGATGAATATAATGTTTCATCTTTACTACTATTGCAGATCAGTTATTCTTCTACCCACTTAACTGCGCACAGTAACAAAACAGGTAATATAACTATTAAATGCTTGGCTACAAGTCAAGGACATGACTTCTGCATCACAAGACATGAAAGCCAACCAGTTTCAACCTGAGAAAAGTCACATGCAATTAGTGAAACTCAAAAAGGAAATTTCCTACACACAAACCATGGTGAAAAGTGTGTTAATCCTGATCATAACCACAAAATGTAAATGCTGTATACTGTATTTATTATACTGTGTGTGACAAACAGACACCATGCAAATTCTGTAGGAAGCATGTCAAGCTGAAGCTCCAATCAGAAGAGGCCATGATAGAAAAAGGGTGCATGCTAATCTGATTTTGCTGGGAAGAGTAAAATATTTTAGTAAATGTAATCTGAAGGTAAAGAAAAACTGCCAGTGAGAGCTGGAAGAAGATGAAGACCTCTTCCTCTACTGGGAGTGTTTACTTTTTTTAAATACATCTCTTACCCTGATCAACCATTTTGTGCAGTTCCATAGGCTCGGACCAGATTAAGTGGTTAACACCAAGATAACCTATCCAGCAAAAACAAAACATTTTTCTAAAGCTTCTAGATTAAACTACATACACCTGCTGTGAACAGTCTCGGAGGCGGCCATGTTGGGAAAAGCACATAACAGCTGGAACACACTGAAGATTCCTTTACTGTCGACTTTAATTATTACACCACAGCCCAAGTAAAAAGAAGCCAACTGAATGAATAAAAACTCATGGCTTATATAGGGGAGGTTAAA
>JBAMHX010000006.1:2865969-2877906 GCA_037177515.1 Pseudomugil tenellus | reverse complement strand
ATTTAATTTAATTTAATTTAATTTAATTTAATTTAATTTAATTTAATTTAATTTAATTTAATTTAATTTAATAATAAACGTTTTTTTGGACAACCTATGATCCAAATGGAATCCAAACCAAAGTCCAAACGTATAAAACGTCACGCCCATATACGCTGATTTGTCATTGGTCGAGCTACCTGTCAATCACTTGCCTGAGTCAGACCACAGTCATGTGATTCATGTTTTTGTTGAGTCGCTTCCGCATTCAGTGGATGATCGCCGTGTCATGTGGATGTCAGAAATACAAACTTAGAGGGTTAAGGCTTAGAATCTCAAAACAAGATCCTTCACATATCCACACCGGGGGTTAGTGGACTCCCCGCGGGCTCTGAAACTCTTCTTCTGGGCGTGTTTAAAGGGCTCTGGTCCGGTGACGGCGATGGCGGACGGGGAACGGTCACCGCTACTGTCCGAGCAGCACGACGGTGCCAACGGCTTCTCGCCTGTGGGAAGCTCGCGCGGATTCCCGTCAAAACCACAGAGTATGTCCGTTATTGCCACAACTTCCCGTTCAGATCGATACATATTTAATAATAAAAATATGCCCATTTTAGTTTGCCTAAAATTGAATGCGAATGTGTAAACAAGCGTTAGCCTTGTTCATGCTAGCTGTCAGAATGTCGACTGTAAATAAATACCGGAATTAATTAAGACACTACGAGATGTAAGGCGCGGAATGGACTTACAGTACTTACTTTTACAGTAATGTAAAACAAATTAATGGTATAAAAGGCTCTTCAAAATGTGATATTAGTTATTTCAGGGTGTTTAATAAAACAATACGTCAAGTTTAAGTGACATTTATGTTTGACAAAGCTTTAAAACTCAGTCCAGACTAAGTATTAATGATTATTGTTGCCAGTTCTTTGTAGTAAGTGCAACTTATTAGCATTAATGAAGCCATAGATACATCTGGTTAATTCAAAATAAACTGCTGTACAATGGAAAATAAAATGGTAGTTTTTTTTATTATTTATAACAGCATAAAAGAAGAAAGTATTCCTTCTTTGTGTACATTTTCCTCTCTCTTTTTTAGATCCCTTTACTTTTGGTTTTAATGTCTTCAGACACTATTTCCTGTTTATTTTATGCTTCTTCCTGGCTGTTGTTTACCTTTACTTTCTACTTCCTGTAACACACTCAACAGGATTTTTGCAGCAAACTTTCCCTCTTTATTAGTAATGGGTTGTGCTAGTGGAAGCTTCTTCTGGTTTTAGGTCCTTTTTGTTTATTTACTGACACTTTACAGTGATCTACGCATTAAAAGAAAAGTTACTGATATGCGTGACTCGGTCCCTTTTGGTGGAAAATTTGTTAATATCCTCAAAAACGTAATTATTTTCTTCCCGTCGTGTCCCGCTGCAGGTTTAGCTTCGTTCCCCAGTTCAGTGGTGCCTGGAGAACCTCCACCTCCATACTCGCCACAGGGCAGTCCAGACAGCACCAGCGCTCCGGTCATCAGCTGCCGAGTCTGCCAGAGCGCCATCTCCGTGGAGGGGAAGGGACACCAACATGTAGTGAAGTGCAGCATCTGCAATGAAGCTACAGTGAGTCGCATACTGGTGGATTCAGATATTTAAAGTCAATAGATTTAAGCTTACATCTTTTAAGCTTACTTTTTTTTTTTTTACATGTTTAAAGTTTTATTTTTCTCTCCTGTGTGTCTTCATCTTTTTCCAGCCCATTAAGAATGCTCCAGTTGGAAAGAAGTATGTTCGCTGTCCATGTAACTGTCTGTTGATCTGCAAAGTTACATCGCAGAGGATCGCCTGTCCGAGACCGTATTGGTGAGACATGAAAAACAAATGCATGGAGTTTCCCCTCCGTGTGATGTAATCGATACCAATATTAAGATGGAATCATGATCACGAGCGCAGTTCTAAGCAGCACTTATTTATTTGGTTGTTGTTTTGGACGTTTCTGCTGGCAGTAAGCGCATCATCAACCTGGGACCAGTCCACATTGGGAGGGAAAGTCCTGAACGGCAGCATCAACCTGTCGGCATCAGGGTCATCTGCGGACACTGCTCCAATACATTCCTGGTAAATCACATCAGTCCCAGTAACAACTCCTGTTACACCGGAACACAAAGGAAACTTTGGGTCTTATTTATTATTTCTCTTTATTTATTATTTTCTCTCTCAGTGGACTGAGTTTTCCGATAGGACCTTGGCTCGATGTCCCCACTGCCGGAAAGTGTAAGCACCTCTGCGGTTCTTTTATGTGTGCGCATGTGCCTTTTGATTGGATTGGTAACATGTGTTTACGTTGTGACTGTCACAAATTATTTGTCTTGTTCTGAATGTCAGCTCTTCGATCGGTCGACGGTACCCCAGGAGGAGGAGCTGGCTGTGTTTCCTGTTGTTTGTAGTGATTGCAGCCTCCACAGCAGGACTTCTGGTGTGTATGTGTGTGAGAAGGTGTTCAAGTCCTCAGTTCTTTCTGAGACATTGCGAAGACACGTTTACACTACATACGGTCACATAAAAAAACATTGTTTCTCATAAGTTAATGGATAAAAACATCAGAAACTATTAGTTTCGACTTACAGAGATGAAAAACCACAAGCTATGGTTCCAGGATCACGATAATCCACCAGACTTGGTCTGGTTTGGGGGTGCAGCATTATTTTGGAATGAGAGTACAATCGCGCAGCGCCTCCCAAATTAATCAAACCTTTGCTAAAAAAAACCCCACATAAAACAAAAACATTTCACTCTTCACTAGAAAAGAAAAGCTTTGATGAGAACTTTAACCAAATTCTTCCATGTCTGATTGAGCTGTTCCTACCACCCCCATATGCGTGTGTGTTTTGTTGAGTTTACACATGATGCAGTGAGCTAATGCTCACATTTGTGTGGTCGTTCGCTTCCTGTATTTGGTCTGCTTGAAACAAAGACCTGCGTTTGTAGCAGAATTTTTTTGAGAGTCAGAATTACTAATGCACATTTACGGCGACTCCAAACAAAGCAGACTTTCCGAGCAAACAGACTGGAATTTTAATAAAACAGGCTGATGTCAATGTGCCCAAAGATGACACGCTGCATTGTTAAGATGTCCTGGTAACCAAAATTAGCTATTAGCTACTGGTAATAGCTATTAGCTACTGATCATAACTATCTAATAGCTAATATCTAATAGCTATTTGATACAGATACTAGCTGCTAGTTATTGCTAATATCTAATAGCTATTAACTAAAGATAATAGCTATTAGCTATTGCTAATATCTAATAGCTATTTGCTATAGATCAAAGCTGTTAGTTATTACTAATATCAAATCATTTTTAGCTACTGATAATAATAACTATTGGCTACAGATAATATTAGCTATTAGCTATTGTTCCTGTCTTCTAGCTATTAGCTACTAGTAATAGCTATTAGCTACAGATCATAACTATCTAATAGCTAATATCTAATAGCTATTTGATACAGATACTAGCTGCTAGTTATTGCTAATATCTAATAGCTATTAACTACAGATAATAGCTATTAGCTATTGCTAATATCTAATAGCTATTTGCTATAGATCCTAGCTGTTAGTTATTACTAATATCTAATCATTTTTAGCTACTGATAATAATAACTATTAGCTACAGATAATATTAGCTATTAGCTACTGTTCCTGTCTCCTAGCAATTAGCTACTAGTAATAGCTATTAGCTACAGATCATAACTTTCTAATAGCTAATATCTAATAGCTATTTGATACATATACTAGCTGCTAGTTATTGCTAATATCTAATAGTTATTAACTACAGATAATAGCTATTAACTATTGCTAATATCTAATAGCTATTTGCTATAGATACTAGCTGTTAGTTATTGCTAATATCTAATAGCTATTAGCTACAGATTAAAGGTGTTAGTTATTGATAATATCTAATTGCTATTAGCTGCAGATTATTCCTGCTAACTATAGCTAATAGCTAATGTCAGCCAGTGAAATAATTTTCATGACCTGCAGGTCATATGATGAAGATAGAGGTATAGGGAAACAGGAAAAGCTAGGTTAAGTAGAATTGTGGAGCTAACGCTTTATAAACTGTGTGTCTGTGCATTCAGGTTGGCACATGGAAGCCTGCCCAACAATCCAAAGGCATCTACGTGTCGTGGGTGCTGCTGATCCTGCTTGCTGTCTTGGCCTTGGCAAGAACCCTCTACTGGAGGTGTCTGAAAATTAGCGATCCCATATCAAACATCACATAAAGAGAGCCGATATAACAAAGGAAGGAAGGTGAGAAGGTTAAGAGAAAAGATAGGGAGAGGTGGAGGAATTTGTACATGTATATAAGGAAATGAAACACATTTAAAATAGCACATTCATGCCAAACTGGATAACAATATTAATGAGCTGCCAGTTGTCCTAAAGCAGCATGCTGGCGTTTAGTGTTTACTGTTCTTCTATTAATGGAAAATTATTGATCATCATATAAAAAGACAGTGGATCAGGAGATATTTTTTTGCTAAATTAATCAGAAAAATGCTTTGATCCAATCAGAGATTGTTCTGGTTTTAATGTCCTTGATGTGTCCAAATGAAATGGAATGAAATATTTTGCTAATGCTACATGTTCCAAGTGAGGACGACGCTGCAGTGAGCCATTCGCTCGAACCAAAGTCTGAAAAAAATACATGTTTTATTCTTTTTGCTTTAAATTTTCTCTCATCCAAGATTCAAACTGGATTTTTTTTAACTGGAACTCATGATTGCCATGTTTGTTTACAATACATATAACTTTATATTTACCAGTTAAGCCTTTACAAAACTTAATAAGAAAGCAAATTAATCTGCTGTCATAAATGTTGAGTTCGTCCAATTTAAAATTGGACTAAAGACACTTTAAAAAAAAGGATGACATGTTGGGAATATAAATGTAAAGAGAAGACATATCTAAAACCTCATTGAGCCTAACAGCACATTTATTTAGGAAGCATAGAAGGAAGATGTATCTGAAGGCATTCATTGTTTATTAAATATAAATTATCAAAGTTTACTGGCAGAGTTTGAAGAGTAAATTATTTCTGCTGTAATTGTTTTTATTCCAGTTGAAAGGATTTTTTTTTCAGTGTGAAGAAAGTGTTAATAGAAGAATAATTTAATCACACAATACATGTAAATGTGCTTGTAATGAGAATAACGATGGCTAAAAACATTGATGTAACAGGAAAGCTTGTGGATAATATAAATATACAAATATGGAAAATTTTATGTTTAAATGAGTAAAGTTATTTTTCTCTATAGCTTAGTTAGTATTAAATCATCTAAAACTGGATTTACAAGTGTAAATATTTTTAGAGGATGTTGATTGTTGGCTGCACAGAAGTGTCTGAGCTTTTGCTTCTCCTTCGTGACTAATTAGGATAAGAACCTGCTGACTGTGAAATGCGTTGCACTACACTGAAGTACTACTACTGTGTTTCTGTCACCGTTTCTGTGGTGGATGTATTCCTCTTTTGTATATTGTGAAACAAAGTTCTACTTTTAACAAAGCTCTCTGACTCTGATGTGCCTCTTTTATTTGTTTGTGAAGGATTCAGTTAGTTTACTGAGACGATGTCGGCATTTTGGTGGCGATGCTTCGGTTCACATGAAATGCATTGTTGGGTTTTTTTCTTCTTGGTCTGATCAAACTCCTCTCATTCTTTTTTTTTCTGCTGAGAAATGCAGATAAAGCCTCAACTTTGTTTGGATATTTTGTAATCTTCCAGGAAGAGCCAGACGGACGACGGATCACATGCAAACATCTTAACATTAAACTCGATTTTGCTGGAACTTTAAATGACTGGACAGCAGATTATTAGAAATCGTGCTGATTTATGAAGAAATTTTAGGAATTTCTAAACGGTTAATAAAACTTTATTGTAATTGGATGTATTTAATGACATCTTGATGAGTTTGTTTGAACATTTTAGTGCATTGGAGGCTTTTTATTTAATGTTAAATTAAATTCAACCTGGAGCACCAAGTGATCAATAACAAACATAAAGGTTTGACTGTTGCTCAATTAATGCAAACTTGCAAATTAAGTTTTCATAGATAAATGACTTTTTTTTTATCACATTGAATAATGTTGAACAATACAGATGCTTTGATCACAAGTCAGATAAACTGTTTTGGAGAAAAAGACGAGACAACACCAAAAATATAAATAAGTACAAATGCAATATAATCCACCGGAAGTTTCTGGATCGCTGATGCGACAGGATGAACTTGCCTCTTGTACCCACCAGAGGGCAGCATTGCAGATTAAACACGTGTGTTTGTGTGTGTGTGTGTGTGTGTGTGTGTGTGAAAGGCCATAAAATGTGTGTAGAGTTTCAGCTTAAAGACACAACACAAACATTTTCACTACACTGCTCATGTGAATACTTGTGGATAGATGTTATTTTTTCCCCATCTGGGGAACATCTGGATTATCTGGCTTATTTAATGCAGCTCAACATTTCTACATATTTCAATGATTTCTTTTCAGTGAGACATACAGGATGTTTTTCCACGTTGATGTTAAACAGCATAAAGTTTTCCAGACCTGCAGATAGTTGTTTACCTTCATGTGCATCCGTTTTGCTTTCTGACTCCTTGTTTTAATGCCTTCTTTAATTCAACTGTCCTCAATAAAAGAGTTTTTCCTTCATATCCATCATGTTTGTTTTATATATTCAGATGTTACAGAAATCCAGATCAGAATTTCTAACAAATCTTAATTAGCTTCTGCTGCTATGATCACGACTTTAATCTGTAGAGAGACTGATGCTGCACAGTTTTAATGATCATTTTGCCAAAATGAAATCAGCTGTTTCAGCTCTTGAGGCTTATGAACATCATTCATGTTACGGTGAATCTTTCATGTTTGCAACTTTCAGGCTTGATTTTGGAGAAGACTTTACAGTCATTCACAACAGATTCTTCTGTGATAATTAAGCAACATCACTTTTTAAATTACCCTTTGCCTCCTGCAAAAGATGAAAGTGTTAAAAGTTCACTTCCTAAAACTTCAGATGCAGATAAAAAAAAAAATCGGCATAACATTTAAACAGCAACTCAGACATGTTCTTAGAGCTCAAAATAGAAATATTGACTCCAAATAATTTTATTTGAACTAAAAAAAAAAAGCAACTAAAGTATCTATTTGTACATAATGTGAAATGTGATTTAAACCAGAGGTTCCCATCTGGATTTCCTTGAGAAGCATCTTAATGGAGCCACTCAGCAGCCATGGAGCTGAGTGGTGCTGACATCATGCTTGGCTTGATGCTTTCAATAGAGAATCTCATCAGAAATATGGTGTTTATTGGAAGTCCTGTCCTTCCAATAAGCCAAAATTAAATACATATGCAAAAAAAGAAACACTCAGGTAGAACGTCATTATGTGACACATCTTCAGGTCATGATCTTTCATTTGCATGATTAAGGTCAAAGACATTAGTTTCAGAGATCTACAGTTGCCAGGTTTGAGCGCCCCCAGTGGCCAACCTGAAAATGATAAATCTCTCAAAAACGAATTAGTTCATGCTCTCTATGATATCTGCTTATGCAAAACATGAAAACTCTACATTGAATATTGTTCAAGTTATCGTGTTAACATGAAGGATCTGCGGTGAAACCATAATATCCCCAAACGTCCTTCCATTGAGCCAAAGTTAAATTAGCCAAACGCAGCTTTACTTTCTAATAAGGACTTATAAAAGGGACAATTTGTGGACATTAAGCTTAATGTCCTTGACCCCAGCTGGAGACCACTGACTTAAAGGATTCAAGAAAATCGTTCTGAAAATGTTACAAATTCTAATGAATTCAAATCAAACTTGTTTATTGATTTATTTACATGTTTTTTTTTAATTATATCACCGCAGCTTTTTTTTGCCTGATTAACATACAGTTTTACTCAAGCATAGAATATTTCAGAATTTATTGATTCAGATTCAGATTTATCCTCCCAGAACCCAACAAACTAAAGACAAATCTGATTTTCTGCCTCCGAGTTTTTGTTTTTCAGCTATTAAAGATCTTTTCTAATGATTTCAAAGGCCATTTAGCGCTCCCATCTTCCTGTTCTCCTAGACTGTCTCTCTTTTCCTTTTCCTGTCTGTTCCCATTTCTCTCTCGCTTTAACCCCCCCTCCTTGCCCCCCAGCTGCTGGCTCAGTGGGATGGGTGTTGCATAGCGTGGTTGGTGCTGTGCAGTCGTCCTCCTGATTCGTCTCTTGTGACTCAAATCCTGCTGAGCTGGCTTGAACACTTTGAAAGCCGGCATGCCGGAGTCCAGGAACACCCGGGATCAAAGCGCCTAAATTTCTGGAATACCGGAATACTGAGGAAGATTATACCTTGGAAATAAGTTTTAATCAGTTCAATTTGAGGTGATTACTCATTTTGTATTAATTGTCTTTTGCTTTTTTCTTTGGAGCCCCTGTGGAAATGTGTGGATGACTTTTTCATAATGTATCCATTATGAAATAATTACATATATCCAATCTCGAAAGATAAACAGTTACCAAAGGGAAAAAAAAACAATTAAGTCAAGGTTTCAGATAGACTGTAATAAAGTTAAGTCTGTGTTTCCATGTGCGGGTGTTTATGGCCATGTTGGAGCAAACAAAGCCAATCGGTTCCCAACGGCAAAGCAAAACATCCAAGACTGAAAAAAGCAAAACCCAGAAAGTTGATGTGGGAAAGAACAGCTCTGCACACAGAAACGCCACCAACCCTGCACATCGGTGAGAATTTCACTGTTTTTGTCAGCGTAATGGGAAAAGCAACATTGCATGTGTGTAGGGAAAGGATTTATAATAAAGCTTTGTGTGTGTGTGTGATTTTTGAAGTGAAATAAATAAAAACTTTATGAATCCTAGAAGAAAAATACAACAGCAATAAGAACTAATATGAAAAATTAAAACTGGAAAACAAATATAATGGAGTCTTTTGTGAAAAACATTCATTGGGATCAAACTAGCAATGTTTTTTACATAGCTGCTGTAACTATCCATTCATGAGACAACGGCATCAATCCAAAGTAAAAGCATTGATTAGAAATTGATACAATAATATTTTTAAAATGTGCTTAAGAGAACAACCTCTAACCTCTGTTTTTGTTCTTTTAATGAGGAAAATACTGATATGCAAGTCTGAATTTACTGCTTTGCTTATAAACAGATTATACTATGATATACTTTGAAACAAAGTAAGTTTTACATGTCTTGCTTCGATAAATATATTATTAAATATATTATTTTTAAAATTTGCATTATAAAAACATTTCCTCAGAAGTGCCTAAGGTTCTCTTTTCACCACTTGATAAGAGAACTTTATAAATGATTTAATTCAGAAAATAAATTATTATTATTTTTGTTTTTTCTTATTTGGTATAAATTAACCTAATTGTGGTGATTATATGAGTAAATTGGCTCTTAAATTGATATGAAATGGTATTGTGGAAAATTGTTTTTATATCTCCAGTTGTCATTTATATTTGAATCAAACCTGTAGTTTACCAAAGCTGAATGGTGAGATGACGTTTTTTTTTAACACATCAGCTAATTTTTTTCTTATTTTCCATTTTTAATTATTGGATTAGAAAAGACAGATTTTAGGGTAACCAATTGTAAATAATCAAAATGTCAATATTACAGCCTAAACATACACGATTTCAACATCCCAATATTTAATCATACCTCCCAGTTCTGTGAGTAAAAAAAGTTTTTATTTTTAATCAAAATCTGTATATTTTTCTGCATGTATTTGCTTAAATATGTATATTAACAAGCTAAAATGCAAATCTTTTGTCACTGTTAATGACTCATCATCCATACAAGTAGCAACATTAAGCAGTTAATTCTGGAAAACCAAAACTGGTTCCCATTTGTGGAATAAAGTTTCTAGTTTGCCGTAAATGGGTCAATAGAAATTATTCAAGGCTCTGTATCAAGATAAGCTTTGAAAACTTTTTCTCAACAGTTGCATTTTTTTCTAGGTGTAATGATGTAAAGATGATCTCATAGACGTTTAGGCAATGTTGGATAAAAAAATACCTGTGTACATGAATAAAATATGAGGTATTTTTTAAAAATTGCAGTTATTTACACTCAACTCCATCTCCTGTCACATTGGGTTCCTCCCACCATATTTTGTTCTAAACTTGACGTATGGTGTAATTTGCTGTTTACTGCTAACTCGACTTCCTGTTTGGATAATTTATGTTTTAAACTTTCTTTAGTTAGGTCTATTAAAACAGGGTTTCTCACACTGCAGAACATATATTAACCCCAGCGGAAAAGAACTAATGACGTTCAACAGAAGTAAAAGAAAAATGTGCAATTTATGACTATTAGTGTGAATACAGTCATTTATCTTTAGTTCTCTTCAAGTCAAAAGTTTGGCAATATGGAGGACGTAGAAAAGTATTATCAAATATTCTGTTTTTAGAAATGTATTTATATAATTTTATGTTGTTTTCTTCCATGCAAGGGTGGAGCCAAAAGAGTGTCCTGGGGGGCATGGGCCACCCCAAAGTCCTCTCTCCCAGAAACCATCAGAGGTCACCTCTGTGCAAAGGTAAATGCTAAAGAAATTCCACTTGGGATTTTTCCCTGGTCACGTTTTTTCATTGCTGGTGAAGTATAGGTGTTTGTGCAGCAGTGACTAAATCTACAGTTCAGCCCTGTATGAAGCTAACATTTGCTGATATCAGCTAATCAAATTAGCTGTAAATGTAACTCTATTTTTGCATTAGATTACTATTTTACTAGTTTAGTCTGTTAATTATTTCTAAAATCTAGACTTTTTTTTTTTTTTTTAAAAAAAGAAGAAGCACACCTTCCTGGTGCCCTGATTAAAGATTTTCCTGATCTGCCCTTGTTCCAATGTTTGCTAAAAATGTTGAAGATTGAGTCATTGCAATAATAATCCCATTAAAACTCATATTTAGCTGCACAGAATGTTCAGATAAATATTATTAAGACATGTTAAATAATGTGACTTTTAGCATCTTTTGTTTGCAGCACAGTAACAAGGTAAAATTGTAGCACACACAATTTAGCATGCTAAGTTTAGCTAGCTACCCATAGTTAGCATGTAGCTAATGTAAGAGTATTAACTCAGCAAATTAGTGTGGAAATTAGCCTAATATCCTTTGCTAAAAGACACAAAGAAAGAAAACTACTAAAGAAGTTTTTCATAAGCCTAATTTGAGAAAAATAAGTTTAATAGACAGCAAAGTTAAGTTAAAGAGGAAAAAGTAGTTACACCGAGCAAATTGTGCACCAGAGCATAAATGTAAAGAACGATGCAGGTATGAGCTGTGATATCACTGTAAGTCTTTATTGTTGGGATGCTCAATCATAGAGTGTTAAATAGTTGTCTGGTGGTAACCTTTATCAAGCCAACCCTAAAGTAAAACAATACAACAAAGGCATTAACAGGATTAGGATTGTATGTGATGTGTGGTCTTTCTAAATCCAAGGCTTTATAGGTTTTCCTGCTCTGGAAGTATCACACATACTTGTTTATGAACATAATAGCCCTCAAGCAGGTTTTTCTCAATGATTTAATTATTATAATCACTTCAATGCCATGCTTGAACATTTATCAAAGCTGAATCCACTACATTGTTGTTAAGTTTTAGTAATATCAGTGATAGATTTTCAGGAATAAGCTAAAGGTAAATCAGTTTTAGTGAAAATACTTTAGACACATTTGTCGTAATATAATATAATATACATGCAGTTTTATAGAAGGGATGTATTTTAGGTTTATCTTCAATATGGGAGCAAGCTCCGGCTTTTCTTTTATAAAGATCATCCATCCATCCATCCATCCATCCATCCATCCATCCATCGATCCATCCATCCATCCATCCATCCATCCATCCATCCATCCATCCATCCATCCATCCATCCA
>JBAMHX010000006.1:2841970-2865305 GCA_037177515.1 Pseudomugil tenellus | reverse complement strand
CATCCATCCATCCATCCATCCATCCATCCATCCATCCATCCATCCATCCATCCATCCATCCATCCATCCATCCATACTATTATTGTCTGTGTGCCATTTCTACATTATGGTTCTCAATAATTTTGTAAATTAAAAAGAATTTTTATTATTATTTTGAAACTTTTTTTTTGGTATGTTTTATCTTCATAGTTTCAATAATAGTTTTTAATTACTACTTTAATTACCACTACTACTACTACTATCAGTAGTAGTAGTACTGTTAGTAATAGTAGTATTGTTGTTGTTATTATATGCTAATTTTCTGTGTCAGTATATGCTCTTGATGCAAAGCACATGTCTAGAAACTGTTTTCCCAAATGTCCAAAACATTAGCGGGGCATGAAATGTTGTGATGGAGTATCCTCATGTCTGCCATGCAGTGTCCTCCGAAACCATTATATGCCTTGGCTGAGCTCTGATGGGATGATGGTATTAAACAAAATATCCATAAATAAATTCAATCAATCAATCAATCAATCCCCTGATTGATTGATTGATAAATAAATTCCCCATTGTGTGGAATTGTAAGAGGGAAAAGAATCAGTACAGATAGAGTTAAATGAGGAAAAACTTGATATGATATATAAAATAGGTAAAAGTGGATAGAAGACAAGATAAACAGCTGATTTGGTAAAGGTGGTAAATAGCCACAGTCTGAAATAAGGCTGTGCACAGAAGGCTCTGCTGGTGGTACATCCAGCTCTATTTAATAGTGTTTATATGTGTGCTTGTGTTTGTTTTTGTGTATGTAAAGGTTTTATTTCCAAACTTCCTTCGTCTACATTTCAAGTTTTATTACAGCTGTGCCATTTGATACCCGTATGAAACTTTTAATCCATTAATGATCTCCATTGTCCTGCTAGAGCCTTTCTATATTCTGTGATGAAGTTATCGAAGTAGTACTAAATGTAAATGTTTTGCAGCCTTTATCAAAGAGGTGCTTGCAGAAGTGTCGATCTGGGTTTTTGTTCATTTTTATTCATCTTTTTATCGTTCATCATTGATGCAAAGCAACCTTTCCAATCTATCACATCAAGTTTTTCCTCCTTTCCCTCCATCTGAACTGATACTCCATCACAACATTTCATGTCCCATCAATGTGTAAGACATATGGGAAAAACAGTTTTTAAATTTTTGCTTTATATTGTTCATCATTAAATTAGTTTTAACTCTAATGCACACAGAGTCATTCTGTGGTTCACACCGTTAGCTTCCAGTGTCCTGTTCTCTGCTCACTTTGCTATCTACCACCTGTTGACTGTTAACACTTTAACGCGGCGTTCCAGACAATCTTCATGCAGCCTGGCTGATTTTACTGGTTACACTGGTTTAAGTTTAGCATCACATGCGAGAGCCAGAAAAAATCCTTTCTGGTCAGCTGACTTATTTGTTCTGTGTCTGATGTGAACAGAGTCCAGACAAAATTGTAACAGCCTAATAATAATAACGGCGTGATGTGACAAACGAGGACCATGAGAAAGCAAACGTAGCGGAGACCAACTGCAAACATTTCCTTTTGTCAACATAAGGAGCAGCATTTTTGCTTTTGTTCAGATTATTTTAGAAGTTTTGCTTAATTTACAGCTCAGTTTGAAAGATTTATGTACCAGAAAATAGGAAACATCTTTACTGATCCACTTGAATCGGAAGGTTTTCAAATACACACGATTTACTGATGTTTTTTTTCCTCTTCCTCTTTCTTTTTAACCCTATAAAGGTCACATTTTATCAGCTTACTGGTCAAAACTATTCATGTGTGGTTATGTCAACGAGGAAAGACGTCAGCAACAATGTTATAGAAACAATTGTTGCTGTTCATCAATCTGGGAGTTAAAAGATCACACGGTAGAGCAGCTCGTCCAATATACAGAAGGCTTGCTGATTAGGTGTCACGTTTCTGTCAGCGTATCGAGGTTACAGCCGTGGCTACATGTGTAGCTAGCTTGTCACTAGCTAATTTCGAGTGTTGTGAAAAGTGCTGTATAAATGTAATCCATTTCTAATGTCAGTGTCAGCTTTATTTATATAGCACATTTAAGAAGAAACCAAAAGGCTTAACAAAGAAATATACTCATAAAAATACACACTAAAGTAACAGTAAATGAATCAAAACACAACTCAACTAAAGGCCAGGGTAAATGAATGGGTCTTAAGACGTGTTTTAAACATTGAAAGACTGTCTGCAGACCTCACAGACAAAGGAAGTGAGTTCCACAATGTAGGAGCCACAATTGCAAATGCTCGATCCCCTCCTGGATCGAGGAACGTCCAAGACCATCTGGTCAGCTGACCTTAGGGCTCTGAGGGTCAGATAAATACTGCAGTGCCAACCCATGCAAAGATTTCATAACAAATCTAAGAATCTTAAAATCAATTATAAACCCAATGAAGTGCGAACAACACCGGCGTTATGTGTTCCCGCTTCTTTGTCCTGGTTAGGAGATCGGTCGCTGCGTTCTGAGCAAGCTGCAAACGGGTGAGTTCAGACTGGCTGATGCCAGCGTACAAAGAATTGCAATAATCCCGCCGCGATGAAATAAAAGCATGGATGATATTTTCCAGATTGGTCTTTAACAGATAGGGTTTAACTTTGGCGAGTGGCCGAAGCTGATAAAAGCTGGCCTTTACCACAGAGCTGATCTTCCTGTCTAGTTTAAATGCCCCGTCAATGATAACACCCAACTTTCTAGCTTGTGGTCTAATATAAGATGCTAGAGGGCCAAGAGAACTGGCAAGATACTGGACCAATTCAGAGTGACGGAACAGGACGATCTCTGTTTTATTTCCAAACTATCTAAATCAGTCAGCATTAAGAAAATATAATAGTGGAAATGATTCAAAACAGTTTCTGTTCTTGCCAGGAATAAATGTTACAAGTTCATCCCAAAACAAAACAAAGCAATTCCCCCAAATCGCCCACATCTCAGACTGTACAGACTACAGTCATGTTGTGAAAACAACATGGCAACGTTAACTTGCAAAGTTGCATCTGAACACCAGAAAACATCTGGACTGATGTCTTTTAGACAGTTTGAAGAAATGTGGAAATATTAGTTCATGTTTGGTAAAAACCAAATAAAGAATATCGACCCAAAGCATGGTGGTGGTGGGCTGATGGTTTGGGCTTGCCTGGCAGGCTCAGGACCTGAACACCTTCACTGATTTAACCATTAGCTCCTCCGTATACTAAAGTCAAATCTGAGGCCATCTGTCTGATATCTAAAGCTTGGGTTAGATCAGATTATCCAAAGAACAGCAACTGGACCTGGAAGAGTTCCTGGTGGGCTGGAACATAAGTGGTCTGACTGGCCTGTGTGCCAAAACTTCACAAGTTCAAATGAGTGTTTGATAAATGGGTTTTATATAGTTAATGTTTTTGCTGCCGCTCCAAAACAGATCTTCTTAATCTCAGTGGGACCAAATGATTACGCATATGTGAAACAAATAAAATCTTGGACACGCAGGAGGTCCTAGATGGTATAACCTTGATAAAATTAGTTAACGTGCTGTTAAACTGGCAGGTGGTTATTTTTATACTTTGGCTGCTCAGCCTTTCTAGTCTATACACATCCTGTCCTGCCCTTGTCTATGCCAATGTGCCAATGAGGAGCATTTTATTTGGTTACATACTGATGAGGGAGCTGTTTCTGTGAGCATACACACGATGGGGTTTTAGCTTTTTACATAGTTAAATGATTTTAAGGGGAAAACTCACATAGAGAACCCTTCAAATATCTGAGGACAGTCATTGATAGAAATTTGACCTTTGAGGTCAAATGTGAAGCTGTATGTAAAAGAGGTCAAGAGCAACTATAGGGAAAGGTTCTTATTTCAATCTTATTTCAGTTCAGTTCAGCTTTATTTGTGTAGCGCCACTCCACAACAGCGTCATCACTTAAAGACACTTTCATTTGAAAACAGTTCATAAAAAATAGCTTCGTTAAGTGAAACCTAAAGATTGTCTTGAATCTTGTCCAGTCTCCCATCCTGAGCTGGAAGAGGTGACAGTGGGAAGGAAGAGCGGCCTCGACTGGTTGGATTTTTACATCGACCATAATGACTATGTTTTATCCAGTTTTTATTAAAACAATGTTCCAGAGCAGAAGCGAAACTTTAAAATGTTGCACACGAAGCATCAACATGATGAAATGTAGGTAATACAAAAAACATACAGTCAGTGAGTTCCCTGTTCAGGAGGCTTCAGGATATAAACTGTGTTGCAGTCTGAAAGAGGGCTGGTAAAAGAGATCTTCTGGATTGAGGTTCTTTCTGAGTGTCCTTAACAAGTTCTCTCTCCAGCTTAAGTCATTGCTGATGTAGGTCCCCAAGAATTTGAAGTGGGGTGCTCTCTCCACTTCCTCTCCCATGATACTATGAGGAGTATGAGCAGTATGGTGTCTCCTGAAGTCAATAATAATCTCTATGGTTTTCTTGATGTTAATATTAATGTCCACGCACCAACCAGTTTATTTCCAGTCTGTAGTTATCCGTTTCTCTGGTGTCATGGTCCGATCATGTGTCCTTCAGCAAAAGGCCCGAATGTGTTTGTAGAGTTTGCATGGATGGATAAATGAAAATAATACCACTCCAAAACAGATTAAAAAAGAATATGTTCCTTTTTACATGCTAATAGGCTTGTTTTAAAATATTTGCTGCGTCCTGTTGGACCAAATATCCCTCCACAGGTGGACCAGTGCACGAACGAGTTTAGCAACCCCCTTCCAGGTAGGACAGTTCCTTATCCTCTGCTTAGGATCCTGCTGAGCTTACTGTGCGTGTGTATGTATGCGTGTGCGTGCGGGGTGGGGGGGACTTATCTTTCGGCCCTCTTGTCCCATGGCCTGCCGGGGGGTCCCTACAAGGTGGATGGGAGGGTCGGGGTGCATAAAGGGAGAGGAGGGTTAGTTAAGGTGTGAGTTAATTGGATTGTGTGCCTTTGTGTGTTTTTTATTTTTTTGTGGGGGCGTGGTGGGAAAGTGGAAAAGTGAGTAGTTGGGAGGATAAGTGTGTGTGGGTATAGGGGATGCAGGGTGGAGAGGGGAGGAGTTGTTGGTGTGGATGGGTCACTGCGTCACTGCACGTCACACTGCATGTGTGTGGGTGCCGGGAGCCCGTTGGGTGGCGGGTTTGGGGTCTTGGGCGTCCGCCGGCGTTGGTGGGCTCCTCGGCCTGTGGGGGTGGGGGGTGGTTGCCTCCGGGCTCTTGGGGCCCTGGGCCTGTGCTCTGCCCGCCCTGGGCGCCCTGGACATCTGGCGGTACCCTTAAAAAGGATTCTTAATCATCATTAGATAGGGCCATCTTCCATGAAAAAAATAATAAGGTTGGCAGAGGTCCGTCATCTCCGAGTGCTTTTCTTGTTTATTTATTTATTCTCACTGTTTCTTTTAAGTGCTTCTTTCAAGTGTTTCTTTAAGAACTGAGTGGCGACAACTTTTTATTCACCTCATAGTTAACATTTATTTAACATTTACTTCTCAGGCTTTTTTCAGAAATAGCTCTAAAAGCGGCGTGAATCTCCTTGCAGCTTTTCTGTTATGTTTTTGTATTGCTGTGACACTTCAGGGCCACCGTATCCCACAGATTTAGCTGCATAAAACCCTGCAGATGAAATATTTTCCATGTAAACATAGCTAATAAGCGCTAATAAGCTAATGTAGCTTTGTAGCTAACAAGAACCTCCGCAGACAATTAAAAACCAAGATAATCAGGATTAACTTATGTGTTTGAGCTCAGAGATCTTTTGACAAGTAAGCCACTTTGTGTAGGACTGCATTTGCTCATCCGAGTGTGAAAAGAGTTTCTGGGTCAAGCAAGTAGCCCAGTCTCAGAATCATGTTGTTCTGAGTGATGACACTGGATAGGACATCTCGGTACGAAGCCGTGTAAAGGCTCCTCTGTCCAAAACACATCATCCTAACTGATAAATTATAAGAAAAAATGGATGAAGGCAAAGAAATCAATGCCTGTCAGCGTCTTTTGGAATGAAAAATAAATGTCCTTGGTTCATTTATATTTTTAGTGTCTTAAAATAGAAAATGTCTCAAGAGGAGCTCACCATATCTAATACAGTGTCAAGTGTGTGAATGTGTGTGTGACACGATGACTCCTCGATGTGATGAAAAGCCTCAGCTGTAAGTGAAGCCACAGCGTGATGATGCAACTCCAACTAGACACACACACAATCACACTCATGCAATATTGCTATCATTTTTCGCTGTGCATTTCACTCTGACTCTCCATGAGGTCGGGCAAAATATTTGAATAAAATAGTTTCCCTGGTCTTTGCAGTGGTAGTTGCACAACACATTGCTAATTGAATTCGGCAGAAGCAAAAACCTCAGAGGTTTTATAATCTGGTGTTTTAATGATGTATAATACAACACCGACTGGTATTAAGTGTATAAATAATCAAATTTGCTTTTTGTAATAAGTTAGATTATCCTCCAGTGTCCTCTGATGGGATATATATATATATATATATATATAAAATATATACATAAATAATTGCATAAACATAGAATTGCTTATATGTTTCAACATGTTTCTTTGTTTTTCTGTGTATAATCATAATAAATAACATCTGTTTGTTTGTCTTTGCAGATAAAAAGAAACAGTTGGTGTCTGACATGTACCTTGTATGGTGTGATTGCTTTCATCTTGCAAAAATTTCCACCTAGCAAAGTGAATTTGTAGCATAAATCTGAAGAGCTGTTTTTAAAGGCTGAAGAGCAGCAGAAATGTAAGTGAGGAGTGAAACCTCAGTTGGACAGGAACGCTTTACTTTATGAGAATTCAAATCCAAGACTTAAACACTTCAGGGTTCAACCATAAAATGCTCAACTTGTCTGGAGGAATGTTCCCACAAAAATTAATTAACTTTCAATTATTTCTAAAAAAACACTTCTTCCTCATGAATACTTTTACTTCCCTGTGTAGGGCAAGCAAACCGTTGCATATCCAGGCCTCACGGTGCTGAGTGATTGCAGCTTTCTGCCTGAACTGACAGTGATTTATTTTCATCATCGCCTATTAGACTCTGCTAACTAGTCCTCAGAGGGAAGGACCAGCTCTCACACAGCAGCCCTGTAACTTGACCATTTCCACATTTCACCAACACATCCACTAGTTCACATTAAAAAAAACACATATGAATTATTCTTAAGTGTCTGTCAAAAATATCAAAGAGTAATAAAGCAGGAGGGCTGCGGAGAGATTTACAGCCCCAACATGTGTAGCTGCATGGCTAGAGTTACAGAGTGGACTCCATGTCCTCTCTGCGTGACGGCTTCAACCCATATGTCTGTTGCTGGGCATGTCGCAGTGGGGCAGGGACTCCCAAAAGCTGCTGAAGTAACCGCACACCCCTGTCTCATGACTTGGGAGCTGTCAGTCAGAAAAGGGTACGTTGGGTGAGGACTGGCAGCTGAACGGGGTGATGATAAGTGATTACACAGCATCACTGCACACATTTACTATCATCACAGTATTAGAAAAGTTTAGTGATAAAGAAGCCAACTTGGATCCTCTTCTTCAGATCAGATATTTTATGTTATGGCTCACATGACCAATGACGAATGCAGACCTGAGTGAAACATAACGAGGAAATAAGAAAGCTGTTTTTTTGGTCATTTGTAAGCAGATACAAACACATTCCTCGTCTGTACTGGCAGCGGTTCCCATCCGTCGTCACTGATCT
The DNA here is from genome assembly GCA_037177515.1 of Pseudomugil tenellus. Classification (NCBI taxonomy): domain Eukaryota; kingdom Metazoa; phylum Chordata; class Actinopteri; order Atheriniformes; family Pseudomugilidae; genus Pseudomugil; species Pseudomugil tenellus. The sequence continues at coordinate 2,857,570 of JBAMHX010000006.1, read as the reverse complement.
GGAGTCAGGTTACTCATGGCCAGACTTGCTCAGATCATTCGAGAAAATCTGACCTTGTCCAACTGGCGGGGAGGGTAGATGCTACGAATTCACGGAGGGACACGGTTAATGTTAGCGAGGCGAAAAAATAGCTGGATTGCATCTCGAAACGAGATGGTTTAATATTAAAGTTCCAGTCGTTGTTGCAGAACGAGGGCCAGAGAAGGATCTGGGAAAAGAAAAAGGAGGAGGAAAAGGGCTTTGCATTGGGATGCTTCACCATTAAGACACTCCAAATAGCTACAACGCTATCTAAAAGCTTAGGTTGGTATATGGAGAGTATGAACTCCTGTGTAGATGTTCTTTAGATATTCCAGAGTGGATCAATTTGTATGTAACGTTTTAAGCATTTTACAAAATAATAATCAAATATAAACCAAATAATAATAAATTAGTCCAACTTAACCCTTTCATGCACAGACATCACTACAGTGGGCACCTATTTACAAAGTTTATTTTATATAAAGTCATGAAAAAGAATATTATATGTATAAATGAACAACTTCAGTGGAGAATAGTAAGTAATGTAATACACCCACTGAAGAATAAATAAATATAACATATAACTGAACATGTTGTAATTACAAAAGTTTTCTTTAGTAATAGATAGAAAAAGTAAATGATACAGCTATATTTTTGTAAAATATTTAGATCATGTAATTGTGAAAATATATTATTCAATATAAGTATTCAATAGAATACATTTAAATAAAATAAAAAACTATTTAACTACCGGTAATAAACAATAACAATATTGCATGTGTCTCTATAAGTAAAATAATGTATGTGAAATAAATATGGCATTGCTTTTTATTAATGCATGAAAGGGTTAAAGATCATGATCCTCTTTGTTAATAATCTAAAGAATCAATGGTGCTTGCATTTTCAATCATAATTAATTTAAAAATCGGTTACCTTCCTGAATACCCAGCCTATTCCACATGATCACACACTCACTGAGAAACAGGTTGGCACCACTTTGTCTTTAGAAATGCATCAGTTTTATTCTCACAGATTCAACAGGGTGTTGGGAACATCCCTCAGGGTTCTGCTCCATGCTGACATGCTGGCGTGAAAATCATGTATGTACCCAACGCTAAAGGGGCTCTGTTGGATTGAGATCTGGTGAACGTCAACAGAATTAAAGGTTTAGTCTCCCAGTAAGACCAGTAGAAACTCATCCATGCTTTCATCTCCAGTAGACTGGATTACTGTAATGGTTTATTAACAGGACTTCCCAAAAAGAGCATAAAACATCTGCAGCTCATCCAGATGCTGCTGCTGCTAGAGCTTTAACTGGGACTAAAAGATTTGAACACATCACACCAGTTTTAAAATTTTTACACTGGTTTCCAGTCAGTCACAGGATAGATTTTAAAACCCTGCTTGTTTATAAATCCCAGAACGGTTTAGGACCAGAATATATCTGTGATGTGTTCAGAGAATATAAACCAATCAGAGCTCTTAGATCCAAAGACTCGGGTCAACTAGTCCAGACCAGAGTCCAGACTAAACATGGTGAAGCAGCATTTAGCTGTTATGCTGCAAACAACTGGAACAAACTGTCAGTAGAGATTAAACTTTCACCACATGTAGAAATGTTTAAATCCAGTTTAAAAACGTATCTTTTCTCTTCCAGCTATGAATAAAAGCTGCATGGTAACTATGAACTGATCTTGCTTTTAATGAGTTGAATTTAATTTATTATTTTATTGTGATTTTTGCTATATGTCGCTGTCTCTTCTTTACAACACCTGTAATGATTTTGATATTTTTACGTAAAGTATTTTGAATGATCCTTTCTTGCTTATTCTGTTGCTCAGTTTGAACTTCAGCAAGTCGACTTCAAAATGTCCGACTAAATGTATTGATCTACTACCACATGATTGAATAATTAGTTGTTTGTGTTAAAGTAGCACTTTCCCTGTTCTTCTTTAATACTTGATTTCTTGCATGGTGGCATGTATCATAAACATCATGGACCCATTGTTGCCAGCAGCGTCCAGAAGCTGAGAAACTGCATCACTTAACCCTTTCATGCATGAATTAACAAAAAACAATGCCCCCTTTTTCAAATATAGTATTTTACCTCTACTGACACATGACATTATACTTTTTTGCTTTGTAAGATAATGCTGTAAAAGTATGTTTGGGATGCATGTGTGTGTGCTTAACCCTTGTTAACACACAAAACGCATTCATCAACCCACCCATAAGTCTCTGTACATACCTATATGTCCATGCGAGAGTTCGTTCTGTGGTGAGGTCACCGCCATGGGCCTCTGCCAGGGTGGTGATGACAGCTGAAAATAAAACTGAGCTCCTTTTGGCTCAGCTTCACCTTCCAGCAAAACACAGATACACACTCGTATTCAAACACACACCAGCACACATAGCCAGGGTTCTGCCAGTCAGCTGTTGTGTCGACGTCAGGTGTAAAGCCCTGTGGTCCAAGAGACGGGATAGAGGGGATATATCAGTAATTTGCTGCAATACCCAACAGAGAATGATACTTTAATGAAAATATTCATCATCACTTTATGATAAACTGTTGATTCAACAGTCTTCAAAGTTAATAGCTGTTCGTTATCAAAGACTTCAAGCGAATATACTGGCTCAGAGTTCAGGATGTGTCCGGTTGCTTTGCTAAATCCATCTGAGGAATCTGGAAGTGTTTTGGAGGATGATCTGGTGTTTGGTGCTGCTACACTTAGAAACAAGGCAAACTTAGTAACTTATGGGGGAATAGCGTTTTAAACTCAAAGAAATCCTCACTGGTTAATGCCTATTTTTCCAGGCAAAGGGCTTGACACTGTCTTTTTAGAGTTTGTGTAACAGAATCTGATGTAAAGACAGGTGGAAGTCAGACTTAACATATCAGGACAGTGATGATCAGTGGCTGAAGGGTATAATTTACCACGATGGTAGTAATTATCGACATACACGAGTAAATTAAAGGTGCAGTGTGTAACAAAATCAATGTGGATAAAAATGCATGATGTCATTAAAAACTGCTGCTTCATTTTTATTCTGTAAGAATTAATCAACTTTATCTACTTGCCACATACATGGAAGCTGTTATATTTATGCCACCACTTTTGCTACGGTGTCTCTGAATTGGACAAAGAACTTTATGAAGTAAGAGTATTGATACTCCAATACTGCCTTTCTTTGGTAGGTGCTAGAGCACCATTTGGGGTAAGTAACTCCTTAAAAGGCTCAAAGAGGAAAACAATACACATCTATTTGGATCTATTTGCAGGTGAAAATATGTTTAGGAATGTTGGTCTCTCATGGCCACCGTCCATTCACAACTAGGTTTGGATTTTTAAGTCTTTCTTTACCCATTTTAGCCCCTAAATGACAGAAAAATATTTACACACGGTTTCTTTTAAACCAGTGGTTCTCAAAGTTTTGAGCCATGATACTCCAAGATAACATACATTGGTGTTGGCGACCCCACCTACAGTGACAACTAATTGATTAACTGAATGTAAAGCTGGAAAGCTGTCAAACTCTTCATAGAATATGGAGAATAAAAGGTTTTTTTTCACAGCTGTGAACAAGTGGCAACCTCCGTTGGAAAAAAGGGTAACCAATGTGGAAGTACCTAAAACTGCAGTCCCCCCTCATCCACTAGGGGCTTCAAAACAGAGCAAATCCCCGTAGACTCCCATGTTAAAAAGGACAACTTTATAGCAGAAATAAATGTATTTATAGCTGGGTACAAAAACACTTTAAGTTTAAAAGGACTAGTTTACCTTCATGACAACTGTGAGGGGAATTTCTTTATAATTTATCCATTTACACGTTTTTTTATCATGAAATTTCTGTATAATTATTGGTGTGTCCTTTTAATTGACAGTTATCCAATATCCTAGTTAAGAAGGCAAAGTGTAGTATTTATACAGTCTATGTGTAGGACCAATGCTTTAACTTTAGCACACCCATCTCTGTTAGCTGGTTAGCTTCTGTTAGATCCAAGATAGCTCAGTTAGGCACCTACGAGTTTGATAGATATTAATTATCCCCCCCCCACGCTCACAGCCCCCTATTAGCTTCAGCTCTTTGCCCATTTTTGCAGAAGATAGAGGTAATTTCTTTAACGTCATAATTCTTTCTTACGCTTCAAATTACTTCAGAATTAACTAAATGCCTGAATAAAAAGTAAGGCAAATTGTGTTTCATTGGTTATGAATCTCCCTTTACTGATAAGAAAAAAGTCTAATTATTAACCAACTGACAGTTTATGTGGTCGTTGTGCTGATATGGTTTGTTCTGTTTCAAATATAAGTGTTGCTATTTTATGTATTTTGTAAATATTTTTCTTTCTGTAGATATGGTACACTCAAAAATAAACAGAGCCTACATGGAAATACAGAGAGACCTCTACAAAGTTGCTACTTAGGTCTTATAACCCTTCCTTGAATGATGGACAGCACATGTTTTTCTGTAAAGTCATAGCTGATGTCTTTCTTCCTTAATATTGATTTACACCTTAAGGTCTAGTCTATACTGATGACCCCCAACCTTGATTATCAAGCCCCACCGTCCTGCAAACGTTTGATGTTTCCGTGCTTCAACATACCTGAATCAAATTAAATCTGAAACCTGAAAACATTCTTCCTGATGAGGAAAAACATATTAAACTTACAGAATTTTGCTTTGTCTAAATAAGGCATCGTTCATGAGACGAAAGCAAACAACTCAGTATCAGACTTGGATAGAGCTTGTTGGAGATTTAGTATGAATTGGGTGTGGGGCAGCAGTAAAACATTTAATACCTGCAGAAAAATGGGCAAAAAGTAACAAAGTTGGGTATCGCTAGACCGGAAAATAGACTAAATGTCAGCTTTTGAAGAGGTAGTCACAATTACTGGTGAGCGATTAAAGAAATCCATTTGATTGGCAGCACTAGCAGCCATTCAACTTTGAATTAAGATGCAAAGAATAAAAGTGTATGCTATTTTTTCACATGCTGATTTTGCCATTTATGTTAGGTTTCTTTAAGTAAATAATATGCTAAAATAAAAGACGTTAGTATTTTAAATATTTTTATCTGCATTGAAACGGATTGAAACTAAATATAGTTGACGCAGCATCCTCTCTCAACCGTTATGCTTTTACACTGAAGTAAGCCTGGGCCGGAAGTTTCCGAATTGGTTACGTCATATCCGTTATTTCAGCTGGAGATGCTAATGCTGGAAGCTAAACTCGTAGTTTCATCAAAAGAAGGAAACGTTTGAATTCATCCCAACTAGAAGACATTCACGGATATCGAGTGGTATGTAAGAAAACAAAGAAACCGCGAACGACAAGTTTTATGTTGGCTTCCATGTTTCTGGTGCATGTCATTGTGTGACCGTGTTTAACGTTGGTGCAAACGGGCCTCGGTAAAAAACAAAACGTTGACGCACTTAAGCAGGATTTTCCTTCCAGGTTTGACGTTAAGACTCAATAATACATGTTTATATTAATCCTCGACGGAATGAGAAAGCTGGTCTAGTAAAACAGCACGGTTTAATATTCAAGCAATCTCACCATAGTAAATATTTTATCTTTGTAACATCTGTTTGTAATTACCTGGATTAAGCAATTACTCATATCTTACACTATTCGGATTGTTACTGTAGATACTTAATTTCAGCGTGAAAATGGGGCTTTTAAAGCTCCTAAAAGAAATCAAACTAAACGGCATCAAGCTCGGACCTAAGCTCAGTCTTCCTGCTCAGAGGTGTTTTCCTTCAGAGACCCCGTGACAGCCTCATGAAGAATCCACATCTTTATCCGTGACATTTGGTGGGATCCGTCTGTTTTCCACTGTTGCCAGATGGACCAGCTCCGTACAGTGACCATAGTGCCAGCTCTTCTGACAAGCTTGCTCTTCATTATTTATCCTGTCTGCATAGAAAAAGACTGCTGATGCCCTCTGGTGATGATTATTTTCAGTGTTTTGTGTTGGCACTTTGTTGTAATTTGTATCTTAGTGGGGAACATGTTCCTAAAAGTGATGTGCAGGTGAAATTTTCTTTAAGTGTGTGTTAGATAAAAATTTATAAGCAGTTAATTTGGTCAATTTGAAGGATTGATATTATTTTACTCATTGAAATTATTTTATGCATTTGTTAAATTTCAACGGAACAAGATAACTTGTCTATAGCTGTTTCCTGAACTTAAAGAGCACAATATGGGGAAGATGAGGTTGTTTTTTCCCACAAAGTTCGTCACCTCAGCTCAGCTCCACCTCATGTTGAGCAGGTGAGGTCGACAGATGGACATGCTACGAGAAGCCCAGGTGATGGTGGACTTCCTCCTTGACTAGCTGGCACAGAATCCATGGGTGTACTGCCAAACAAGCAAATCACCTGACGGCAAGATGACGACCAACAAGAACAACACACTTTTTTTGTTGTTTTAATTTTTCTGTATTTTTGCCTGCAGAGGCCTTGTTCACACTTCTCATTCCTTTTAGGGTTATCTAGATGACCAGATGCATAACAGGGGAGTTAAGCTGAATTATTGCTTGCTTTGTTGTACAGCGGCATCATCTAGCCAATGTTTTGTTTTTACTTTTGTTATTTGCCAGATTGGCTTAGTGGTGTTCATGAAAGTTTATATTTATTTATTTCAGATACATGTTTAAATGTGGCATTAAGAGTTGCATGTTTCCATTTAGCATAGAAGTTCTGTATGTTACAAATCCATAAACTGAAAGATTCGTCAAAACCCTACAGAGGTTTACAACAGAATTGGAGGCGAACACAGTATTCAAAACTAAAAAAAATTGTAATAGCAACGTATAAATCATTTATTAGGCAACATTAAAACACCAGAAGTTTTTTGTAAGAATTATTATTTTTCCCAATTTCTAACGAGTTAAAGGAATTCTGAAGAGCATCGTGTTCCAGGCTTTACTTTTGTTGTTAAGATGCGTTATCCATCCACTATCTCGAGGAAATAAATGGTGTTTAATGTTGTGTTTTCTATTTGTTTTCTACATTGTGTTGCATATTTCTCACTTCTTTTGTGTTTTTACCTCATTCTATTCTTCCTCAGTAGTGAAGACTTCAAATTTCTATTGATGTAGCTGATAGATGACTTTGAAGTGGCCAAACATGGAGGGACCTTCTTAACGATGGATTTCTGTCATCCAATGAGTCCAGTCCCTCTCAGTAACCCTGCTTTTTTTTAACTTTTCAGCTTTTCTTTCCCATTGGAGCCTTGCATTCCTTCTCCCGCTCCAGGGCGCCTAACGAGCCCCCTCCAAGGAGGGCTTCCAGGAAACTCGCTGCTGATTAGGGGTCAAACTACACCTTTGCAGTTGGGTCAACTGAAAGCCCACCTTGCACTGACACACATAAACAATGTTCTAGCTGTTAGTTGCCGTGCTGGGACCTTGACAGCAAATACCAATGCTCCTACTCCATACATTGCCACAACTCCACCCTCACCAACTGCAGTAGCCATCAATCTTCTAAATCTTCTAAAGATTGCCAACACCATGTCTCATCCACTGTATAATCCCTATGCCTCTGGTAAACAGAGTTCCTCCCAAGGACAATATGGACTTTCCTGTGGACCGACAGAAATGGACCCTCGGAGAGGATCCCCTCATCTTGGACCTGGGTCCTGCTTCGGTTCTTCTGGGTTATCTAGTGGGACAATAGAGAGGAACCCTCAGATGACATTGCCTCATATTGGTCCTGGATCCAGCTTTAATTCTTCTGGACTCTCAAGTGGAATTATAGAGAGAGACCCTCGTATGGCTTCAGCTTATCTTGGTCCTGGATCCAGCTTCAGTTCTTCTGGGTTTTCCAGTGCACCAACAGAGAGGAATCTTGGACCTAGCTCCTGCTTTAATTCTTCTGGATTTTCCAGCAGACTACCGGAAAGGAACCCTATGATGACATCGCCTCATCTTGGACCTGGATCCAGCTTCAGTTCTTCCGGCCTCTCTAGCGGACCGATTGACAGAGACCCTCGAAAGGCATCATCTCATCTTGGACCAGGATCCAGCTTCAATTCTTCCTGCCTCTCTAGTGGACCGATCGACAAAGACCCTCGAAAGGCATCATCTCATCTTGGACCCGGTTCCAGTTCTTCTGGACTCTCCAGTGGACTTATCGACAGGGATCCTCGACAGGCATCACCTCAACTTGGACCTGGATCTAGTTTCAGTTCTTCTGGACTCTCTGTTGGACCAACGGAGAGGGACCCTCGAAAGGCATCTGGTCTTATTGGAACTGGATCTGGCTTCAATTCTTCTGGACTCTCCATGGGACCAGCAGAGAGAGACCCACGAAAGGCCTTGCCTCAAATTGCACCTGGATCCGGCTTCAATTCTTCTGGACTCTCCATGGGGCAGACAGAGAGAGACTCTCAAAAGGCTTCTCCTCATCTTGGACTTGGATCTAGTTTCAATTCTTCCGGAGTCTCCAGTGGAATGGCAGAGAGGGACCCTCAAAAGGCATCTCCTCATCTTGGACCTGGATCCGGCTTCAATTCTTCTGGACTCTCCATGGGGCCGACAGAGAAAGACCCTCAAAAGGCATCTCCTTGTCTTGGATCGGGATCTGGCTTCAGTTCTTCTGGACTCTCCAGTGGAATGGCGGAGAGGAACCCTCAAAAAGCATCGCTTCATCCTGGACCTGGACCTGGCTTCAATTCTTCTGGACTTTCCAGTGGAATGGCAGAGAGGGACCCTCAAAAAGCATCGCCTCATCTTGGAGCTGGATCCAGCTTCAATTCTTCTGGACTCTCTAGTGGAATGGCAGAGAGGGACCCTAAAAAGGCACCTCCTCATCTTGGACCTGGATTAAGCTTCAGTACCTCTTCAAGTTCTTCTGTGACTCTTGGGAACACAATGGGAACTGTACCATCACATCTGTCTCTGCCTGGAAATTACAAACCTGAAAGGAGTAGGGCAACAGATGACAGTATAGAGAGGTCTGTAGACTTGCATCTTAGCAGAGCCAGGGAGGAGGTTCGACATCAGCCTGCAAGCCAGGGCAGTCATTTTACTAGCACTCAAAGAAACGAGTTTCCTTCTTCAAGCACGGGATCTACCTATTTCACATCCTCAGTCTCTCAAGGACACTCCAATGTTAAAGGTTGTAGTAGCTCCTTGGACTGGTTGCCAATCTGCAAAAAGACCAGTGAAGATAATTCTGAAATGTATTCATTATGCGAATATCAAAATAGTAGTGACAATAGGTTTAATAGCTCCAGTGAAGGAAATTGTGAGATGCAACCAATTCCAGGTTTAGGGGATTACGATGAACCTGTGCCAGAGAAATCCGTTCGTCCTACTGAATCTAGTCGCCCCAAGTACACATCAGAATCTGCGTCTAACATCCTTTTACACTTTGGCCTTGAAAAGGAAGACCTGGAACATCTCATCTTGTACCCCGAAGACCAGATAACCCCTGACAACCTGCCTTTCATACTGAGGCAAATCCGCATTCAGAAAAAAAATCAGTCAGTGTCCTATTCTACAGCTCAGCCTACAACAACAGTAAGTGAGATGGACAGATTTGGTTCTTCCAGAGGAGCAGGGATCCACCAGAACATTTCATCAACTATTCTCAAACCAAGTAAAGTAATTGACTATGGACATACTGGCAAATATACTGCGGGGGTAGGAGATGACATTGGAAGGACCATTGGCAATAAACCTAAAGGTAATGGAAGTGAAGGTGCTTTGCTGAGTGATTCTTTCAGTGGTAGCAGCCAAGAACCACTGCAAAGAAGTACGTCAGAGATGAAAAGCAGTTCCTTTGTTTCTTCACACAATCAGATCAGTCCTGTTACTAGTATTGCCTCAGCGAGAAACTCTGGGGCTCCCCCTGCCAGTGATCAGACTAAACGATTGGCGCCTCAACCAAACCAGACCTCACAGCCAATCTTTTCTACTTTCTCTTTGCCGAAGAAAGATACAGACATGAGACAACTAAGTTCAGAGGCCTCTAAATCCCGTCCTTTGAAAAAGTCAGAACCAGATCTCCAGTCAACGCCCAAACACCAACCACCCTGCACTCTATACCGGGGTGTTCATCCAAGCCGCCCTGGCCTTGTGGTCATTGGCAGGAATGATGAAAATTTTAAAAATACTCCATGTAATACTCAAGGACAAGCATCAAACATTGCAGAGCAGGTGAAGAAGCAGCAGACCCAACGGCAGCAACCAAATCAACAGTTGTTGCAAAGGGGGCAGGCTGTGCAGCAGAGAGTTTTAACTGCTGTAAAACCGGCTCCTCTTCAGACTCTAGTCCCCGGGGTTGTTACTGTTCCTCCAGCTCCACCTATGCCAACGCCTAATGCCAAAGGGGGCCCACAAACGAGGCAGCCGCCCTCCAATAAGGCGTTACCCGCAAAGGCTGGAGTTTTCAAGTCTATACCAACCCCAGCCATGCTGCAGGACTATGCTGCGGCCACACCAAGAACTTTTCCTCACGCCTGTTTGCTTTGTAACAAAGAGTGTACCAATATGAAGGTGAGTGAAAGATTGCACATTAGTTTCATATACATGTAGAAAAATGTATTTTTAATATTCTCATGATGGTACTATAAAGTTGTTTTTATTTTTAGAAAATATGTTGATGTAAGAGGTACTTACTGCGTCGTTAAAGCTGTAAAAGTAGCCTCACTGTAGATTTCTAATATTTGAAGGAATTGTAAAACCTTGTCAACAAATATTAATCTAAATATTGGCTAAATATTGTATGTCTTGATAAGACTGATTTTAGAAATGTTTCTGTTCTCTAACATGAGATTGACACTTAATTTGATTAACCTATAGTTGCTTTCCAGAATGTCATGAGGAATTTGAAGAAATAAATTGCCCTATTTGTTGCTAATCATTTCTTAATTCTCACAATTTTGCATTGAGGATTAAAAAACAATTATTTGAATTATTTCTTGAAAATTGAATCAAGGTTTTAACATGGCAAGAAAGAATCTACAATCTTGTAATTGTTTCAAATAGAGAAAAACTAGCTAATCTTTCTAATGTATTGTAAATATGTGTTCTGTGTAATCAGATACACTTGTTTTGTCTGGGTGGGGGGAATCTAAGATGAAGAACAACGATGTGCAAACAGCAGGACTTTTTCATCACACCATTTGCAGTTTGGTTCCATAAAAACCCAACTTCCAGTTTCCATGTCTGTCGCAACCTACAGCAGCTATAAAGGTTTTTTTTTTTCCAAGTTGATGTTTTTGCCTTGTTCGAAACCTGAACTTTTCCCAGATGGCTTCTGCAAACCCCAAGAAGATTTGGTTGATCAAGACAGCGTCAAGAAATACCAAGAAGACATTTCTTTTTTATTACTATGGGACTGTGGCTCCTGTTATTTCTCTCTTCCATCACAAAGACTCTAAAATCAACTTGTTGACTATAACTGCAAAGATACTTTTGTATTAATATTTGTAAATTATTTTTTCCCCATTTGGACATGGGGTGTATGTTTCCATTGATGTAGTTATAAATGATGGTAAAAGCAGTATGAACTCTTGGTTTAAAATACTTGATTTTACAGCTGTGATGACAATGAACTCTTAAAACATCTGTTTACCTGTTGCTAGGACTGGCTTTCACACCAGAACACCACCCTTCACCTTGAGAACTGCAGGCTCCTACGAACTAGGTTAGTCTTTTTTAAATTTTCATTGTGCTCAATTTTAAGATGGATAATGTACAGCCTAAAAAAAAAGCCAAAACCACATTATTAATGTGTTGTTAGACTGTCTTTAATTTACAGGAAAAAAAAAGATCAAGAATGGGGTTTATTTAACTTAATTTAAAGAATAATTTGTATGATTTAAGCTCATTTACCAAGTGGAGCCCAGGTGTTCTTATTCTCAAGTGTCTTCCTTGAACTAAATTTAAAAAATGGTCAAGAACAAGATGTTTATGTCTTAGTACTTGATTGAGGAAACGACAGATTGTTGTTTACAAGAAGAGATATAGGCATTAATCACCAATCTAAAAAAAATCTGTGTTAAGGGGATGTTGAATGAAGTTTTATCCTCTTACAAATACATTCTTCAAAAATGGGTTCAGTGAGATACTTTGGCTTGTTGTGTGACTGCAGAAACCATCAAGTCCGAATGCAGTGTTATGTGTTGTATTGGATATGCTTGAAAGTTTTTTTTTTTTTAATCTCCTCCACCAGATACCCAGAGTGGGATGGTGAGATACTGCCATTAAGGAGGTATTTGATTGATGATATTGATGATATTTACAAGTGTTCCTGTTTTGCTATTTAACTCTGTATCTTGCTCGTTGCTTTTTCTTTTAGTAATTCAGGTAAAGCTGTCAAGCCTTTGCCCTCAGCGACTCCTCAGACCTCCCAGAATCCGCTCCAGAAGACAAGGCATGAGAACCCCACTCGTTCCCACAGCCCTCACCGCCGACATGGATCAGAGGATAGGAGGGAAAAACGCAGCAGCCGCTCTCGCTCACGCAGTCCGCGCCGCCGCAGCAGCTTGGAGAATAGGCGGGAAAACCGCAGTCGCTCACGTAGTCCGCGTCCATATTATGCTTCAGAAAGTAGAAGAGAGAAACGCAGCAGATCACCAGCGTACAGACACTCTGGCAGGTTTGTACAAATTCATATTTGCAGAATAACCCAGTTTTGGTTTTCATGAACCAAAATGCATTTATATTATTCTGCAATGTTCCCTTTAGGTCCCGGTCTCGTTCTTCGTCTCCGCGGTATCTAACCTCCTCCAGTTATCGATCCCGTTCAAAGAGTCGTGAGAAACGCTCCCCACCCAGAAGGAGAGATGACAGACGGTCCTCACCAAGAAGGAGCCGCGAGCGACCATCGCCACCAAGGAGAAATGATGACAGACGGTCGACGCCAATGAGAAGCCGCGAGAGACGATCTTCCAGCGAAAGGTCGCTACCTCAGCGAAAGAGGTCGAGCAGCACGGAGAGGCTGGCCAAAAAACTGCTGGAAACATCAGGTTTGACAAATGAGAAATATTTTAAAATATTTCAGAGCAAAAGTAGGAAATTTTGTTGTGTGTTTGCATCATTTTTAGTTTATTGCTGTGGAAGATGCACAAAAGTGGAATTTTACAGCTTCATATTTGTTAATAGACATCCACTAAAGTTTATTCTTATTCCAGCTGCCCAGTCTCTGTCGAATCCATCTGATTTCGAGGCCATGGTTAAAACTTTAGCTCCTGCGTTAATCGCTGAGCTGGCAAAGATGAAATCAACATCCTCATCAACCTCTGCTGCCTCGTCATCCTCCTCTAGTGCAGCCAAAAAGAACTTGTCTACTAAGACAAAAGCAAAACCTAGCCTTGAAAAGAGCGAGACAAGTTCTTCTGCAAAGCCGAAGGTTGGTGACGTGTTACATTGGGTAAATGTTTCCTTCCTCTATTTCTGCAGCACAAACATGAGAATCATAGTGAAAGAAATTTTTTTTGCTGATATTTTGGCCAGATTGGACAATTTTTGGTCATGTTTTCCTCTTAGCTGTTGATAATAGCAGTTATTTTCAAGTCTAAATTTGTTTTTTTGTTCTTTTCTCAGCCGGGTAAACGCTCTCCTCCAACCATGGTGAAGCTGAACGGAATAATCGGTGCACTCTCTCACAAAGATGTGTTGATGGCAATGGAGAATTTAGGGAAAACCAAGTCAGTGGTGTTGTTCAGGTCCAAGCAAGAGGTACGTATCCGAACTTCAATGTTTTTCTCATTATTTAAACCCAACAGCGTGTTTACTTTAGTGAGAATTATTTATTTACAAGCAAACAAAAACCACGTCTTCCACTTATTTTTTTTTTTACCTTAATTGTAATTTTATATGTAAATTACTTTACTTGATTAAAATAATTAGCATTTACAAATCTTTTATGTGTGTATATAAAATAACACTATACAGTGAAATTGGCTTTTTGCAAAGGTTCACTACTTTCTGAACTTAGAACAACTCCTTTGTTTCCTGTCTTTCATTACTGGATGAACTGATTAATCCAGGTGTGTCTGACCATTGCAGTTGTGGTTTCTGAGGTCAGACACACCTGGATTACTGTGTTTAATGCCAGAGGTGTTGAGAATAGTTAGAATAAGCCCAGAACACGTTTCATGTGTGCTGGAATCATACAACATCTGGTATTGCAATACGATAAATATTAGTTTTTTAAATGTTTTTGGTGCATAACTTTGGATTGCATCAGTTTTAGCCTGGGTCAGAATCATTTACTCAACTCTCTCAGGGTTATACAGCTCGGTCTCATGAGGTCCACAACCCTGCAGGATTTCAGTGTTTTATTAAACACACTCGACCCAAATGAAATGGCTCTAACTGTCTATAAAGTTTTCTACGATGACTCACTTTGAGTGATATGTGTTGGAGCATGGACACAATGAAACTGCTGCGAACCTCCAACTGAGGTGAAAAGCTGCGGATTCCCAATTATCCTCTATGCATCTGCTGAGTTCTTCCCAAAAGTTTGGTTCTTTTCAACACAGATACGTTGCATCCGCTGCGCTCACAGCTCAAAACATGTTGCAGTAGGTCGTAGCTCTGGCAGACTAAAAAAATCCTTTTTTAAGCATTAAACTTCCTGTCCTGTGTTCTCATTTGCAGGCAGTCGTGTGTTTTGAGAAAATGGAAGATGCTAAGAAACTAAAGGATCTAAAGACCATTAATATCGAAGGGACGTCGGTGACTGTTGTCATAGAAAAGGTACATCATGCTGTCTTTCTGCATTTTATCCCTGTGTGATTTCTGTATCACCAGTTGTATGTAGTATTGTGGTCATGCTTTTTGTTGTATATTAATCTGATTATAATCTTTACAGGAGCATGTTGTGATTTCTACAAAGAAACCTCCACAGCAGTAAGTTATGTTTCTCACAGACTGGTCTGGTTTATTTTGCTAGATGTGTAGACTACATAAACACTGATATAGTAAAGGTATTCATGCCCTCTAAGTGGTTAAACAGCTCTATTTATTATCCAAACCAAAAAAAAAAATATTTCCCCTTAAAAAATAGCTTAAATGTAATTCATTTGTCCATCTATTATGTGTTAAATTTAATTACATCCCCGAATGAGGAATGTCAGGATATTATGGTTTCATCGCCGCTGCCTGATATCTGTTGCTTGAGCGTGGTAACTCGAAAAAATATTTACAATTTTGATACTCAGTATAGCTATTTGGGTCCCCAAGGGGACGAACTGGCTCCAATTTCACCATTTTGGGATCTATGGTTTTCCCACCAGGAGGCGCTTTATGCATGGAAAATTTTATTTTTGCCTATATCTCTGGAACTATTTGTCTCATTGACCTCGAATCAAATGCAAATAAAAGGTCATGACCTCAGGATGCATCCTGTCCTGATGTTATACCAGGCTGGTTCAAAGTTTCCACACCAGGTGGAGCTTTGTGACTGAACATGTCTATTATTTCTATTTCTATTATTGTATTGTGTCTATTTGTGTATATCTCTACCTGTCACTCCTAATGGCATAGGCTTTGTTCATTTAGCTACTTAATGGATGTGTGTATATATATATATATATAATTATGAATATAGATCG